>JACAVU010000005.1:47780411-48280140 GCA_014183005.1 Castanea mollissima
GGTCACCACTCCCGAAATTCCACTATTATCACAACAAGCGGTTACAAGTAAAGGAATCTCAAGTACCTTACCAACCTACAGTTGAACTCTTACCCAATACCCAATTGGACTTGTTCTGTAGTAACATTTCTCCTTTCAATGCACGGCTCCTAAGTACGTGACTAACCAATTGGGCGGATCCCAGTACGCGACTTCAATCACTTTGCATGAATCCCAGTCCATGACTAACTCCACAGCAACCCTTTGATTGTTGTAGTTGATTTATAGCAGCTTCACATAAAAACACTAATAAGATCTTCAATATTGGTGTAAGAGACTTTGCTTGGTCACAAAACCCAAAGGTGTACAAGAAACGCAGTAAGAACTCTTTCTTCTGTAGGAGGAGGCTAGGGTTTCAAAAAGTAAACCGTATGAAGCTCTCTAGGGTTTTGTTTTTGTTTTTCCACCTCCTTTAAATAGGAGCTTTAATGGCTCTCTTATTCCAAATAGATTTACACAAACCTTGGGCTTTCCTAGTCCAATAAGAATTATACAAACCTATAAACAAATAGCCTTTTAGAGTAAAAACGTTGCTGTCTATAATCTAAATCCCGTAAACTCGATCAATTGAGACATCTGTCGAGCTTTAATGGATCTCGACAGATCGAGATTCTGTCGAGGAGGTATCGAGACCTGCCGTTTGCACTTGAGAAATTCTTGAGTAATCTTCATGTCTTCAATTTAACCACTTGTAATGATCATCTTGAACCTACTTAGATTTACTCAAATACAAGTAAAGTGCATTTTGTCAAAGGATATGCCAATTACATAAAAATATGTCCCCAACAAATACAAATACAAATTTTTTTTCTCCAGAATAGGAGTTTAGATCACAAATATTTTCTAACAAAGGAAAGTGTTAATATCAACCATAGTGACAAGTTCCAATAACATGAAGAGATCAAGACATGTAAAAGCTAAGAGCACCTATGGTATGTTAAGATTAGATTCATATACTATTAAAAACAAATGAAATTTACACACAAAATGAGAGATTTAGATTAGATTTAGATTAATATTTACAGAAAAAATAACTGTAATCATAAAGATTTCACAATCAAACTTGGCCCAAGTAAGTAATACATATACGTTTTAGGATTGATCACACATAAATTTCTGTAAAAGTAAGTGAATTTTGCGGATTATGCACCTTAAATGAATTTATCTTGTATTGAAATTTTGGAAGTGTATCCATGGATATGAACCTCCAATTATTGGCATCTTCATGTTGCAAATGTTTCATACAAACCAATATCAATGACGTCCTGTACAGGCCCAAACTTGTATTTGTATATACACACACCTACACGGTCAAAATTAAACATTGATACATTCTAGATTTTACGAAAGCCAATTATAAAATATGCAAGAGTCATTTGTATCAACTCTTTACCTTTTCTTTTTATGTACCTGCCACTTTTACAAAATAGAGAGTATACTAACCTATCTATAACACAAACTTTTCTTGTTGCTTAGGTTTATGGAGGCGACGTCAAATAGAAATTTAATCTTCTATTTCTATATTTGAAATATGGAAAGTTGACCACTATTAATAATTATATGATTTGTAGTTTTTCAACATATGGTATAATTGAGAGTGTTGAACCTCCTCATACAAACATGGGAAGGATGAAAAATCATGACTTATAGCCATAAATTACTTGTTGCATGTACTTTATTTGTATGACTACTATAGAGGATATATGGCATGAGTTTTGTGCATGTACTACAGGTGCAGGTGCATCAAGTGTAGTAATACATACCAACTTCGTCCTAGCCTTGATGTATTGACGATGGTATAGAATCCAAAAGTGAAACACTTTGTTCTTTCAGTTACCAACAAGTAGGATATAGTGCAGATTGAGACACATTGATAAGAACATCTACATTAAGCCCTTGAAGACATCAGTAATCCTTCACAACATGCCAAGTATAGTTCACTGGAAAATCCAATTTATCTAGAATCCAAGTGATGATGCCAAGAAGATCAGTAGGCTGGATGCTTCGGACTTGAAAGGTCTACTGGTTCTCTTTGCGGCCTGAAGAAAGAAAGAAAATCGAATCAAAGGTGACCGGGGCTGCCGGTCGAAAACCCTCCGATGGAAAAGTTAGTTTTTCTCTCTATATTATTGGAGTTCCAACTTTTTTGGAGTGAATAATGAACATACCTCTGCCTTTGTCTAAATCGGCCTTTATATAGTGCTCTCATAGACGGTTATCGAAATTGGAACCTCTCCTAGATTGAAGGAGACGTGGAAACTAAACGTAACTTGCATAATCGTTAGGAGTTACACTTCTATTTCGCAATGGATACATGACAGTTATACGTGGGATAAGGGATTATCACATTATATTCGGAGATTTTCCTAAGTATGATATCCTCGTCCTAGATTTCCTTTGTTGAGTGCGCCTGATAATTCCAAGTGTAGCATCCTCGCCCACGAACCTTTATGTGAACGAGTCCTCTCGGGACAGGGTGTGCACCCCATGGACGAGGGATGTAGCTTTACTATCATCCTCAGGACGGCCTTGTCCATTACCCTCGTCCTAAGGATAACTCTTGGACAGCTGCCGAGGTGGTGACCATCTAGGGACGATTTGAGCGCTTTCATCCCACATCACCAAGCATTTGGAACTAAAATTCAATCAGTTAACATGTTACTCAATTACCATGTACAATAACAGATAGGGTAGGTTACATTTCCTTGGCAACCCTATTTTCATTACAGGATCATTATATATTACTTATTCCCTAATGATGCAACTCTATGTAGTGGATTACACAAATTATTAGCAACATTCAATTCAGAACATAAAAATAAAAAATCTCAAATAAATAGCATAACAAACATAACTGTACGTAGCAAGAGGATTGATAATATAATTGACACAAGGTTATGCTTCTCCAGAAAATGACTCATCACAAGGCAAATAAATTGTGTCAAAAATCTACATGACAACATTTAGACATTTGTTTTATTACATATGTAGCCTAATCAATGGGGTGCATGGGCTGTTTGTGTGCAGTTTTTTGCATTATAGCTTTATGAATACGGAAATGCATTTCACAATTTTTAATTACTCCTTAAATTATAACAATACCCATGTACACCAATTACATAGTTTGGGATTTAATTACCAAAATTACAGGAAAAGAATTATTAATCAACCTCTATTTATGAAATTGTAGTTGTGGTCATGTATGCAAGTCCTCACTATGGTAAACAGTGTTTTCACACTATAGTTATATGAAACAAGTACCCTTAGTGGCAGCATAACTTCTTGCTATTCTGGACAATGACAAACACCAATGCTTCCACATCACACACGTTAACCTCATTTAGCATCTCCAAACAAGTGTTTGCATTGCATGGAACATTTAGTACGTCATGATATAAACAATATTTTTATTGACACATGTATGCAGACCTCAACATGTTATAGGAATAATGAACAGACCTTAATTGCTCCTGAAACATGTGGTAGTAATCTTGTTGTTCCCATTGACCGAATATTGCAAAATCCTCTGCAATATTGTCAAATTAAAGTGGCGTTGAAACAATTGACAAAACTAAAATATAAGATTTGTTACACAGGTGACCAAATACACATTTGAATCATAAGACAGCCAGCCTTATGATCCGTTTGGATTGAGGGTGAGGGAAGGGGAGTAGAGTAGAGCAGAGTAGATTTAGCCTAAAATTAGCTTATTTTTAATCAACTTTACTCTACTCCCCCTCCATCCAAACGGGCCATTAGATTTAGGTGAGGAATGGTTATAGCTTATATAGCCATTACCTTATCACTCTCCCAATATGTTAGACAACTTGTCTGTTTGACCGCAAGCCCCTTACTACACTCTCCATTGTTGGGCAAGCTCAATGCTTAACCCAAGGTAATTATCACTTTCTTCATCAATAGTCAAGTTATCTTGTTGGAAATTTGCCCTTTTACATAGTATCGATTTCACAATTAGACAACCCTTCTTGCAGTTCATCGCTTTTGCTGTAACTGAGCATACATAGTGGATCCATCAAGGCCTCAAGACCTGTTATGAAGTGATTGGTTAAATGTACTATAGCAGGGATGATGAATGGTTGCGAGGTTCAACCTACGAAGTCTTAGATGGGGATTAAATGGCTACAGGCCCACAACTCTTACATTATCTTATCTTCTAAGATAAATTGAATGTGAATTGCAAGATTAACTTTTCCATTAAAATAATCTACAATTTATTATGTTTAGGGTTTAGCAATATATAATCAAAACTCTTTGCCTTTTCTTATTATAGTTAGATAAATCATTTTAGTCTGCTTTTCTCTTCAGTCATCACCTTTATATACCATAGCAAAATAATAGATAGAGGTGAGGAAGGCATGGAATATGAATCACTGATGAGGAAAAGAAAGCTACAGAAGAGTCCATATTTATTCAATTTTATAGTTTTGTTTCAAGGGATACAAAACTGTGGGTAGAGGCAGAGACAATAATAAATTAAGGCTTCACCTAGAAAGTAAAAACAGAGATTACGTATAGTTTCATTTCTAATACCACGCATAATTACAGTAACAAATCATGTTCTAATATGATAGGCCAAAAACGTATTGATCTCTTGTGATGGATTAATTAATTAATTAGCCAAGTTCAATTAATTAACCAATTTAACATGCAAAGTGTAGTAGCACAAACAAATCACTAATTAAACTAAGTATGCAGTGGAAAATAAATGACACGGTGATTTTTTTACGAATGGGGAAAACCTACACGGCAAAAACCCCACCGGGTGATTTTAAGATCACCACTCCCGAAATTCCACTATATCATAACAAGCGGTTACAAGTAAAGGAATCTCAAGTACCTTACCAACCTACAGTTGAACCCTTACCCCAATACCCAATTGGACTTATTTTGTAGTGACAATTTCTCCTTTCAATGCACGGCTCCTAAGTACATGACTAACCAAATGCGCGGATTCTAGTACGCAACTTCAATCACCAACTAGAGAAGATTGTTGGCTGCAAAGTTCTTCACTCATCCACAAAATGAAGATCAAGAAGATGCTTGGTTACAAAAACCCTATGGTGCAAGACACAACAACTTCTTCACAAGAGAGGTGAACTAGGGCAAGAACTTTGTCTCAAGTTACAATACGCTTGAACAAGGATTTCTCAATGCTTGTGCAACTTGCGTCCCTTTGACAGCCCTTAAAATAATCCTTTTATATGTCTAGGGTTAGGAGAAAAGAAGGCCCAAAGATACATCCACGGGTTTGAATCAAAACAGAACTTAGAATCTGTTTTTCTTAAATCTCGACAAATAGAGGTATTGAGAAGCTGTTGAGCCACAGGACTGGAACAACTCTTTAAACCTCGAGACATGCTAGCTGTCAAGATTTGATGATCTTGCACTTTTCAGCTTGTTCCTTGGATAGACTTGATGACTTCAACACTGATCTTGAAACACAGTTCTTGAAGTATAAAACTATCCTACATCTACCCAATTACAAGTAAAGTGTGTTTTGTCAAAGGATTAGCCAATTACATAAATGAATGACTATGTTCTAAACAAGTGAAACATATATGTCCTAACAATCTCCCCTTTTAGCAATCCTTGACAAAACCACAACCAACAAATGAACATATGAGAGAAGTCATAAATTACTCAACATATATTTACTTGTTGAATATAGTAAAATCTATCCTAACATAAACTCTTGAAAAACTTTGCAAGAAGAGAGCTTATGGTAAGTAGACTTTGACAACCTGTATTTCTGAAACACTTTAAACAAAACTCATCAAGGCATCTTAGTGTGAAACAGAAATAATAGATTGCATACAAGTAAAGAAACACATGTATAAAGAGAGAAAAGAAACAACACATGTAGAGATAGGTGAAAGAAACATACATCTCACATATATATCAAAGACAAGTATAATGTATGTAAATATGGTCACAAGACCTAGGTACATGAAGAAAATGTATCTAAAGTAGAGAAAAGAAAAAGATACAAGTAATCCTCACTACATCCCTCAAACAACAACACTCCCCCTATCAATAATGTCCCTATACAAGCTCTCCCTCGTAGCCTAAAACTACTTCCCCTTTTGTCACGAGTGATAAAGGGTAGAGTGTTAAGTAGACATCTCATCGATAGAGCTAGCATCTCCATCATCATTCCATAGCAATCATCATCACCATCATCATCTTAGACACAGAAGCCATAGGAGGTGGTGGAGGAGAAACCTCGGAAGCAAAACTACCATGGTCACTTGAAACCGAGCAATGAGACCAACATGAACATTCACCTGATACAACTTATAGGAGGCGTATCTAGGCGAGCATCCATGCGCTGAAGCTGGGCCATGATGTCTCCTAATGACACATTGCTCGTAAAAGAGGAGGGAGCGGATGAAGCTCGAGTAGATCTAGATGGAGCTGAACGGGAGGAAGGAGCTGCTAAATCCGTCTGTCATGACCGAAACTACGCCTCACTATGTTTTACGGTAGCGGCGTCTATGGTAACCATGACATGAAAAGGGTCGAAGATGGGAAAAGGGATGGAAAAGTGGTGTAAAATCCTCATGATAGCGGAAGGAAAGATGAGCTTATCATGGGTAGCCCTATCCTTATACACATCTATGATAGAGAAGATAAAATGTGAAGGAAAGTCAATGGTAAGATCCTCAAGAAGAGACAACAGAAAGCGAGCACGAGGCTCTGTGATAGAGTTATAGTGAGAGAGGGGATACAACACAAAAGTCATCACCATGTTCAAGAAACGAGGACCTTTAGCAAAAGGTTGACATGACATAAACTGATGCTCACCCCAATCAGTAAAGCGCTCATAGAAAGCGGAAATCATCTCGTCTTTGGACACAGTCTGTAGACGCTCACAATTGGGGTAATCAGGATGCGCAACTCTCAGAACATGAAGCACATCGAATACCAACTCCGGGGAGACTACAATGTGCGTACCTCGAACTTGAGTGTGAAAAAGAGGTACTGAAGAATCAAATCCATGCATGTTGGAGTAAAACTCCTAGATTAGCACGGAAGGACATGTGACCGGGATGTCACATGTGACTCCCATTCCCGTTTGTGAAAGACATCAGGAAGGTCGGTGTCGGCGAAGTCCACTAAAACAACTTGGCGTTCCGAATGAACACCTCATTTAGAAAAGGTCTCCGAGAAGTCCTGATGGGCTTTCTCATCATAGAACTGAACAGAAGGAGGAGTAGGATCAAAAGATGAAGAGGCCTTAGAACAAAGAGGGTTCTGGGTCGGAATAGACTTACATTTTGGTGCCATAGACACTACTAACGTAAATAGAAAGAGAGGGAGGAAGAAAGAAACACTCAGAAAAGTACCAAAACAATTCAAATATAGCAAATATATTGAAAAGAGAGAACGTATGCATGGGAATGCATGAGCATGTAACAAGCAATAAAAAGAACATCATGGGCTCCTCTCAATCCAATCCTATCAGCACACAATTTATTTGCACACATCTAAATGCATGAGAATACATTTATTATGTTGATGAAATGCAATGTATGATATTTGAAACTCATTTAGGCAAAAACCCATCCCAAATTTTCACAAAAACTCAACAATTTCGAAAAACCCCAAAATTTTTCAAAAAGAACAAAAACCTAGGTTTTAAAACATGAAATGCATGTAGAATGAAGGATAAGAAGCTTACCAAGAGAAGAAAATCTTGAAAAAGCTTGAAGAAACCTTGAGGAAGGAGTTTAAGTGAGAAAAAGTGAAAAGGGAGGTGAGAAGTCAAATCTATCGAGAGAGAGATCGAGAGAAATGAAGACCGGATCGCACAGAACCTATATATAGATCTATCTCGACAGATATAGGTGTCGCGAGGTGTCGAGACGTCTATTGAGGAAGGTGTCAAGAAAAACAACGTCGATAGATAGAGCTATAAAGAAGGTGTCGAGGAACAAATCAAAGACACAAAAATAGAAGCTCGATCGATCCACCAGGTGTGAGAAGCTATCGAGAGGTTAGGAGGTTTCTCGATCGATCCAGAAGGTGTCGAGAAGCTGTCAAGATTGCGATAAGAAAAAGGTAGGAAGCTCGACAGACAGCCAGGTATTAAGGAGGTGTCGAGCCAGCTTTTTCAAAACAGTTTTTCGAGAAAGGAAAAACATAAACATGAATGCAATCACGAATGCAACTCAACCAATGATCCAATCAACATATTAGACTCTCAAAATCATCTCTCAACAATAATTTTAAGTACATGGATCCCAAAACACACACACACACACTAAACAAGTCTAATTGATTTTATATTTCAAAAACAAGTCAAGACAGTTTAGTGAGTATACATTAACACATGTAAACCTTGTGATGGCCAAAACACATTGTACATGCACGTGTATCAAAAGTAGCAAAGAATATTGCAAGTTGAGTGTGAAAACATCACAAGATTGCATAAGTGTCTCTATGTTATGACGATTTGAGATATGAGAAAATCACTTTAACTCACACATAATCATAATTGTTTGATGGGGGCTATTACCTTTGAGATACATCATATAACTCCCACATTTCCTAGAAAACACGCTTGCAATCATATTTAAAGCATTTTGTTCTTTTTGCTTTTATTTTCTTTGCATATTTTCTTTTATTAAGCAAACCATGCATGGGTATATAAGAGAGAGAAAAGAAAAACCCAATTATGTTAAGCTTTTTGACATTGCAATTTTGCTATGCCGAAGCATACAGATGTCATATCATGATTGGTAAGTAACAGTGATGAAATGGTTATTTATGCCTTTCTCTTAGGATTTTCTACTCCTACCTGTCAAAAAAAGTAATACGAGTATTAAGTTCAAGAGATCACTTAACCTTACTCATCATAAACAAAGAACCATAAAACTCACTTGCTTAGTTGTGCATAGAGATGCTCATCTAAGCTACAAGAGATACAAAATTTAGAAAACTCTGTTTCAAAGGCCATTTTAAGGTTCACGAGAACCGATGTACACAAACTGTTTTTGTATTTTTCATTTTTTTTTTATTTTAAAAAAACAAAAACTGAAAGAAGCAAACAAAAACGTGTTAAACAAAGCAAAATAATGCATAAAACTAGACTGACTCAAAACAGTAAAGCAAAAAACACAAGTAAAGCAAAAAAAAAAAAAAAACGAATGAAGGGGAGAGAGAGAGAAAAAGTGAATAAATCACTTGGAACCCTTTTCCTTCCACACCTTGGAAGGACCTTTCCTTTTAGCAAACCCTTGAACTAGTGATGAAGGGGAAGAGTTGAAATCGTTCAAGTTCAAAAGGAACATGAGGGCTTTAAGAAGATCTCCAAGAGGACCAAGAGAGGTTTGAAGCTGATTCCGGTTCCCAGATGCTATTATGCCATTGCTCTGTTGAGTGGCTAACCACTTATAGCAATTTGGTTGAGTATGACCGGCAATACCACAATGATGACAAAGATGCTGCTTCTTTTGTTTAGGCTTTTGAGAGTTAGCCTTCTTAGTCCTAGGGTTTTTAGTTTCCTTCTTCTCTAGCTTAGGGAGTGCTCCTAAGATGGACTTACCCTTGTCTAGGTTCTCACTTGCTAATTCAGTTTTAACATCTTTGTTCTCAAAATTAAGGTTATTAGCAGGAGGAACAAAAACAGTAGTACTAGCAGAAGCAATATTAGAGGAAGAAAATTCATACCCCAATCCTGTTAGATCAGAAGCAGATTTCTGAATGTTGAGCATCTCATCCAGCTTCGCATTTGATGTCCTCTCCAATTGAGCTCTAACTTGAAACAGCTTCACTTCAAGCTTCTTGGTCTTCTTAGCCAAGAAATTGTTCTTGAATCTCAGTGCACTAATAGTCTGATTAGCTTCATCAAACTTAGTGGAAAGCTCTTCACGGTCAAGTTCCACATCACTGAGCTTCTTGGTAGCTAGCCTATGGAGTTTCTCATGCTTCTCAGAAAGCTTGTATAGTTTCTCATAGGCTATATGAATATCATCTTGATCATCCATCTTTTCAAACTTGGATTCCACCAGTTCCTCTTCTTCATCCACATCTTCAACAATCCCTTCAGTAGGATTGATAGTGGTAGTGAAGGCATTTAAAATTCCGTCATCCTCATTGTCAGAATCATTCTCAGGCTCAGTGTCTCTCAAAGTAACAGCAAGTGCCTTGCTCTTTTCAATGCTCTTGAGATACATGGAACACTCCTGTTTCATGTGACCGAAGCCTTGACACCTGAAGCACTTAGGTCCTACAGGAACAGTGTACAAACTGCCATCCCTAGCATCCTTCTTCCCTTTATCTTGGCTCTTGAATTGAGAAGAACTAGATTGCCTACGGTCCTTGTCAAAGCCTTTTGCATTGGCATTTTTCATGAATTTCTTGAATTGCCTGATGATGTAGGACTTCATCTTAGAATCTTTATCATCTGAAGACTCATCTATCTCACTGATCATGGCCTTCAGTGCCATGCTCTTGCCTTTACCCGACTTGCCAATTCTTGTCAACCCTAGCTCGTAGGTTTGCAGATTACCAACCAGCTCAGTCAGAGGAATCTTGTCAATATCTTTTGAGTCCTCTATTGTCGTGATCTTGGCATGGAATCTCTCGGGCAGAGATCTGAGCACTTTCCTCATAATCTTAGGTTTAGGAATGGTTTCCCCAAGATTGAAGGCTGAGTTTACTATGTCTTTGAACTTGGCATAGAAATCATCGAACGACTCATCCTCCTCCATCTTAATTTCTTCGAAGCTTGTAGTGAGCCTCTGTAGCTTCGAATCTTTGAAAGCCTTTGCTCCCTCATAGGTTGTCTAGACGATGGTCTATGCTTCCTTAGCAGTTTCAGTGGAGGATATCTTCTTAAACTCCTCATTAGTGACCGCACTGAATAAGGCATTCAATGCTCTGCTGTTGAAGTTTGTTGCCTTCATCTTAGCTTCATCCCAATCGGCCGGTGCTTCTTTAGGCTTGGTCCAGCCTATCTCCACAACTTGCCACACCTTTTCATCTAGAGACTGCAAGAAAACTCTCATGCGTACTTTCCAGTATGCATAGTTAGTACGATCAAACAATGGAGGTATAATAAGAGACTGGCCTCTATCCATGACAAACAGGGGTCAATGGATCACACATAAAGATTAACCCTAATCAAAGTGTGTCTGCTCTGATACCACTTGATAGGTCAAAAATGTATTGACCCCTTGTGATAGATTAATTAATTAATTAGCCAAGTTCAATTAATTAACCAATTTAACATGCAAAGCATGGTAGCACAAACAAATCACCAATTAAACTAAGTATGCAGTGGAAAATAAATGACACGGTGATTTTTTTACGAATGGGGAAAACCTACACGGCAAAAACCCTACCGGGTGATTTTAAGATCACCACTCCCGAAATTCCACTATTATCACAACAAACGATTACAAGTAAAGGAATCCCAAGTACCTTACCAACCTACAGTTAAACCCTTACCCCAATACCTAATTGGACTTATTCTGTAGTGACAATTTCTCTTTTCAATGCACGGCTCCCAAGTACGTGACTAACCAAATGCGCAGATCCCAGTACGCGACTTCAATCACCAACTAGAGAAGATTATTGGCTACAAAGTTCTTCAATTCAACCACACGATGAAGATCAAGAAGATGCTTGGTTACAAAACCCTATGGTGCAAAGACACAACAACTTCTTCACAAGAGAGATGAATTAGGGCAAGAACTTTGTCTCAAATTACAATATGCTTGAACAAGGATTTCTCAATGCTTGAACAAGGATTTCTCAATGCTTGTGCAACTTACGTCCCTTTGACGGCCCTTAAAATAATCCTTTTATATGTCTAGAGTTAGGAGAAAAGAAGGCCCAAAGACACATCCACGGATTGGAATCAAAACAGAACTTAAAATCTGTTTTTCTTAAACCTCGATAAATAGAGGTATCAAGAAGCTGTCGAGCCACGGGGCTGGACAGCTCTTTAAACCTTGACATATGCTAGCTGTCGAGCTAGCTGTCGAGATTTAATAATCTTGCACTTTTCAGCTTGTTCCTTGGACAAATTTGATGACTTGAACACTTAATCTTGAAACATAGTTTCATGAAGAATAAAACTCATCCTAAATATACCCAATTACAAGTAAAGTGCATTTTGTCAAAGGATTAGCCAATTGCATAAATGAATGACATATGTTCTAAACAAGTGAAACATATATGTCCTAACATAATAGTTTCAATTGTCATAACAAATTTAGAGACAACTGAACAGGTGCAAATTTCAAGCAGCAAGTCAAAGTTTGCAGCAGGTGAAGCATTTAATATAGCAGTGATAAGTTAGGGATTTTCAGTTGAAATGGTCTTTATCACACATCTCCACCCAGTCTCCTTTTAATCTGTTGGAATTGTTGCCATATGTGGGTATATTTAACAACACAAAACACATGTATTTTTTTATTTGAACAATTCACCTCCATTATTGTTGCCTAGTTAATGATTCAATAAGGCTGGAGATGCCATTGTAGTTATTCAATTTGTACAGATTGAACAATCAATAATGTAATTATTTATCAAATGAAAAAGGCTTAAAACAGCAAGTAGAGTATCAATTAACGATGTTAAGGCTTACAAAACTACATGTAAGCCAAAAATTTATGACATGGTTACACATGAGAATATAAGCCTTCACACAATGCATTGGGGGAAGAGGCTGACCAAGCCTATTGAAATGACTTCATACTTCTTATTTTTTTATTGAAAAAGTCTCGTGAAAGTTCTAGAAAAGAAAAAATTTTGGACAGACAATAATGTGCTAAAATGAAAGGCTTTATATTGGAGCAAAATGGTCTTCATGTCCAAAGACTTTACTGATTATTAACATGAAAAAGTAACTGCACTTCTGAATATTGACTGCTGTGTGCTTTTCCATTTTTTCCCCTGGTTTGGCAGCTATTATTGCAAACAAATTTTCCTCTATATTTGTCACACTGTTGACTTCCCATATTATGTTTTAGGACAGATATGACTAAGCTTATATCACTAGCATTTTGCTTATTTACACTGTCAGTCATCTACAAGAAAATTCCTTGCACCATGATGTCTTAACTTTTCCAAACTGCTTTGTTAGACATTATGTCTGTGTCAATACTCAAAGTTCATGTCATTGCCTTAAAAATCTTCACGTAGATGACTATAAACCTTTGCATAAGTTGTTCATACATTTATTCAAATGTAATTAAGAAATCTTAACTTTATATGGCAGGTATTAAATTTGCTGGACCCTATTTCTATCCATTTTTTGAGAAGCTGGAGGGCCACTATAATGATAGCTAAAACATTACAATTCTAGCATCAAGGTAAATCATGATTTATGCAACTAGATACATAAGTATTTATCAGATAAGTAGATGATATCATTTGCCTGCATATCGGACACGGCCCTGATAGCCACATTGTAACAGCTGCAATATCCTGTTTCCATTAATGCTTAAGCTGCCAGCAGCTAACATGACATAGCATATTGTCTGGCCCCTAAATAAATAGGCCATAAACTAAATGAGAATTTGTAACAACATATATACAAAAGCATACAAAACACACACAAGCAGGGAAAAAAGATCATCACAACAGAGAAAAGATAAATTACTGAATCAATTGCAAAATAAGACATGCTTCTCATCATGTCTAAGTTGCTTATTGAATATGGATGTTCATGGCCCATCTATGCGTTGCAATGCTCACAAATAAATTTACAAAATTATTATAAGGAGTAATGATTATAGAATATTAAGCATCCAAAATCAAGATCTTTATGTGTATATCATTCATTATCCTATAGAATTACTAAGCTAGACTAAATAAATTGCACCACGAATGCCTTATTAGGCAAACTATGGAAGCTCCCAAAGTTCATTCTTTGCAATTCAATTTTAAGCCTAATATCCCAAGTTTTTCTTCATCTATTCATAAGGCTTCAACGGAAGTATTACACCTGCTCTCACCTTGAAATTCCCCTCCTATTTAACCAAGTGTTAGCTTTCCCCAATTTTCAGACTATTCAAAGCAGAATAATAGGAATATAAGTCAAAATAAAACCAATTGGCATAGCACAACTATAAGGAACAATATTAATTGAAGGAGTTCAGTAAAGGGGTTTCAAATCCCATTAAATTTGGTTTCACTACCTCATAAAGGTATAACACTCAACTATTAAAAAATGGATGTACATCAAAACATAATCAATTAATCTAAAATGAAAATTTTCATTCATTCATTCCGATTTCCTTTACATTAATGTCCTTTCAAATTTGGTTTGCACCCAATCATATGAATGGACCAATTAATTTAGAGCAAAAGGACCTTAAATGTAATAATAGTATCTTAAATTATGTTTGACGAGGTAAGTGGGAATACCTCAACACTAGAAGCCTTTTATTTCGAAGCTCCTACCAATGGAGATTCCACTTAGGTCATTAGCATAGGCCTAGACCTCCTAAATTAGCTTTTGGAGAAACAATACAACAACAACAACAACATAAGGGGTCTAAATCAGATTTGTCATAAAACAATTTAAAAGATGATTTAATATAAGAGAATCACAGGATAAAGGAAAATTTAGAACACACCAAAACCAACATTTGAGATATTGGAAAAAAAATAAGGGAACTCTAAGATGCAAAAATATTCAAATTGTACAAAATGAACAATCAATAAAGTAATTATTTATCACATGAATAAGACTTCACATGACAAATTAGGAGAAGAGGCTGAACAAGCCTACTGAAATGCCTTCAGACTTTTTTTAAAAAAATTTATTGAAGTCTAATGAGTCATGAACCACTAGATGAAAGCTCTTGAAATAAAATGATTTTGGAGAGACGATAATATGCTAAAAAAGGCTTTATAAAGGAGAAAAATGGTTTTCATATCCAAAGACCTTACTATTAACATGAAAAGGAACTGCAATTCTGAATATCGACTGTTGTGTGCTTTTCCATGTTTTCCCCTGGTTTGGCAGCTATTATTGCAAATAAATTTTCCTCTTTATTTGTAACACTATAGACTTCCCATATTATGGATGCCATATTTTAGGACAGATACAAATAGGCTTATATCACTAGCATTTAGCTTGTTTACCCTGTTAAACATCTACAAGATTGCCTTGTTAATTTTTCAAAATTGCCTTGTTAGACATTATGTCCGTGTTGATACTCAACGTTCATGTCATTGTCTAAAAAAAATTTCTTAGATAAATTTATACCTCTTCATAAGTTGCTAATACATTTATTCAAACATAATTAAGAAATCTCAACTTTATATGGAAAGTATTAAATTTGCTGGACCCTATTTCTCCATATGTTGAGAAGCTGAAGGGCCATTATAAAGACAGCTAAAACATTACAATTCTAGCACCAAGGTACATCATAATGTACACAACTAGATACATAAATTATTTATTAGATAAGTTGATGAAATCAATTGCCTGCATACTAGAGACACCCTCGATAGCCACATTGTAACAAAATCCTATTTCCATGCTCAAGTTGCCAGAAGCAAACATGACATACTAGATTAGCTGGCCTCTGAATGAATAGGCCATAAACTAGACGAAAATTTGTAACAACATATATACAAAAAGCATACAAAACACACATAAGCAGGAAAAAGAGGATAAAGAAAAAGAAGTCAAGCAATTGGACAATGTAAATATATTTAGCTAAGCCATGTTAATAACTTGTCAGTAGAAAAGGCATCAACTTAAGTATTCGGAGAGAAGAACCTACCAATCTAGCTTACTTGAAGAGGCTAATTCCAATAGTTATCATTTCAAGAAAATTATCTTTTAGTAAGGCAAAAAGGCAATAACTAGGAGACCATTCTATAAACTGAACAGAATCATGAGGAGAATCTGTAAAAGGTATTCAATGCAACCAATCATCAGTATTGAAAAAAAAAGGCCAATCTCCCCTTTCTCACCATAAAAAAAAAAAAAAAAAAAAAAAAAAAACTAAAAACCTTGTAAGAGCAACCACATCAGTCCGCTTAAAAATTTCATTTATTTTACACTAAAAACCTACTATTTCAATTTTACACTATCACATTTCTAAAATACCCACATCAGTTTATCTATTTTACACCTCTATTCTAATTAAATAATATCATTTATTATTTTATTTTTATTATTTATTAATACTCATACTCACTCTCACTCTCATCGGTACACCATTTTACATTTTCAACTCTCTCTCCTTTACTCACTCATACTCATACTCAGACTCACTCTCACTTTCACCTGTTCCTCTCCTTCACTCACTCTCTCCATCAAAGCCACCTCACCCAGCCCGCCTCGCGGCCGATCTAGCTCGCTGCCTCAGCCCTCTCTTTCCTTTGCCCCTCCCTAGCTCCAATCCATAAGCGCCGATTCGCCTCCCACCCCCAATCGACGAGCACCGATCTCTCTAGCTCCGATCCACAAGCGCCGATTCGCCTCCCACCCCCAACCGACGATCACTGATCTCCTTAGCTCCGATCTACAAGCGCCAATCAGATCCAAGGTCTCCCTAGCTCCAATCAGGCAAGACCCACGATCGTTCCACAAGCACCGATTATTCTGATCTGTGTTTTTGTATCTGTGTTTTTTTTCCCCTGAGCAAATGTGTATCTCTGCGTTGATTCTCTGATTTGTCTGTGTGGATGTGTTTGTGTACGGGTGTGTTTGTGTGCATCTAAGGAAAAAGAAGAAGATGAGGAGAGATGTTGCTGAGTTTGTTGAGCTACAGTAGCCGGTGTATATTTACACAATTACTATAGCTCATGGATGAATTTTCACAATTTTGCACAGCTTTGCACTTACTGAAGTAGGTGATTTTTTGCTCAAAATGTGTAAAATTGAAGAATTTTTGTATTATACATGACTATCCACCAACTGATGTGGATGCTCTAAAGCATTAAAAAACAATGGTTAGCATTAAATTACAAGTATATACTATAAGGGAATCCTAAAATTTACCATATGATGAACAACTTAGACACTTTTACATGTGTATAGCAATGACAACAAAGATCATCACAACAGAGAAAAGATAAATTACAGAATCATCTGCAAAATAAGTCTTGCTTCTCATCATGTCTAAGTTGCTTATCACATAGAGAGGTTCAAGTCTATGCATGGCAATGCCCACAAATCAAATTACAAAATTATTATAAGAAGTAATGAATATAGAATTCTAAGCACCCAAAATCAAGATCTCTATTTGTTTATCATTAATTATCCTATAGAGTCACAAAGCCAGACTAAATAAATTGCACCACAAATGCATATTGGTCAAACTATGGAGACAAACAAAGGTCATTCCTTGCAATTCAATTATAAGCCTAATATTTCCAAGTCTTTCTTCTTCTATTCATATGGCTTCAACGGAAGTATTACACCTTCTCTCACCTTGAAATTCCCCTCCTATTTAACCAATGTTAGCTTTTCCCAATTTTCAGAGTATTCAAAGCAGAATAATAGGAATATATAAGTCAAAATAAAAGCAATTGGCATAGCACAACTATAAGGAACAATATTAATTGAAGGAGTTCAGTAAAGGAGTTTCAAATCCCATAATACGGTTTCACTACCTCATAAAGGTATAACACTCAACTATTAAAAAACGAATGTACATCAAAACAAAATCAACTAATCTAAAATGAAAAATTCATTCATTCATTCTAATTTTCTTTGCATTAATGTCCTTTCAAATTGGATTTGTGCCCAATCAGACTGAACCAATTAATTTAGAGAAAAATGATCTTAAATGTAAAAATAGTACCTTCACTAACTTGGCATGTTTCTTTGAAGTTGAATAAAAAATCTACCATAGCATAGTAGACATGGATTGAAGTCAGGATCTTGCTTACAAGGGGATAATATCCCTTCTCCTTTCGCTTTGGCCCATTATGCAAGGCTATGGCCTACATTATCACACAACATCTTGCCACAGAGTCAAAACTAAGGTTTTCCCATTGATTAGGTGGCCTCATCCAAACACTTCCCCTGTTTTGCTCTTCGATTACCCATGGAATCCCAAGCGATCTCAAGTAAAACTCATATTTTTTGTTCAGACGATGGGCTAACTGGTTTATGCTGGCTTTAGTGTTTGAAAATAGAGCTTCCTCTCGCGCCATCCAAAGGATTTTCATTGCCACTACTGCATACAGTGTGAACTCATCTTTGGTAATTCTTTCTGCAAGTAACTCACTTGGGGGGTCAATTATATGTTCAACAAATTCCATAACAGACTGAGCTTGGATCTTTTCAACTTGAAAACCCCATCTACCACCATACCATACTCCTTTGGCATAGGGACAGGTTTGAAATAGATGTAAAAGAGAATCTTCTGCTATCTCACAGAGAGGACAATGGGCATCTTGGGTTTTTAAGCATCCGACGAGCTTTTTCTCAAATGGGAGGACTTCGGCAGCCACTCTGCATAAAAACATTTTTAATCTTTCATCGAAAGAAAGTTTGAGCCTTTCTTGAATTCTTATTTGGGCTACCTTATTTGCTGCGGAGTTGCAAGGAGGACAAATGCATGATACATGGACTCCGCAACTTTCTATTGTAATTTTTGCTATTTTAGGATCATAATTTGAACATTCAAATCGAATCTCAATGTCATTCCAATCCCCTAGAATTATGTCTTCCAAAGACCTATCTCTTCTATAGTTGAACCACATAAAAGATATTGGAGCTAAAAAAAAATAAGTAGACACGAGAAATCTTTCAAAACCAATGATGTTCATGTAGATAGAACAGGTGAACGAATGAATTTCATTTTGATATGGAAAATCATCCTTCAATTCCACTTTTAGTGCAACACAGAAAGCAAATGATGGAAGTTTCCGACCGACCGAGAATGATATGGAGCTTCCAAGACTTTGATGGTTGAACCACCACTTTGGAATCTTACTTCCCGGAAGTGAAAGTGAATAAGAATCATAAAGTTTCCATGTCGAGTTCGTTTCAGATGTAGCTTCATCGAGTTCAAATTCTGATATAGATTCATTGTCCACTTCAGGATTAGAGTTCGTTTCAAATGCAAAGCCCGTTTCAGATTTAGCTTCGTCAAAATCAAATTCTGATTCTGATTCAAAGTTTATTTCAGAATCAGAATCCCAATGCCGTACTCCCCTTGCACATACGATATTTTGTTGAAGCCCTATAAATTCTCCAAACTGCTTGCCATTAGCAAAATTAAGAAACTTCAGTTTAGCAAATTTAGTAATAATCTTCAATTAACAAAAACAAAAATATTCTATAACTTTGATAGAAAGAAAGAGAGACCTGATTCAATAATCTTCTTCTTGATTGTGAATTCAACGAATTACACCCTCTTGCATATAACTCTTGTATACAACGTGAAAGTCTTGGAATTTTCGGAAGGTTCCAGCAACAGTAAAGCCCTAGCATCTTTAATTGGGGAAATATGATAGCAATTTCAGGGAGGGTTGTAAAGTTGCTGTAAGATATACCTAGACATTCTAAATTGGGGAAGCAACCAGGGGTATCCATGGCTTTTGGAAATTCATCACAATCAAACATAGAGAGCTTCCTAAGATTTTGTAAATCAGAGATGTTACTTGGAACATCTTTCACGTTTTTAAAACTTATTGCTAACTCACGAAGGCCAGTGAGATATCCTATTGATGAAAGCAACGCTAATCTTTCCGTTCCTTGCTCAAGACTTTCAGAGCCAAAGAGATAAAATCTCTTAAGAGATTTCAACTGGAGCTTTGTTGGTAAAATTCTAAGATTTCGGCATTCATCGAGATTCCAAAATTCAAGCTTTTCAAGAAGTCCGACGGACTGATGAACCTCAATTAAATTTTTGCATCTAAAAAGCTCAAACTCCTTTATGTTTGGGGCCACCACAGATAAGTCTGGTACTTTTGTAATATTTTTACAATATGAGAAATTCATATAATTCAATGTTTCGAATCGACACCTCTGCAGAAGAAGATTTTTTTAAAAAAAAAAAAATTTATTAGTAAAAAGAAAACAAAATAAGGCTACGACCTCATTTCAAAAAAAGAAAAAAGAAAAAAAGCTAACAGCATATATTAAGATATAATAACCATTCCAAGCTTAAGAGCCTTGGAGATCAAACAAAAGAATAGGAATCCAAATGAATGTTGGTGGTGGTGGTGGATGGTTGGTGTTGATGTCACCGGCGTTCTTTTGTTAGTGCCGCTGGCAAACTTTGGTGGTGGAGGATCGGCAGTGAGGTCTTTTGGGTTTTTTGTTTTTTTAAAATTTATTTTGAGCAACTAAAATAAGAAATGCAAAATAGTAAAATTTAATTAAATAAGTGGTCATGTGTCAAGTTTTAATTTGTGGAGCATAAAGTGGTATAGGAAAAATGAGACAAAAGATTTGGACTCAGCTTCAACCACCTCATAAATAAATATTTGAATTGTCTCTTTATAATTTGTGACACATTAATTTGTATGTTCAATATAGTAAAACTTGTAATATCTATAGCACTACTCTTTTTTTTTTTAAAAAAAAAAACATTTGTCAATAGTTCGTTGATTTGCACCATAAATTATTTTTATGGTTATGTGTACATTTTAAAATATTTGTGCACAATTTGATTTTATTTATTAAAAAAATTTATAGAAATTTAATTTTATATAGTAATAAATGCATGGTTTGGTTTTAGCAACAAAAAAAAAATGCTCCTTAACATATTCTCTAAAAGTACTCGTTAACAAAAAAAAAAAAAAAAAACTAATAAGAATTTATAATTGCTATGATATACCTCGAAATGCTCGTCCAATTTAATGTGGCTCCCTTGCATGTTAAGTACAACAAGTTTTGTAGGTTCAAAGGTGGATGGCAAGGACGATAAAGGAAATTCTTTCCAATCAAGTAACCTTAACCCATTGGGAAAAAATTTAAGGTCTTCACAAATTACATTACGAATAATCAAATATTTGAGACTTCTCATCTTTTTAAGATTCAATTGCATCTTTCTTGGTTGTGGCAAGGACAATGTTATGCCTCGAATTTCATGGAATCCCTAATTAGACAAAAAATCACATGAATCACGTTATACAACAGAACATATGATTATTAAATTTAAAACAAAATCAGTATTGATAAACTTATATTTTCTTCAAGATTAAAAGGATAAAATTAAAGAAAATTAACTACATTAGGATTGTGAGAAAAGGGAAAGGATAAATAAAAATGACATACCATATCTCCTGTTAGTACTTCAAGAGCATCCTTATCACTTAATAGTTTAATATGTTTCTTTGACACTCTTGATTCTTCTCGAACAATTTCAAAAGCCATTTGTTGTATCAAATCATGCATCACTAACTTGCAATTATCAACAATTATGAGGCCTTTGTCGATAAGCTTTTCAATGTCACAGAACGGGTCATATGAATAGCTACTTTGTAATATATCTACAATAACTTCCTTCTTGAATCCTTTGAAAAGGCATGCAATATCAAGGAAAATATCTCGTTGAGTTTGGTGCATTCCATCGTAGCTTATTTTGAGTACTTTTTGAATATTTGGATTGGGAAATTTTTTATACTTTTCTAATATACTATTCCAATAATGTAGATCTCTCTTGTACAAATCAGCACCTATTATTTCTAGAGCTAATGGAAGGCCTTTGGCATAATGTATAAAGTGGTCTATGAGCTCCAAATAATCTTTCATAGGCTTGTTTCTTTTGAATGCATGTTGACAAAAGAGTTCATGAGATTCAACTTGATTTAATTCCTTAGCCTTGTAGTTATAGTAGGTTAGATGACAGTCTTCTTGAAGAGTAGATAACACCTTTTCCTCTCTCGTTGTGATAATGATTCTACTTCCAGAAGCAAACCAATCGCATTTTCCAAGCAAATTTTCTACTTGGACTAATTTGTCCACATCATCAAGAATTAAAAGAATTCTTTTGTGACGAAGTATTTCCATTATCACATTGATTCTTTTAAATACACCATACACCTTCAAATTTCCGCCCCCTAAGATCTCAGAATAAATTGCCTCTTGTAGTTGGAGTATGCCCTCATTTGTTCTTGATGTTTCCCTAACATCCTCTAGAAAGATGCTTCCTTCAAAACGATATGCAATTAAGTTAAAAATAGCTTTTGCAATTGTTGTCTTACCTATCCCTGGAAGACCTTGGATCACTAACATGCGAACGTCATTTGACTCAATATCTAAATGCCAACTTATTTCCTCTACACGAGAGTCTACACCAACGGGGTATTTTACAACAAATACTTGTGTATGTTTTAATTTAGCACTTGATATTTCTTCAAAAATTTCTTGGATAAACCCAAATTGAGGGTGGCTGCCAATCAAAAAGCATTAGAAACATGTTAGAAAATAGAAATATGATCTGAATTGAATTTAAAATGTTTAACTTGTGAACTAGAATTGATATTTTCATAATTAAATTAAATGACACGTAATTAATAGATTTGAGAACTATTAGTACAAACTTTTTTTTTTTTTTTTTGTTAAGCTAGGAAATCAATCTTAGGCTTTTAGCACAAAGATGCATAGAAAATTTTCTTTGGAAAGGAGAAAAACTTATTGAATATCCACTTCTAACACTTGAATGAACTTATTAGAAAATTTTGGAAAATTTTCTAAGAGTAATGCTATGACCATAACTAAAACCAGAACTTTGCCACAATTTGTTTGTGTGACAAATTGTAAGTGGTGAAGTTGTGAATTCGCATGAACCCACCACTTTTACTCCACTATTATCAACTTGCCAGGTGGACAAATTGTGAGTGGTAGACCTGTAGACCTACATGGACCCACCAATTATACTTCACTTACAACTTGCCATGTGAACAAGTTGTAATTTTTGTTGTGGTATTAACATTTTTTATTTTCTAAACATCACTTGATAGAAGCTACAAATTAATTGATCTGATTATTAATCATATATTCTTTGATTTTTATCATTGAACCTTGTTTCCTAGCTAGCTCACTAATAAAAGATATGATCAAATTTTTTTTTTTTTTTAAAGACTAGTCTCTTCTGGTGGTTATTACTCAATTTTGTACTTGCTGCAAATACTAAAACTTTCCATGGGAGTTATTGTTTAGCAAATATTAAGTAGCTTGTAATCTCATGCATATGCATAAGTACATTTTAAAATATGCAATTAGACACATTTTAGGAGATTATTATATTTTGTTAATTCTTAAAAAAATCCATGTAAGAATATTCCGTAGTGGAAAATGCAAATTGTTTATGCTTGTGTATTTTATTTTAAAAATTATATATATTATTTTACTTCTTAACTTAATTCTTGCTATTGTGATGCAACAAGTTTATTTCATGTATGCATTTTTCAAAATAAGATATAGATATGAACAATTAAATTTTAGAAAATAAGAGGATTTTTCATTGAAATTTATATTTGAATTAATAATAAGTTTTTGTAAGAAAATATAGATTTTAAATATTGGGAGTAATTTCAAATGAGACCTAAATAGAATGAGCTAGAAGTAGTTTTAGATTAAGTAATTTCATAATTGATTTAAAATAGTTTTAAATAGATTGGAACTTGGAAGTATTATGCATTCAAAATTTTACAAATGAGATGGAATGACACTTAGCACAAATTGAAGCCTATTTAAAATATAGGGACGATTGGCATCAAATTGCTCATCTACTATACCGTCAACATCTCAAATCTGATATTACATAGCTTTCTACCTCTAGCTATATGGTAGTAATTTATTAGTACAATTATTTCGTATTATTTCATTTTAAATTCACATTTTACTTTGTTTCTTGGTTTTATTTTCTTGGTTTTTGGACTACCATAGTTTGGCCTTTGTTGTAGTAATATTTAATTTTCTTTTATTATGTACATTTTACAACTTTGGTCTTCATGTTATATTTCAAAGTCAGTTTTATAGACTATGATTTTGATTATTATATTTTTATTCTTGGTGCGGGGCATTAAAAAAAATAGTTCAATTTTCAGAGATTAACATTTTTTCCTTTCAAATTACATTCTTACAGTTTAATTTTCCCCCCTAAATTATCATTTATGTTAAATACAATTATGATTTAAGTTTTTTTAATTATAGTTTTAGAAAGATTTTATTCTTGAATTATCCTACTCAATTTGAATTCTAAATAATACTCCCTCTTTCAAATTTAAGGTTCTTTTTTTAAAAATAAAATAAAATTAGTTGTCTAATTGTCTTAAAATAAATAAAAAATTTAAAAAGAGAAGTTCAATTCTTCAATATGCTAATAAATTCTTATATTTAAAGAAAAAAAATCTTATTGAAAGTTTTATCCCCTTTAATATAAAACAAACAAAATTCTTGATTATTGCAATAAGTAATAAATACTTGCACCAAAATTAAGAAATTAATTTTTTTAGAAGAAATTATTTTGACGGCACAAAATTAGACTTCAACATATATATTGGAGATAACAAGTAAGGATATATTAAACACATACTCATTTTTGTAATGCCATCCAGATATATTGCTAGCTTCTTTTAAGGCTACCCTCCATCTCTGCACTTTCTTTTTATTATTCTTGAATTTTTCTTCATGCTTTATGAATGCTTCTCCAAACTTTCCATCTTGATTACGTATATCCGATGGATCCACCTTGTAAAAAATAGGTAACACCACTTGGCCTTTATTCTTACACTCAAGAATCTTGAGAAGTTCATCTAAACACCAAGTAGAAGATGCATAGTTTTTAGAGAATACAATTATCGAAATCCTTGAACTTCCAATCGCTTCAAGAAGTTCAATGGAAATTTTTTCTCCTCTTCGGAGTTTATCATCCATAAAAGTATTAATACCATTATGGCGCAAAATACCGTTCAAATTGCTAGTAAAACCATTGCGAGTATCTTCTCCTCTAAAACTTAAGAACACATCATATCTGCATCGTTGGGTGAAAGAGGAAGAGAAGGCTCGTTTATTGGACAAAAGAGCCATTGTGATTTGGATATATAGACAGTTGAGAAGATCTAAAGGAAAGAGGAGAAAGAGAGAGGTGATGAAATTGGAAATTTCTTAAAAGATTAAGAAAGCAAAGAGAATGAAAATTATGAAGAAGAAATATTTCTCAAATGAGTTTGAGAGAGAATGGGAATGGCAGAGCAAAGGAAATAAATGTTAGATTTAAATAGTTGTTGTGAGGCGAAGAAGATTGAGAGAGTCAAATGTGAAATTACAGTAGTAGCATTCTATTACTTTCATAGTTGGTGGCCCAAACGTGTGATAGAAAATTGGTGGTCCAAATGTGAAATTCACATTCAAACTTTCACTTACTTTTTAGATGACGAAACTTATTGGGTACGCTTTTTTCCCTTACTTTTGGAGTGTAGCGAAGGCATTCTGATTCCTTTTCAAACTTTAAGGTAATGTTTGGATAGGGATGAAGTAGCTGGCGTCTGCGTTTTCCTTCTTCTTTTTTTCCTGCTGCATGCATTTCAGTGGGGGGACAAAGTTACTGTTCATACTATTCATGTATTGTTCACATACTGTTCATACACTTTTCAACCACTTTTTCATTAAAAATAGGTCTTACGGCACTATTATACATTTAAAAATTATTTTGCTACAGTGTTTTTAGTTTTCAACTGTATCTAAACAGACCCACAGTTTCTTCTTTTCTTTACACCCATTTTCTAACACTTGGACCCTCTGTAAAGTAGGAAGAAATTTCAAATTTATTTGTTGGTATGCACTTACTTTTAGAAATTAGGATCCAGGAAAGTTCCAAGAAATCTCTTGGTTACAAAATAATAATCAGCTTCTAGATAACTTGGAAGACCAAAATTAAGATTATATGTCGTGGACCTCAAATTGGATGATTTGAATCAAAGTTTCAGTATGGCAGGCTGATATTACCCAACAATTCCCTGTTTAGTTTCCCCATCCCTTTTTTCATAAAAGAATTCAACAAATCACATAATTGTTTTAATTGGTAGATACAGATCATGTGCACAATTCATATTAAACCCATGACTTCAACATCCACCCCTTGTTTACGAAAGACAAAGGAGAAGCCATTTGGTACTGATTATCAATCTTGACTGAATATACCTTATAGTATAACAATACTGCCCATGTGCACCCACCAAACTATAATTTGGGATTTCATTACCACAACATATAGGAAAAGCAATATTAATCAACCCATATGCATTTCTATCAACAAAATCAACCCCTATGTATGACATTGAAGTTGTGTTCGTGTATATAGCCCCTTGGTACATTGTTTTCACAACATAATTATATATATATAAAAATAAAAAAAACATGTAGCCTGAATGGCAACCAAAAGTTTTTGCTATTTTGTCCACAGCTAAACACCAATGCCTCCACATCACACACATCAACCTCAGATAGTGTCACGCCCTAGACCCCAAGGGTCCAAAGCATGAGAAAACGTCTCAAGTACTTGTAAATTTGACAATTCAATTCACATAAATCCTATCAAGTACCAACATCAAGAATTATCATAATAATTCCATTGAATATACTCTCAAAGTAAGCCAGAGCTCTAAGCATTAATTACAAGGACCCTTTGCCACAAAAGAATAGAGGTCTGAATAAACAATTACATATCAGCAGCTTGTCCCATCAGTGAGAATATAGTCATAACCACTATAATATAAAATAAAATAAAAATGAGTCAAGCCTATTCTAAGATATACAACATCAAATAACCCCATCACAAAAGTTTAGCCTTCATCTGTAGTTAGTCTAACTACTCTTAGCCACCAAAAAGCTATCTCAAAATATTGTTGCCTACTCTGAAAAGTTTATAAAAATAATGGAATGAGACAGAGCCCAGTAAGTAGCATAATTAATGGGGGTGGGGGAAATGCAAGTTTCATCTTCAATAATAATAATATGACAAGAATGATTAAGTAATGAAACACAAATTTTCTCAAAGTAAATACCTTGAAACTATATACTAAAATCTGTAATCTATGCGCATTAACAATATAATTTTCAAAGCCATAAAATCTAATATATGGTCAATTTTCTCAAAAATACCACACTACCACATAAACCGGTCAAGGGATCCACCCATTCACAACTGGCATGATGTTGTCCTCTCTAGTATGCAGACTCTTGGCCCCATGAACAGCAGCCTTACCCCTACCCTCAAGGTTTTTCTCTCCCCCCATGGGTAGCAGAGAGAGCGCGTCAAATAGGACCTCTTTTGCATATGGTCTCTTGGCCCCATGGGTAGCAACCTCACCCACACACAATCAAGGAACCTCTTCCCCCCATGGGCAGCAGGGAAGAACGCGTCATCCAAAGTGAAAGGGCACTGACCTAGATTTGATTCCATTGTCACAAAGACTACGAAAACCAAATCAGGTGATCACCGGGAAATCACACATGGCATGGTGTTAAAACTAAATGATGCTCACAGGTTACATTACTTTGAAACATATGGTTTATATCCAAGTAGTTTCAAAAAAATCTTAAATAATCTACTTCCACACAGTTTATAAGGTTTTCAACTTCATTCTTGTCAAAAAGATTTTCTATCAATATCCCACATAACAAGACAAGATAAGCATCTTTAATTTTCTAATATACCATAAAATTCATGATTTCCTATCAAAGATTAAATAAAAGATGCTCATTTTTTTTTTCCATATCAACAATTCATGCATTTCCCCAAATGCAATACCAAATATGATGCATTTTCATATATATATATATATATATATTTAGGTTACGACACAATAGTTTTAGGAAAATATAATTTCCATAGGTAGTTTCCAAAAGTGTGTCTAACCCGAAAACAATATTTATGCAATATGATTATTTTCCAAAATCCCATTAAAAAGCTACTTACCTCGCAACCACAAAATTCTAACTCTCCAAGCTCCAAGGAGATTAGCTAGAACCTAAATAATATCAAGTAAACCTATCCCAATAAGTATAGAGCTTGAAATTGTATCTAGCCATAATTTAGAAATTGCCAAATAAACACTTAATTAGGCAAGCCTAATATTTAATCTCATCAATAACACATTCTTCTTCCCAAGTTTCCCAACAAATTAATTAACAAGGCATAGACTCCAATTTATAAAGTTAACTCATTCAATATCATCTTTAACATTATAACTAACTTCCATAAATTTACACTACATCATTAAGAGATCCATGGAAGCAAAAAATCAAAATATCCTCCACGACAAGAAATTTAGAACTTCAACTAACTCCAAATAAACCCAATGGCAATAGAAAAATTAAATTTACCAACCATCACACATCTATATCTATGTATATCTAAAAGTTGAAGCGTAGCATTTATTGTTGCTATGCTCCAGTTAAGCCACATTAGTGTCCATTTCATTATCATTTTCTTTCCAATTTTCCTATAGTTGTTTTTAACATTTACTTTTTATTTTATTTTAATATTTACACTTTTTCCAACCTTTTTCCACCTATACCTTTTCATCTCCCCACTACCCTTTACATAAATATTATTCTTCTTCTTCTTTTCATCTCCCCACTATCCTCTACATAAATATTATTCTTCTTCTTTCTCTTCATCTTCCTTTATTTTGTCTCTTCTCATTCACACTCTTTTACTATAAATTTGCAACTATCTATTCCATTCTATGCATGTTTTCTTTCACAAAAAAAGGTTCTCTCTCTCTCTCTCTCTCTCTCTCTCTCTCTCCTATTTTTCGATGATTTTTTATACATTCTTCTTTTATGCCAAAGTACTAATCTTTGGGAATCCTTTCTCTCTCTCTTTTTTTTTTTTTTCCTTTTTTTTTTTTCTACACTAGAATCATTATGCTCATTTTCTCACTTAATTTAATCAGGTAGTTTGCGAGAATTCAAGTAAAACTAGACAATAAGGAATTTTGCAGCATTGGAGAACGCCTGAATATATACCAGCCAAAAGTTGAAAGTCAGCAAATTAGTGGAGCTATGATTAAGCTTTAAACGGGATTGATGGTATTGTCAATGTTCTTTAATTAGCATCCTTATTTCTATTTCTCTATATATGTTTCCTAGAATTAGTATTAGTCTCATTTTTATTTTCTCTATTATATTCTAGGTAAACCAAGAGTTCTTTAAAACTCCACATTGGTTAATGCCATTTAGATTTTTTTTTAATTATTTTTTTTCTCTTTAATTGTTAAATGTTACCTCTTTTTGTTCTTACTTATAACTCTAATTAATATTGATGGTTCTTTTTCTTTTTGGTTAGTTAAGGTTGATGGTTCTTTCTTATAGAGAAAAGAAAAAATTGAAAACAATTGAATGCCGTATAAACCTGTACCTAAAGGGGACAGGAGCCTTTGTTTATTTGAGTAGAGACAATATATTAAAGGGGCATATCCTTTGGCCATTGCATTGCATTTCTTAGAGGCTAAAAGATTAAAACTTTTCATTATAGGAAAACATTTTGGGTGGTGATAAGAGCGTCATTTTGTTTACTCTAAGAGTAACAAAAGATCCTATTATAAAAGAAGCCCACAAACATATCACATGCTTATTACACCAACCATGAGCACAACCCATTATTCTCTCTCATTATGTTTCTACTACATTTGCATTTAGCAACCTAAGATTAGAATTTATTCCCAATAGAAAACTTGTAGAATCATTCAGTTTTTATAGGAAACTAGCCATAGACTTGCGTGATGTGTGAGAATATAAATATTATGAAATGAAGTGTAATATATAAAAAGTAACAATTACTTCAAGCATGGTCTTTTTTTTCAAAAAAAAAAAAAAAAGATTTTTACATTTTTTTTATCTTTTTATTTCTACAAATATATCATTTTAATTTATTTTTTTTTGTATTTCATTAATATTTTTTAAGGTGAACCATATTCTTCTAACTTTGTTGTAGTGTGTTACATTTGGTTAATATACAACTCATCTCTTAAGCAATAAGGAAATTATCATAATAAAAAAAAATTATCACAAAATTACAATGTTAACTTAACCAAAATTAAAATAAAACTAAAGAAATAAAAAAATAGATTTTATAATAATTTATTAGTCAAAAAATTGGTAGGCATATTCAAATTCCTATTTCCAAAAACAACTAAGTAATAATTCAAACCAAAATTCAATCAAAATTATAAAAAGGAAAGAAAAGACTTTCTGTTGGGAAATTAAAAAAGCACAATCCTAAAATACATATTAAAAAAAAAAACCATCAATCTTAATTTAAGTTATAAGAAAGAACAAAAATCTTTTATATGCAATTATTCTCTTTATTGGTATTTATTGTTATATATTTTATTTTTACTTTTCTTTTTCCCTTCTCATCTTAAGTTATTCAACATTTAAATTCAGTCACATCTTCTACATCATTAAATTATTTATATTTTCTCTCTTTTTTATTTTTAATAATTAAACATGGAATATTTTATTTAAATTAAAATCAATAAAATTGTCCTTAAAAAATTGAACTTTTTTTTTTTTTTAACATTTACACTTTGTCCAAGCTTTTTCCTTACCTTTATCTTTTCATCTTTTCGCTACCTTTCTACTTTAATATCACTATTCATCTCCCCACATCTTCCATATCATTAAATTATTTATATTTTTCTCTACTTTTTATTTTAAAAAATATTAAAATATTAAAATTTTACTTAAATTCAATAAATAAAAGTGTCCTCATAAAGTGGAGTAATACTAGGGACACACTCATTCTCAAACCCAATACATCAAAGAAAAAATATAATACAAAACAAATGCCAAATGGTAAACACTAAATTTTTAAAAAAAAATGAGGATATCAAACCAAATATAATATAAATAAATTAATAGTTATGGATATTCTAACTTAAGGGTAGAAAAATTAAATGAAAAAAAAAAAAACTACAATGCATATTTAATGCAATAAAATCATCATTAAATTTCGGAAAATAGTAGGTTGTCTATGGAGAGAGAGAGAGAGATGGTAAGGGAAAAAAAATCAAATGTCAATTAGTAATTATTAATTAGAAAACAAAGAGGTTATAAGGAGAAGTAAAAATAAAAAATAAATACGACTCATATGGAAAACATTAAAAACTTTACAGTGCAATAAAATCAACTGTTACATTCACATAAAAAATTGAATCAATAATCAATAATTATACACAATCATAGCAATAAATTTAAACTTAAAACTAATCAAACTCTAATTCATAACTACAAGGAGATGTTCTCATGTAATAATAGAAATTACATAAGAAATAAAGTTAGAAAATTTTAAAATCCCTTTTAAACATTCATTTAACTTATATATGTGTGTGTGTGTGTGTGTTGTGTGTGTGTAATTTTCATACGCAATTACATTTAAAAATCTAATAAACAATGCTACATCTCATTTAACACCTCTTTTATGAAAATCATTAGCCAGTAAATATATAATAATAGTAAAAAATGTTATAAATGAAATTATGAAAGAAAAAAAAAGTGATAAAACTAATTAGCTACTATCATTATGAAGTAGTAGTTTATGGTTTTACACATTTAAAAAAGTGAAATATATAGACTTTACTTAAGGTATATGTAAAGATTCACATTAAAAAAAAGATATGTAAAGGTTAAAAAAATGTATATTCTATAAATACATAAAAAGGTATATGTAAGGTTTTTACTAACTTAAAAGAAAATGAAAATAAATTATTAATAACAACAACAACAACACAATAATAATATAGGGGTAATTGCATTCCCCTTTCTTGAGGTTTGAAGAAATGACACTTGTGGGGAGTTAAAAGACCTGGGTAGGTATTTGGACCTTTGGGCTTTGTTAAGAAGGGTGAGTTCGTTCTTGACTAAAGGCCTTTAGGACTGCAAGTTGGCCCGCAAGCCGAGGGTCCGAGGATTCATCCGAGGAAGAATTTCTCCTTGGACAGACCCGTGATGGCTTGGAGATTCGCTAGAAAGATCAAGGCAGAGTTCTGAAAAGACTGTAGTTAAAAGAGGGGATCCAAAAACCCTCTGGACGCACCGGTGTGAGAGAAATATCTTAGAAAAAAGCTGCTACCTCCACATTAAAGACCCTGCACCTACCTCCTTAGCTCGATTAATGGGGAAGTGACCCTTGAACAGTAGAATTGAACCTTCTGGCTATTATTTATAGATTTCAAGAAGGTGGTGGAAGGGGATGGGAGGGGACGCGTGGACAAAGGAAAAAGAAGAAGTATTTAAAAAGAGAAGAGAGCAAAGAGAAAGAGGGAGAAAAAGAAGGACCAAGAACTATAACTTTTAAGAAAGAAAGAGAGATAATAGAGAAATTGTCCTCGGCTTACGTCCGAGAAGGTTCATTTGTTACAATCATTTATTATTAGCAAATACTGTAACACTTAAGCCTATTTGTCAAGTCTCCAACACCCCTATAGCTAAATTTCAAATCCACACTCTACAAATTTTATTGTTTAAGGCTCATTGGGCCTGAGTCCACTTTGTCTTTGGGTCCAAGTGCAATTGTGCACTTACAATTGGCGCCATCTGTGGGAATCTAGCGTGGAAAGGAGTTAGAACACCATGGCAGCCTTAGGCTCACACCAAGCAGAATCTCAAGGATCGCAACCTGAGGACCTTTTCGAGTGTCTGGAGCACTGGACGGATCGAGAGGATAGCGTCCACACCAAGCATCTTATTGCGAGTCATACTCACAGTGGTGGCAGTACCACCCATGAAGATGGTGCTAAAGCCATGCTGAAGGAGATTAGTCATCTTAAAAGGAAGCTACGCCGCGTTAGAAAGAGGCGTTCGCCATCCTCATCTAGTTCTTCTTCTAGGAGATCCTGGGGAGGCAGTTATAGTTCAAGGTCGTGGTCTCCCTCCAGCAAAACATCCCCTTGTGAGGATAATGGCCCATCAGGTGGCAGGTACAAAAAACTCCCTTCCAGGGGCTTGGGGAACGATACTATGAGTCGGGTGTTGCACCAACTCTCCAAATCACCATTCTCACGTAGGATCGAGAATGGAAGACTCCTTAGAAGGTTCACCCAGCCCACCTTTACCATTTATGACAGTCGGTTTAATCCGGTGGAACATGTGAGCCACTTTAATAAGAGAATGGCGGTGCATTCTCATAATGAGACCCTGATGTGCAAAGTCTTCCCTTCTAGCTTGGGACCTGTCGCCATGAGGTGATTTAATGGCCTTAAATCGAGGTCTATAGGTTCATTCAGAGAACTGAGGAGAGCATTCGCGTCACGGTTTATCACATGCAGCAAAGTTCCTAGACCATTGGATGCATTGTTGTCTATGACTATGAAGGAGGGAGAAACGTTGAAAGGATATTCCGACAGGTATTGGGAGATGTTCAATGAGATAGACGGTGATTTTGACGAGGTGGCAATCAATACCTTTAAGGTCGGCCATCCAACTGATCATGACTTGAGGAAGTCTTTGACCAAAAAACCTGTGAGGAGCGTACGTCACCTCATGGATCGTATTGACGAGTACAAAAGGGTTGAGGAAGATCAACAACAAGGAAAGGGTAAAGCAAAGGTTATCCCGCAGGAGAAAAGGGATTTCAGGTTGGACAAATATTATAACAACAAGTCGAGAAGAGATTACTCCCTACAGTCCGGCTCGGCAATGCCTCAAGTTGTTAATACCGTGTTCCGAGAACCGGTGCACCAGTTACCGGAGAAAGTTCGTAACAAACCCTATTTCAGATGGCCCAGTAAGATGGCGGGGGATCCCGCCAAGAGGAATTAAAATCTTTTTTGTCAGTATCATCAAGATGTGGGTCATACTACCGAGAAGTGTCGGACCCTCTAGAATCACTTGGAATAGCTTGTCAACGAAGGAAAATTAAAGCAGCACCTGTACCAACCTAATGGGCAGGGCAGTCAGTCCAGCTCAAATAATCAAAAGAATAATCCATCTCGACCATCCTTGGGAACCATTAATGTTATTTTCACTGCCCCTGGCAGGACCGGTTCGTGTCCCACTAGGGTGATGGCAGTTTTGTACTCCCATGCCGAGGAGGCGGGCTCCAAGCTGAAGAAGCTGAAGGTGAATGTGCCTGTCTTGGGATTTTCAGAGGAGGATAAGGTTGGGACCATCCAACCCTATGACGATGCTCGGTGGTTACTCTGAGGATAAGGAATTACGATGTAAAAAGGGTGATGATTGATCAAGGCAGTAGCGCCGACATCATGTATCCTGATTTATTCAAGGGGCTAGGGTTGAGGCTGGAGGATCTTACTCCTTATGACTCGCTGCTTATAAGCTTTGAAGGTAAAGCCATTGTACCGATGGGATAGATTCGTTTGCCCGTGCAATTTGGCTCGGAAATGGTTAAGGTGGATTTTATCGTGGTTGATGCATATTTCCCGTACACAGCCATCCTGGCTAGGCCATGGTTGCACGCTTTGGGTGCCGTTTCCTCCACTTTACACGTTAAGATCAAATTCCCTTCGGGCGAGTACATACAGGAAATTTGTGGTAGTCAGGCGGTGGCCAGGCAATGCATATCCGCTGTAGTGCTGCATCAGGCTGAAACAGTGCCTTCGACCTCGGCTGCGACAGGCTTATAGCAATTAATGACTCTGGACACGTCTGACGCGGGGGCCACAGAGGAAATCCTATGTGAAGATTTGGAGAAGTTTCTGATAGCAGATGATCTTAAAAGGTTCTTCCAAGTTGGCATATGTTTGCCACATCAGGAGAAGATGAACTTGTTGGATTTTCTAAAGGACAATATTGATGTCTTTGCGTGGGATCCCTACGAGGCTCCAGGGGTAGACCCAAGCTTCATTTGTCATCACTTGAACGTCAACCTTGCTGTTGTTCCTAAAAGGCAGCTGTCTCGGCGTTCTTCCAAGGAACACTTCGAGGCTGTCAAAGAGGAGGTGCTCAAGCTCAAGAGAGCTGGGGCTATTAAGGAAGTTTTCTATCCGTAGTGGTTGGCGCACACGGTGGTTGTTAAAAAGAAAAATGGAAAATGGTGAGTATGGGTAGACTTCACAGATTTGAACAAAGCTTGTCCAAAGGATTCATTTCCGATGCCACGCATCGACCAATTGGTGGATGCCACGGTCGGGCATCCTCGGATGAGTTTTTTGGATGCCTTCCAGGGTTATCACCAAATTCCACTAGCGGCCGAAGATCAGGAGAAAACCGCCTTTATTACTCCAACAGGGAATTATCACTATAAAGTGATGTTGTTCGAACTGAAGAACACTGGGGCTACTTACCAAAGGATGATAACTAGGATTTTGAGCTGCAGCTCAGAAAGACTATAGAGATATATGTGGACGACATGGTGGTTAAGAGTAAGATGATATCTAAGCATGTGAAAGATTTGGACGATACTTTTCAGGTACTTAGAAAGTATAAGTTGCGTCTTAATGCCTCGAAATGTTCTTTCGGGGTGGGATCTGGGAAATTTCTAGGATATATGGTTACTCACAGAGGAATAGAGATGAATCCAGTACAGGTCAAGGCTATTTAAACCTTACAGCCACCTCGGAATCCAAAGAAAGTTCAGAAATTGACTGGAATGATCGCTGCTCTTAACAGGTTCATCTCTCGGTTAGCTGACAGATGTCGGCCTTTCGTCCAACTGATGAATAAGTGGAGGGGGTTCCAATGGCCTGAGGAGTGCGATGTAGCCTTCCAAGAACTTAAGGAATATCTTTCCCGGCCACCTATTATGTCTCGACCTGAAGCAAATGAAGTCCTGTTCGCATATCTAGCGGTGGTCGTACATGCGGTCAGTCTGGTACTCATAAGAGACGATGGTGGGATACAAAAACTGGTCTACTACGTTAGTAAATCCTTAAATGAAGTCGAGGTGCATTATCTACTTCTGGAGAAAGCACTTTTAGCCGTAGTTCATGCCACGCGGAAGCTTCCACACTATTTATAATCCCACACCGTCATAGTTCTAACCCAACTGCCTCTCAAGTCAGTGTTACGCAGTGCGGACTACTCAGGAAGGGTGGCTAAGTGGGGAACCATTTTGGGAGTTTTTGATATTAAATACATGCCACACACTTCAGTGAAGGGCCAGGTTCTTGCAGATTTGACGGCGGAGTTTGCGGAACCATTGTTGGAAGAAATTGTGATGGAATCACACATGGATGAAAAATCAGTTGGCGTGATCACGCACATAGAACCTCCCACTTGGAAAGTATTCGTTGATGGGGCAGCTAACCAAAAAGGGTCTGGTATCGGACTTGTCCTGATATCTCTCGAGGGAATCACCTTTGAGAAATCTCTAAGGTTGGCGTTCTTGGCTACTAATAACGAGGCTGAATACGAGGCAGTCTTGGTCGGAATGAACATGGTGTATAGCATGGGCAGAAAGGGAGTACACATGTTTTCAGATTCTCAATTAGTGGTCGATCAAGTGATAAAGACTATGGAGGCCCGGGATTCAAGAATGAAAGAATACTTGACTCGGGTCATAAGCTTGCAATCTAAGTTTGATTCCTTTACCCTGTCTCATGTTTCACGAAGTGGAAATGCACATGTAGACTCTTTGGCTACCTTAGCAACATCCTCGGCTCAGGGTTTGCCTAGAGTTATTCTTGTCGAAGATTTTTTAGAGCCAGCTCTTGCCACCGTTGGTACACCCCGTATTCATTTAATAAGGTCTGGACCCAGTTGGATCGACCCTATGGTATCCTTTCTGAAAAATGATGTTCTTCCCGAGGACAAGTCAGAGGCAGACAAGATCCAATGAAAGGCATCGCGTTTCTGGTTGTCCGAGGACCAGAAGCTGTATAAACGATCCTTCTTTGGACCGTATCTGTTATGTATGCACCCCGAGTTGACGGAGGCACTTTTGGAAGAGCTGCATTAGGGAATTTGCGGAAGTCATACTGGGGGAAGATCGCTAGCTCATAGGGCTTTAACTCAGGGATATTGGTGGTCGAATATGCAAAGGGAAGCTCAGGACTACGTAAGAAAGTGTGACCAATGCTAAAGGTTCGCTCCTAATATTTGTTAGCCTGGAGGAGTTCTCAGTCCTCTCTCCAGTTCTTGGCCTTTTGCTCAATAGGAATTAGACATAGTAGGGCCATTCCCAAGGGCTGTAGGAAACAAAAGGTGGCTACTTATGGAACCGACTACTTCACCAAGTGGGTTGAGGCTGAACCCTTGGCAAATATCAAGGATGTTGATTCCAAGAAGTTTATTTGGAAGAACATTATCACCAGGTTTGGGGTACCGCACACCCTCATTTCGGACAATGCGTTCAGTTCGATAGTAGAGCTTTTAGGAAATATTGTGCTGACATGGGTATTATAAATAGATACTCCACTCCAGCTTATCCTCAAAGAAATGGGCAGGCCGGGGCTGTTAATAAGGTCATAGTCAGTGAACTCAAGAAAAGGCTGGACGATGCAAAGGGCCGGTGGGTAGAAGAACTACCACATGTCTTATGGACATATCGAACTACGCCGCGAAGATCTACTAGGGAGACGCCCTTCTCTATGACTTATGGGGCCGAGGCAGTGATACCTTTAGAGTCTGGTTTCCCCACACTAAAGACGAGTTCTTTTAGCCCAAAAAATAACCACAGCCTCCTGGAGAAGAGCCTGGATTTAGTTGACGATGGACGAGAGGCAGCTATGGTCCAGATGGCTTATTATCAGCAAAAGCTTAAACGAGGGTATGATGCCCATGTGAAGCTGAGGCCCCTTGCGCCTGGGGACCTGGTATTGAGGAAGGTAATGGGCACTGCTAAGAACCTAGCTTGGGGTAAGCTAGGACCAAACTGGGAAAGACCTTACCGCATTATTTCTGTAGCAGGCATAGGGTCGTATCGGCTAGCTGACCTAGATAAAAAATTGTACAACATCCATGAAATGTAAATAATCTTCGAAGGTATTATTATTAATAAAAGATGCTTTTGTTGATTCGCAGTTTAAGTTATGAATGTATGTATGCTTACGAATTATGAACCTCTAAGTATCAAACAGAAACTTGGTTTTGTATGGTCCTCGGACCACATGCCTTGTGGAAATTGATATCTTGTTATTTGTTAAATAAAACCTTAGTTATGCCAGGTCCTCGGACCTTCTATTTTGGAGAAATTAACATCTTAAGTTACTGTTACTAAGTATCAAACAGAAACTTGGTTTTGTATGGTCCTTGGACCACATACCTTGTGGAAATTGATACATTACTAAGTATCAAACAAAAACTTGGTTTTGTATGGTCCTCGGACCACATACCTTGTGGAAATTGGTACATTACTAAGTATCAAACAGAAACTTGGTTTTGTATGGTCCTCGGACCACATGTCTTATGGAAATTGATATCTTGTTATTTGTTAAACAGAACCTTAGTTATGCCGGGTCCTCGGACCTTCTACTTTGGGGAAATTAACCTCTTAAGTTTCTGTTACTAAGTATCAAACAGAAACTTGGTTTTGTATGGTCCTCGGACCACATACCTTGTGGAAATTGATACATTACTAAGTATCAAACAGAAACTTAGTTTTGTATTGTCCTCGGACCACATACCTTGTGGAAATTGATACATTACTAAGTATCAAACAAAAACTTAATTTTGTATGGTCCTTGGACCACATGCCTTGTGGAAATTGATATCTTGTTATTTGTTAAACAAAACCTTAGTTATGCCGAGTTCTCGGACCTTCTACTTTGGGAAAATTAACATCTTAAGTTACTGTTACTAAGTATCAAACAGAAACTTAGTTTTGTATGGTCCTCGGACCACATATCTTGTGGAAATTGATACGTTACTAAGTATCAAACAGAAACTTGGTTTTCTATGGTCCTCGGACCACATACCTTGTGGAAATTCATACATTACTAAGTATCAAATAGAAACTTGGTTTTCTATGGTCCTCGGACCACATACCTTGTGAAAATTGATACGTTACTAAGTATCAAACAGAAACTTGGTTTTGTATGGTCCTCGGACCACATACCTTGTGGAAATTGATACGTTACTAAGTATCAAACAGAAACTTGGTTTTCTATGGTCCTCGGACCACATACCTTGTGGAAATTCATACATTACTAAGTATCAAATAGAAACTTGGTTTTCTATGGTCCTCGGACCACATACCTTGTGAAAATTGATACGTTACTAAGTATCAAACAGAAACTTGGTTTTGTATGGTCCTCGGACCACATACCTTGTGGAAATTGATACGTTACTAAGTATCAAACAGAAACTTGGTTTTCTATGGTCCTCGGACCACATATCTTGTGGAAATTGATACGTTACTAAGTATCAAACAGAAACTTGGTTTTCTATGGTCCTCAGACCACATACCTTGTGGAAATTGATACCTTACTAAGTATCAAACAGAAACTTAGTTTTGTATGAATCTCGGGCCACATACCTTGTGAAAATTGATGCGTTACTAAGTATCAAACAGAAACTTGGTTTTGTATGGTCCTCGGACCACATACCTTGGTTTTGTATGGTCCTCAAGTCCTCAGACCCTCTACTTTGGAAAAATTAACATCTTAAGTTACCATTATTAAATGTCAAACAGAAATTTGTTTAAGTAGGGCCCTTCGGACCATATGCCTTGTGGTAATTGATGTTTGATTAGCTGTTAAATAGAACCATGGTTAAATTGAATTTTAAGTTGTACATCTTTAAGTATTGATCAAAAATTTGGAAAGGAAGGGTCCTCGAACCCCACGCTTTACTAAACTTATCGTTTCAAATTACAATGTTTAAGTATCACATGGGTTTGTAAAAATAAGGCTCTATTTACCATCTAAAGCAAGTTAGTTCTTGTCAGGTTCTTGAATGCTTTACTTTGCAAAGGCAAGTATGTGCGTAGTCATTCAAAGTTGTAATTGTTCAACTGCTGAAATTGGATCCATTTATCTCATTCTTTCTTTCATTGTGTGCTAATAAGAACTTTTATAGTAAGCATAAAGATAGTAAGCATAAAGAGGAAATAAACACAACTCAGATGAGAATTAAATAAACTGTCTTTCATTAGTTATCTCGATATATATCATTACATAAAAAGTTTTCAGTACAGAGAAAAAGAAGCCCTAGACTCGGCCCTAAGCTTTAGGAGGGGGGTCTTGCTGAGAAGTGCTGGTAGCCTTAGTGTCTTTTAATTCCAGCTCAAAGGAAGACAAAACTTGCTTTCCTTTGTCCTTTGTCATGGTTGGAGGGATGATAGGCTCCACGCTTTGGCTCAGGCCCTTCTCGGCACCCCCACTCCCTTCCTTCTCTTTTTTGGAACTTGAAGGTTCTATAGGATCAGGGATGAACTCTAGGATTACAGGAGGAAGAGCAGGAGGAGCTTTCTCAAGAGGAGGAGCAACAGAATGAGCTTCTTCTATCTCTTATATGTCAAGAGGAAGCCAAACATTCTCGGGCTTCCTCAGCTCGGAAGCTGAAGGAACCCCTGCTACATTTAAGGCTTCCCCTCAGACTTGCTGACAGTATTCTCGGCATAAGGCTGCGAAAGCCTTTGTCAGCTCGTCCTCTGTTGTAGCTACCCTTTCCTTATAACTCGCCTGCTTCACAGCCTCTAGCGAATGTTTGAAGGTACGAGCTTCCTCCTTCATCCGCGCAAGCTCCTTCCCCAACTCAGAGCGTTCCTTCTGGGCTTTGGAGAGCTCATCATCCCTTTGGTGAAGAAGTTTGTGCTGACCTTCCACTTGAGTCCTCATTTTTCTCAGACTGGCTTCGGCACCGTCTCTCTCTCTTTTTAGGTTGGTCAGCTGAGAGGTGAGCTTCCCGTTTTCTACTAGGGCCTAGGGACTTCTCCGTTTCCATTCGGATCTCCTGCTCCATTCTAGCTTTCTTCCGAGAATCCTCCATGAACTTCTCGGCAGCGAAAACCTCTTGAATGGCCTGTGACAAATATCACGGGGTTAAATGCAGTAAAACATTTACAGATAGCTAGATATTATAGAGAGCGAAATGTACTTGAGGAGTAAAAACTTACCAGGGCTAAGTCCCTTTTTAAAGAAAGGAACAGCTGAGGTTGACTCATTTTTTCCAAGGCTTCCATATCCTTGGGCAGCAGAAGGGGACGTTCCAACGCATCGGCCAGGTGGAGGGCATGGCCTTGTTGGAATGCCCTGTTGTTGGACTAGAGGGGAATTGGCGCTCCATCCAGTCTCAGCTTGAAAGACCACATAGCCGGTGCTCGATGCACTTTGGCCATGTCTCTAATCTCCCCGCTCTCAACTGAACGGGCACGTCCTTTGCCCTTGTTCAGCTTCTGCTGCTGAGCTAGCTGTGGCTATTGTTTCAGCTTCTTTTGTTTTTCGCCACCAGCCTCCTCGGTCTCGCCCTTTCTCTTCTTCTTAGGCTCCTTGACAGGAGGCTTATGATCAGTTGGGGGAGGAGGTGGTGGCAAGGATGGGGGAACTTGAGATCCCCCCACTCCTTTCTTGGCGACTCTCTCGCCTCTCACAGTTAGAAGGCCTTTAAGTTTGTCCATGTCTTCGTCCTCGGAACTGTCGTCGGGACGTGCAATCACTAAACCGGCAATCCCAGAGGCCTCGGCGAGCTCTTCTTCCTCGTTAGAGAGGACAACAAACTGGTTTCCTCGAGGTCTTACGATGTCCTCAAGCTGAAACTGACCTATCTCCTCGTCCAATGTGTGCAACGAGGACACCTACTCCTCCGGGATAGCGGTTGCCTGAGAGTGCGTTGAGAGAGGAATCGTCAAAATGGGTCGCACGTATAATATGGTGTTGAGGTCGTCAGGGATATCGTGGTCGGCAAGGAAGTTAGGCCTCGCTACGTTTATCCTCCTCCGCCTCCTGTCCCCCACGATGATTGCATTCTCTATCTCCTGGAAGTTCGAGGATATAGGGTCGTACCCTAGTATTAGGTGAGCCGCTTTGAGTTGCAAGTCTTCACTCATGAAAGCTTCTGAGCGAAGTACGCGGTTTAAGTCGGCGACGTTGCAATGGCTCAGGTGTGGACGAATGTGCTATTTGTCTGCGAAAAAGACACCCAAAAAGGCAAATGTGGTCAGATTTGCAATGCATGGGACAAATCGGAGTTAGACAGGTTGTGAAAGTAAATAAACATTCAAGGAGTTTGAGAGGGAATCACAGGGTTGGGAAATTAGATCCTAAGGAGTCACACCTGGATCTCCCCATACGACTGGGTAGTGAAGGCCGTCGTGCCAGTTGCCTGAGGCGATGAGGTAGTCGTCCTTCATGCCTTTATTAGACTTGAGCAGACAAGAAATTAATCTAACTACACTAGACCTGGATTTGATGTAATAGTCTACGCTTTTAAGCTTGTGGCATTCGTACATGAAGACAACGTTATGCCAAGTAAGGTTCAAGCCCATCTGCTCGTTCAGAGCGTCAACGCTTCCTAAAACTCTAAATACATTGGGTGCACACTGGTTAGGGCACAACCTGTGGTTGCGAAAGTATTCCCTAGTTACGCTTCTCATAGGGAGGGTCATTCCCCCTTCTATGAAGGCAATCATGGGGATGATAACCTCTCCCGTTTTCCTAAAACTACCTACGGCTTCCGCCGGACAATATTTCAACCCTACGTCACTGGGAATATGGTATTTGACCCTAAAGCCTTCCATCCTAGTGGCGGTGTCGGCTAAACACTTAAATCTACCCATCTATGAGAAAGAGAAGGTCAAGTTTTAAGAAGGAAAGTGGTTAAGAAGGGAGCCGAGGATAAAATCCGAGGAGAAAGGAGTAAAAGAAAAAGTAGGAACTTATGAGTTTGTAGTTATGCGAGTTTCCACGGGTTTCTAGAGAAAAAAAAAAAAAAAAGCAATGACTGATGTTTTGATGTGATTAAGCTCTGAAGAAATAAATGAAGGCGCAGATCTCCAAGCGTCATGACGTGCGAGAAGCGGCCTTGAAATTGGATTCGTCCTGCCAAAATTTCAGGGGGCAACGTGAACCGTTGGATGTTCATCTCACCGTTGAACGTAGGGAACAAGTTATAACTTGCAGTCATAAATGCGCGCGTCGTTTTGAAATTTGAAGCGCCAGACGTCATCTTATAGGGAACGAAACGATTTCTACACGTGTGGTGAAATACGAAACGTGTGGGGGAAGTTCTGGTTGGATCAAAACCCGATTTTTCTCCTCAGAAGAGGAAAAATAAAGTTTTGAGTGGCTATTGTGGGGAGTTAAAAGACCTGGGTAGGTATTTGGGCCTTTGGGCTCTGTTAAGAAGGATCAGTTTGTTCTTGACTAAAAGCCTTTAGGACTGCAAGTCGGCCCGCAAGCCGAGGGTCCGAGGATTCATCCGAGGAAGAATTTCTCCTCGGACAGACCCGTGATGGCTTGGAGATTTGCTAGAAAGATCAAGGCAAAGTTCTGAAAAGACTGTAGGTTAAAGAGGGGATCCAAGAACCCTCTGGACGCACCGGTATGAGAGAAATATCTCAGAAAAAAGCTGCTACCTCCACATTAAAGACCCTACACCTACCTCCTTGGCCGCATTAATGGGGAAAGGACCCCTGAACAGTATAATTGAACCTTCTGGCTATTATTTAAAGATTTCAAGAAGGTGGTGGAAGGGGATGGGAAGGGACGCGTGGACAAAGGAAAAAGAAGAAGTATTTAAAAAGAGAAGAGAGCAAAGAGAAAGAGGGAGAAAAAAAAAAGGACCAAGAACTATAACCTTTAAGAAAGAAAGAGAGATAATCGAGAAATTGTCCTCGGCTTACATCCGAGGAGGTTCATTTGTTACAATCGTTTATTATTAGCAAATACTGTAACACTTAAGCCTATTTGTCAAGTCTCCAACATCTCTACAGCTAGATTTCAAATCCACACTCTACAAATTTTATTGTTTAAGACTTATTGGGCCTGAGCCCACTTTGTCTTTGGGTCCAGGTGCAATTGTGCACTTACAACACTCAACCCCAAACTTGAAAGGAAAAAATATTTTCACCCTTTACATTTGTTTGACCAAACTTTATTAAATTAATATTAAAATATTGTGGACTAACTTGCCTGTGCTTAAGGTAGGTTCCAAAATTATCCTTAGTTTTAAAATTAAATTCTCTTATTTTAAAATTTTAAATTAAAGTGTATTTCAAAATATTAAGTAACTGTTTTGCTTCTTCTTTTTTCCCTTTTCTTTTCCCAATGAGTTATGGAGAGATTTGTCATTTCAAATGTTTTAGTTTTAAATTTGTATTTTAATTCTAAAGTTATGAGTAATGTCTTTACTAACCATGGTTAAACATTTATAAACAAATTCTTAAATAAATTTAAAATATTTTGTTATTATTATAAATAAACAAAATGGGAGAGTATTATTATTTATTACTCCAAATATATTTAATAAGATGACCCTAAAAAAAATGATCTCGCGCAATGCGTGGGTCTGTGACTAGTTATAACTAAAAACCCCTAAATTTTTCTAGCATACATGAACCTTAGGTAGACATTTTTAGCACAAATTATATACCCACTTATCAAATAATTCCACTAATACAAAACCCATACATACAAACACATAAATATCACTTCTGATACTCATAAATCACATGGGTATCATTATTAAAGCTTAAATACAAATAACCTCAAGCAAAAGTGTAAAACCCACCAAAAAGATTAGGAATTTTTACCTCGAAAAAAATGATGAAGATGCTTAAGGGTTCTTAAGTATTTTTTCAGTGATCTTGTCGGAAAAATGATGGTGAGATGGTGTGGTTTGGAGTAGAGGCCAGCGGGTGAGTTTGAGGGATGAGTGTGTTTAAGGGAAGAGAAAAGAGATAAAAATGGAAGAAAGAAAAGACAAAGCCGGCCAAAGGAGAGAAGAGAGAAGAGAAAAAGGAGTGGTGAGGAGTGGGGTTAGGTGCGGCACGCGGGAACCCAAAAAATCTGACCTTTCTTTCTTTTCCTTTTTTTTTTTTGACTGACCCGATAGACTGGGACGTGACAGATAGCATCTCCAAACTAGCGTTTGTACTGCGCAAAAAATTTAATATGTCATATGATAAATGGAACTTTTCTTAACGCTTGTATTTTTTTTGATGAACTCTTTACGCTTGTATGCAGACCTTAACATGTAACAAACATATAATTGCTCCTTAAACATGTGGCTATAATCCTGTTGTTCCCATTAACCTATTATTGCAATATTCTCTGCAGTATTCTTATATAAAATGGCGATGAAACGATTGAACATACTAAAATATGAAACTAGTTACGCATGACCAAATACATTACAAAACGACTAGCTTTAGATTTAGGTAAAGCAGGCATGGTTATAGTTTTCAAGATCATTACCTTACCACTCTCGCTATATGTTAACAAGCTTGTCTGTTTGAGTATAGGTCCCTTACTATTCTCTCCATCAGTGGGTAGGATGTTCAGCTTAACTGGAGCAATCTTATACTCTCCCCATTGGCGGGCAGGTTTTCCTGTTGGAATTTTGGCCAATTTTTGTAGGTATGTAAATGTTGACTAAGCCAATGGAGACTGCCAATGACAACCCTCCTTGCAGTCCTTGTCTACCGGTGTAATTGAGTATACATAATCGACCTCTCAGCAGTTGTTGGGAAATGCTGATTGGTTAAAATGCATTACAGCAGGGGCCGAAGAAAGGTAGCTAGGTTTGGACTCTGAAGCCCCAAATGAGGAGTCGATGGCTACAACTTGTTCTAATTTTTCTATAATGAACTGCATATAAATTGCACGATTAAATTTTCCATTAAAAATTCTCTATTCATTATATTTTTAATTTGATTAAAACCTAACAATATTGGCATAAAACAGAAACAAAAAAAATTCATGAAGAAAAAGTCCTTCAGTGCTTGTATTTGAACGATACAATATTATCAGATGGTAAATCATCTACTTAATCATTCTTCATCAAAAACTTAATATAAAGAACCCATATCATATGGATTGAAAATCTATAAACAAAACCCAAACAATAGAACTATTCAAATTTTTTATGGGAAATGCCATGGCTTGGCTTCACAGTAGATATACAGATAGAGGACTAAATAAGAAAGGAGTAGTAGTAAACTACAAAACCGAAACACGATCTACTTAGGTCCAATTAAGACTGTTCAAAGCAGTATAATAAGAAAATAAAACCCATTGGCACAAGCACAACACAAATATAAGGAAACAATACTAAACTGAACCTAGTTTCTTCCATTCATCACAAAGGTATAAACGCACAACCGAATCTTCCATAAGATAAAAGGGCTGGGCCTGGGATAGTGTTATGAGTGGCATCGGTGTTTTTCACCGATTGTATTTGTTTTCTCTCTCCTTTTCTTTTGGGTAAAGAAAGAAGAGTACAGAGCCCATTTTTGTGAGGCTTCTATAGGGCCCATTTTGATAGGTTATGGGTTGTTATTGAACAACATATTGCCTCTAAGGCAAAATTAAGCTTAAGGCATGGATGACATGGCCTGGTCCAATCACAAAAATTAGTGTTTACTTTACGTGCTTCTTACGATATTAGTAGTCTCTTGTGAGAGTAGCAAATAATGGGCATGCTTTAATCTATTTTAATAATAAATTTCATTACTTATCAAAAAAGAAAATACAATGAAGCATATTCAGTCAAGCTTGGCCTAGGGTAACCACATGAGTCATGACTACTCCCATATCGAGATCAAATTATATTGCCAACAACTTCTTATTTGGTATGCTAAACTGTATTTAAGCATGAGGACCTTCAAAAGAAGCAATGCCTATAAAGACCGTTCTGGACCTTAGCATGTGATAAATTTTCGCAAGTGTTACGTACTGCTAATAAATTGATAGACCAAAGTCCAAATAGACACATTTTGCCAAAGTAAAATGACACCTCGGACAATATTTTGGGGGGGGGTAACGGTCAAGGACAAATATTCAAGTCCACCTGGATGTGTGAGCAACTTATTAGAAAAAAAAAAAGAGAGAAATAGTGAAAATCATTATACAATGATTCTTGTTTGGAGAATATGAGAAATTCGTATATTTGAATGTTTTGAAATGACAACTCACAACTCTCTAGAAGAAGAAAATAATTTCAAAATTTATTAGCTTCAACAAAATTTAAAATACTTCTCATTCTCAAAAAAAATAATAATAATAATAATAATAATACTTCTTAAAGAAATAACAGTATATAAATGTCAATAAGCTGAACATAATTTTTTTTTTTATATACAAAATAAAATTTATACTCTAGCCTAATCTAAATGTATATGTGTATAAAGCTCCCTTTTAGAGACTTGAACCCTGACCCTTACCCCTCACACTCCGCAAGCACTTACACCTGTGGAGTGACCATCGTACCAAGGGTGTGCGGTGGTATAAACTGAACATAATTGATGCGAAAAATTATTGTATACTCTCGGAGTACCATAAATACGTACTCCCTCCTCTTACATGAACAGTGGGTCCCACCATGAATTTAATTAGTAGGACCCACCATTCATGTGAGAGAAGGGAGTACGCATTTATAGTACTCCAAGTGTACCTAGTAATTTTCCGATTGATGCAATCGTTTAAAGCCCCAAATTTTAATTTAATTATGTCCAAATATTAAACTATAAATAAAATAATATTTTTTATCAAATAAAAAAAAAAAAGATAAAAAAGAGATAAAAATGCCACATTCATAACATATTTCACAACACTTTTACAACATATCCTAAGTAACAAATTGTTACAGGCTATTATTGATAGCAAAAAAATAATTTCAGTAATGGGTTCTATTGTGAATGTAGCACTTCTCAACAACAACAACAACAAGAAAAAAAAAAAAAAAAAAAAAAAAAAAAACAATACACAAAAAAAATTTACAACATTTTTCACGATAGTTAAGTTGGCAAACTTTTACTAGTTCTCACTTAAGTCTACTACTAACATCACTCTTTTACTTATCACTATCATTCTACCACATCAATGGTTGTAAAAAGTTTTGCCAAATTTTGTATCTATAGTCTTTCTACAAAAAATAATAATAATAATAATAAAAATCTATGTGGTTCATGTTTAATTAGTAATAATTTCGCATCTAAACAAGGTAATAGAATTTAAATAGTATTTAATTTTATTAAAGTCATATATAAATATATAAAATGCCTCAATTTTAATTTTCGTCTTAGACCCCCAAATGCATCAAGCCCCCCTTGGTTAATGATCATACCTCAAAATGCTCATCCAATTGAATGTGGCTTCTTGGCATGTTGAGACTTGAGAGCAACAAGGTTTTGAAGAAAAATTGGATGGCAAGGAGGAGAAAGAACATTCAAGTCAATCAAGCAAACTTAATGCGTGGGGGTGTTATTTAAGGTCGCCACAACTAACATTACAAACTTTCAAATATTTGAGATTTTCAACCTTTTCAAAATCCAATTGCATGTATTTTGGTTTAGGCAAGCACATCATTATGCCTTGGATTTCATCCAACCCCTAACTAGAAAAAGTATTAAGTACATCACATTATACAAAAGAATTTGTAATAAATAGAATAGATTGTTAAATTTTAACCAAAAGCCAAGTTTATATATTTTTTTTAAATTAAAAAAAATAAAAGAAAGAAAAAAAAAATCTAGCACACGTAAAGATGCAAAAAAGAGAACCAAAAACAACTTATAATGTATTTCCAATTAGTACTTCAGAAGAATCACCGTAACATAATAGTCTGCTCTGCTATGTTTCTCTAGCACTTGTGGTGATTATTGTTGAGCAATTTCCCAACCCATTTGTAACCAAAGTCATAGTAGTCTTAAGTACTGATGCTACAATTTTAGGTTTTATCCAAGAAAAAGATGTCTTTAATGATTGTAAGATTTACCATAGTTTTTTAGCTAGTGATGGTGGACTTTGAGAAGTGGTTTGGCAGTTAATGGGGTGCTTGTGTTGGACTTGCAGCTTTGTCTTGGTCGATTGGCTGGCTCTTCAAGTGTAGTGCAGTTTCTGGCAAGCAGTCTCCTAAGCAAAGATGCTCTGCTTCTTGAAAGAGTAACATAAGCAATGCAATAATTTTTATTTTACAATATTCTTCCAAAGTTGTTTTTTTTTTTTTTTTTAATTCTCATTTGAATTCAATAATTATAATAGAGATGTGTGCAATTTATACTTGTTACTTATTATAATGAACTCATTACTAACAAATATCTATAAAACTATAACAATTATGCTATAATATATATATATATATATATATATATATATATATATATATATATATATCTAATTCTCTAAAACTCTTTTATATAAAACATAACAACATTATCCGTGCATCGCACGAGAAACTTACTAGTTGTTTTTAAACATTAGTACCCTCAAAAGAAGCAACAATGAAGAGAGACCGTGTTAGCATGTGAGTGAATTTCCAAAACACATATATTTTGGCAAAGGGGCTGTTTGGTACATGTGGTTAAACACATGTTTTTAGTTTTTAAACAACATTACATGCTTTTTTACATGCTTTTATACCCACACGTATTTCCAAAAAATACAAACAACGTTATTAGAACAATGTTACCAAATGACCCCTAAATGACAACCCCAAAAACAAGGTAATGGGTAAGGAATCAAATGAGAGAGAGAGAGAGAGAGAGATTGTACAATGAACTTTTTTTTGAGAGAAAGACTGGTAATTCATTAAAGAGATGCCATATTGGCATGAATTACAGCAATAAGGTGAGGAGGAACATCCTCCATCTACACCTCGAGACCTGTGACATGCCTAATAAGATTATACAATGAACTTCTATTTACTTGCTTTCATTACTATAGTTCTAAAGTTTGATTTTTTTTTTTTTTTTCTCATTATTTTACCATTTAGAGCTTTGCTTTATGAAAATTATAATTTTTTGAAGGAAAATACTTCCATATTCGCGAAAAATTAAAACCAAGACCTCAACCTTGTAATGATGTGGAAGGAGCAAGGAGATACAATTTGGTCAAAGGACTATTACCTTATTTTCCAAGTAACTTTTGCTTAAATCATCTAATATTTTAATTAAGTTATAAGCTATAGGTGACCTCTTGAGTATGACCCTTTAGAAATAGATCCTCATCAATTTAAAATAATCATTCGCCCTATAAGAAATAATAAAAAAAATTATATATTATGTTTTTATTTTTTTTTGATACATAAGACTTATATATTATGTTGAACCCATTTAGTGAGCTATAAGAAAAGCAGGGGATATTGGGCTTTTGCCCTTATTTTGTAAAAAAAATCTAGCTTAATGTCCGTATTTTGAAACTATTTAATTCCATGTCCTTATTTTAGTACTCAATTTTAAAGAAATCGAGTTACAAATGGAACTTGACATTAGCAATGTTGAGTTCTATACATATTTTGCCACTTAATTTTTTTTAAAAAAATTAAGTGAAACTCGACTTTGCTAAAGAGAATTTCAATTAAAAATTTACATATAACTCGATTTTGAGGATATCGAGTTTTATACCAAACTCGATTTTGTTAAAATTGAGTTTCAAAAACAGGGACATGGACCTAAAAATTTTCAAAACAGGAACATATTGCTGTTACTTTTGCAAAATAAGGGCAAAAGCCCAATACACCCAAGCAAAGATAATTCTTTCCCTTGTTAGCTTCCCATACTATACTTGTCCATTGACCTTTACAAACTCACTCCTTTATCTATAATGAATTTTGAATATTGATTTCATTAAAATAAATAGAATTTCTTAGCTGTAAATCAAATGACTATTTTCTATAATTCCAATTTTTATTTTTCTTTACATTAATGTCCTTTTAAACAGGATGGTACCGAATCATATGAATGAGCTCTAGTTAATTTATAGTGAGAGAAGAAACAAAAGCAGTCAAAGATGCAAACGAAAAAATAAAATTAAAGAGTGAGACATTCCTGGAGGCTAAAAAACACAATAGAAAACAGTTCAATGTAATAATAGTACCTTGTCATATTCTTTGAATTTGAATTATGAGGTTCTCATTTCTTCAGTAGTATACTTGGATTGAAGTCAGCGACCTAGATGCAGCATCAAACACCAAAGGCCCTCTTCATTGCTGGGGGAATGTTCACACCATTTCAAAATGAAGAAGAAGCCTATCAAAAATAACCTTCATTATGCTCTTTAACTTGGATTTACAATGAAGTTGATGATGTTTACTGTAATTCAAAAGATAAATCCTCAACAAGATAAAGATTATTTCTAGAACAGAGTTTTCAGACTACAAAAAAGGAAGAGATCTAAGTTATATAACAATCAAATTGTGTAATGTTTATTGTATTTTAGCATTATACATATACCGAAGCTCCTATCTAGAAAAGAAGGAGAGTGAGTTCATTCATTTAGACCATAGTAACATTTTATTAAATACTTGAAGAGTGGCTACCTTTGTACCCTATGCCACAACTCGCTCAAGTCTCTCCTCTTTTGCCAATGACATTGCCCATCTTATTGCAAAGGCTTTGTGGAGCCTAGTTTATGTTTGATCTGGTTGACAACCCGACCCGACTCGAATAATGTTGCATGGTTTTTAATGGGAGATTTTCTTAGGCTTAGTCCATGGAGCGGAGATAAAGTGTCTGTAACCGCAACTTGTATTTTCTCTGATAATAGTGAAATCCCTGTAACTCCATGAATGTAGGCAAATTGCCGAACCACGTAAATACTGTTTTGTGCATGTGATTATTTTCTTTGGCGTGTGTTTTCTCTATTTTTTGTTTCTCACAGGATTAGGAATTCGTGGTAATTCTCTACATGATTGCCATGCCATTCCCCTCTTGATCTTTGACAACCACAGCCAAGCCTACATTATTTGGATCACATGATGCATCAAAGTTAAGCTTTACCCATTGATCAGATGGTTTGGTCCAATTACTTCCCCTGTTTTGCTCTTTGGCTCCTCTTGTAGTGCCAAGTGACCTCAATTTACAATCATATTGTTTGTCAAGACAATGGGTTAGCTGGTTTATGCTGGCTTTAGTGTTTGAAAACAGAGCTTCCTCACATGCCTCCCAAAGGAATTTCATCGCCATTGCTACATACAATGTGAATTCACCTTTAGTGACTCGTTCTGCTAGTAATTCCTTTGTTGGGGGGGGGGGGGGGGGGTTCAATAATCTGTTCAATGAACTCCTTTACAAATTGAGCTTGGATCATTTCAACTCGAAAACCCAATCTACCACCATACCACATTCCTTTGGTGTAAGGGCAACAATGAAATAGATGTAATACTGAATCTTCTACTATTTCGCAAAGAGGGCAATAATAGGCATCTTGGGCTTCAAAGCATTTGACCATCTTCTGCTTAAAGGGGAGTTCCTCTGCAGCCACTTTAGATAAAAATAGTTTAATCTTTCATTGAAAGGCACTTTCAATCTTCCATGAATTCTTATGCAGACCCCCTTAGAATTGCGAGGGGGACATATGCATGCCACATGGACCCCGCACCGTTTTATTGTAACTTCTACTACTTTGCGATCGTAATTTGAAATTTCACATCCAAGAGTAACTTCATTCCGATCACCTAAAATATGGGTTTCATTGATCTATCTATAAATCTTATATAGTGAAACAACATGATAGTTGATGAATCTAAGAATAATCTATAATTTTCATGCTGTCTTTTACAACCATTGATGGAAGAATATATAGAACAATCAAATTTTCCATTTTCCCCATAAGACTTGAATTCCACTTCTAAAGTAACACAAAAGGCCATTGTTGGAAAATTCCGACCAACAGAGAATGATATTGAACTTTTGACACTTTGATGGTTAAACCAATTTGGAATCTGGCTTCGTGGAAGTGCAAGGTTACATGTCAAGTCCATTTTACAAGCCATGCTTTCAGATGTAGAGTATTGGTGCGATGATCTCATTGCACATACTATATTTCGGGGAAGCCCTATCTTTTCTCTAAACTGCTTGCAATTAACAAATTTAAAAACCAGTTTAGCAAATCTAGTAATATATTTGGGTAAATTAACCAAAATTATTTATTTTTATGACACACAAACAAAGAGAGAGAAGAGATACCAGACTCCACAATCTTCTTCTTGATTGTGAACTCAACGAAAAGCAATTTCTTGCTCCTACAGTTTTTATACAGGTGGAAGCCTTGGGATTTTCTGAAGGTTTCGACAGCCTTCAACATTAAAAAATTTTAATTTAGGAAATCTGCTGGCGATATCAGGGAGGATAGTAGTATTGCTGTAACAAAAATCTAATCGTTCTAATTTAGGGAAGCAATCAGGAGTATCCAACGCCTTCGGAAAATTTTCAAAATCATGCATACGGAGGTCCCTAAGATTTTTCAAATTAGAGATACTACTTGGAGCATCTTTTAGGTTTTTACAACCTATGCTTAACGCACAAACACCACTGACATCTCCAATTAATGATGCTTGCGCTAATCTTGCCTTCCTTGCTCAATAAAGGGGACTTCTCAAGACTGTTAGAGCATCTACATTAGTGAGTGAAAACTCTTCTAAAATACAAAATTTCTCTCATTTTACACATTTTGGACAAAAAAATACCCACATTAGTGGGTGTAAAGTTGTGCAAAATTGTGAAAATTCATCCACGAGCTATAGTAATCGTGTAAATATACACAACTATTGTAACTCATCCATTTATTATTTTATCAATTTTCCCATTCGCTCCTTTTTTTTTTCTCTCTCTTCTCCGTGCTCAACAAACTCAGTAACGTCTCTCCTCATCTTTTTCTTTTTCCTCAAATGCATACAAACACACCCACACACAAACACATCCACACAGACAAATCAACACAGAGAATTAACACAGAGATACACTTGCTCAGAAAAAAGAAAAAAAAAAAAAAAAAACACAGAGATACACAAACACAAATCGGTTCTTGATCGGAACAATTGGTGCCTGTGAAACGACCGGTGCTTGTGGAATGATCGGTGCTTGACTGGATCGGAGCTCGTGGGTCTTGCCTGATCGAAGCTAGGGAGATTTGACCGAGATAGGTCTTGCCTGATCGGAGCTAGGGAGATCTCAGATCTGCTTGGTGCTTATTGATCGGAGCTAGGGAGGCAAAGGGTCGTCAGTTGGGGGTGAGAGGTGAAGGGTCAGTGGTGGAGGAGAGAGGAAAGGACAAAGGAAAGAGGGAGGCCGATTCGGTGGAGGGCTGAGGTAGTGAGCTGGATCGGCGGCAACAACGAGCTGGGTAAGGCGGCTGTGAGGGAGAGAGTGAGGGAAGGAGAGGAATGGTTGATACTTTTTTTTATACAGAACGGGTAAGACTTAAGAGAAAATGTAGAGGAACCGGTGAGAGTGAGTATAGATAAATAATAATAATAAAATAATAAATAATATTATTTAATTAGAATAGATGTGTAAAAATAGATAAACCGATGTGCGTGTTTTGGAAATATGGTAGTGTAAAATAGAAAAAGTAGGTTTTTAGTGTAAAATAGACGAAAATTTTTAAACGGACTGATGTAGTTGCTCTTACAGCTCCAAAGATAAAACCATTTAAGAGATTTCAATTTGAGTTTTCCTGGAATAATTTTAAGTTTTTTACATTTGTCAGACACCAGAATTCAAGTGCATCAAGAAGTCCAATGAATTGATGAACCTCAACTAAATTTTCACAACCAATAAGTTGCAACTTCTTAATCTTCAGGGCAATCACTGATAAGTCAGGTATTTTTGTAATGTTTTTACAGAATTGAAAATCCATATATTTCAATGTTTCGAACCGGCAACTTTGTAGAGAAATAAAATAATTTAGAAATTTATTCGCTTCAACAAACTTTTAAATATTGCTTAAAGAAATAACCATTTATAAATATTAATGTCCATACCTCAAAATGCTCGTCCAGCTGAATGTGGCTTCTAGGCATGTTGAGTGCAATGAGTTTTTGAAGAAAAAAGTTGGACAGGAATGAAGATAAAGAAGATTCAGGCCAATCAATCAACCTTAACTCATTCATATAACATTATGAACAATAAGATATTTGAGATTTTTCATTTTCTTAAGATCCAATTGCATGTTTCTCTTGCCAAAGAACTTGTAGTTGAATTGGCACCTCTCCATATACAAAGTGCTTGAGGATTTAAAAGAGAAAGGGTTCGAGCTACGGGATTAGCAGCATGTTGTAATTATTTCTCAAAAAAAAATTGCATGTTTCTTGGTTGAAGCAAACATACTTTTATGCCTTGAATTTCATCACCTCCCCAATTAAACAAAGCATGAAGTGAATAACATTGGACAAAAGAATTTAAAAAAAAAATAGAATCATTTTTAAAGTTTAAACAAAAACCACAATGATAACCTTAAATTTTCTTTAAAATCAAAAATAAATAATCAAATACGAAGGAAAAGTAAATTATTAAATAAACACTGTGAAAAAGGGAAACTTAAATCAAAATAACTTATACCGTATTGCCAATTAGTACATTAGGAGCATCCTCAAAACACAATATCCTACTATGATTCTCAAGCACTTGTGTTGATTCTTGTCGAACAATATCCCGACCCATTTGTTGAATCAAGTCATGCATCGATAGTTTGTTATCTCTAGTAACAATGATGAGACACTTATCAATAAGGCTTTTAATATCATAATATGGTTCGTACAAACTCATACTAGTTAGGATATCTATAACAAGATCCATGTGGGATCCTTTAAGGAAACGTGCAATATCAAGAAAAATTCGCGTTGAGTTTGGTCCAAACTATCATAGTTTATTTTGAGTATGTCTCTCATAAAAATTATTTTATATTTTTCTAATGCACTTGTCCATTCACGCTTAGTTCTTCTATACAAATCCACGCCAATTATCTTTAGAGCTAATGGAAGGCCTTTGGCATAATGTATAAATTGGTTGACAAGTTCCAAATAATCTTCCTTAAGTTTATTTCTTTCAAAGGCATGTAGACAAAAGAGTTTGTGAGCTTCATGTATATTTAATTCCTTAACCTCATAGTACATTACATGACAATCTTTTTGAAGAATATCTAGGAAGTTTCTGTCTCTTGCTGTTATAATGATTCTACTTCTAGAACCAAACCAATCATACGTTCCAAGCAATTGGTCTATCTCGTCCAATTTTTCCACATCATCAAGAACTACAAGAATCCTTTTACAGCGAAGCCTTTCAATTGTTCCATTGATTCCTCTACAAAGTGTCTTTTGTAAATGGATTATGCCATCATTTGTCCTTAGTTTTTCTCTAACATTCTCTAGAAAGCTGCTTCCATCAAAACAATAATGAACTTTGTCAAAAATAGCTTTTGCAATTGTTGCCTTACCCACTCTTGGAAGGCCATAGATCCCTACAATGCAAACATCATTTGACTTAATATCTAAACATTGATTTATGATATTACTTACACGAGAATCTATTCCAACTGGATATCTTACAAAAATTAATTTCATGTAATTTAAGAGCTCTTGAGATCTCATTAAAAATTTCTTCAATAAATTCGAATTGAGAGCTGCTGCAGCTGCCAATTACACAACATCAAAATATGTAATGAGTTAGAGTAGAAAATAGAAAAACTTGAACAAGGAATAAATTCAAAATGTTTGGCTTGTGCACTACAACTGAAATATCATATAATATACAATAAAAGTTAGGCCCTAAGAGTTGTGGTTACACCATGTGCTACACTATCTTTGTACCATGTTTCTATGATTTTCAAATTTTTGGTAAATTACATAATTTACTATAATTTAAAGTAACTATAAATTAAATATTAAATTATAAGAAAATCTAATTTAAACCATAAAAATTTTAATTTATGTTGTTAATGAAATTATAAGACCTTTGGCACACTGCATAAAATTTAATGAAACCATAAAATAATCAATAATGTAATTATTGTCACCAAAACATTCACAACAAAATTAATTTATATAAACTAATATCCAAATTGTATCTTATCATATACTATACAATAAAAATGGTGCCCTCCTCTTTTTTATTTTTTATTTATTTATTGGAATCCTTTTTCATTTTTTCTCTTTTAGTTCATTTGGTGAACTATAAGTAAATTATAACAATTAGCATAGTTGCTCTAAGATAAACTCTATTGCTAAAATTTAAATAAATGTTAACCAATTAAAATTCTACTGCAAAGAGTTTCTTGAATTTTAATAGAAATTTCATTATTTATTTTATATTGTTAATGACCTACCATAAATTTAATTATTTACTTTAAATGATTTTATAACCTAATGTAATTCTTGTTTTTTTTTATATATATTTATATAAACTTCGTTTTACACGATGTGCACTCAGCATGCCACTTATAATAAATTTTTAATATTTATTTTATAATTCAATTTTAACAATATTTTTGAAATACATTAATTTGTTTAAATATGAATATATGATTCTTGATTAAACCTCACATCGTACATGCATAATACTAGATGTTAATCAAAGTAAATTACACGAAATTCATGGACGTCATGAAACAAGTTATTAGAAACCCACTTTTGATACTTTGACAAAATTATTAAGTAATTTTTGGAAAACATTCTAATAATGCAGAAGAAAGTCCTAATTAATTGATAAGATTATCTTGAATATATATTATTATGTTTCTGTCATTGATCTTTGTAGCCTAACTAGATTAGTAATAGAATATAATACTTTCATAATTTGACCCAAAAAAAAAAAAAAAAAATTAAAGCCATCAATAAATAAATAGTGAAAACTGTTGTTAATACTAAAATTTAGTGATGATAAAACACACTTAGAATAAAAAGTCAAAGAGTCTATTAAATACATATTTGTCTTGTAGGTCAAACCATATATCCTACCAGCTTCACTTAGAGCTTCTCTCCACCTTTTAACCTTCTTCTTATTATTCTTGAATTTTTCATCATGTTTTGCTAAAACTTCTCCAAACTTTCCCTTTTAATCACGTACTTCTGAGGGATCCACCTTGTAAAAAACTGGTAGCACCATTTTGCCGTTCTTCCTACACTTGAGAATGTTAACAAGTTCATCCAAACACCAAGTGGAAGAGGCATAATTTTTGGAGAATATAATTATGGAACTCCTTGAACTTTCAATGGCTTCGAGAAGTTCAGTAGAAATTTATTCTCCCCTTGGGAGCTCATAATCAATGAAGGTGATAACACCCTTCAGATTCAAAAAGCCATTCAAATGGCTTGTAAAATACATGCGGGTATCTTCACCTTTAAAACTTAAGAACACATCATATTTGTATTGATGGGTGGAAGAGGAATTGGAGGCTCCTTTGTTAGTTAGAAAAGCCATTGTGGTTTGAATGAACGGTTGAAAAGACCTAAAAGGAAGAGGATCAATAAATTAAAGATGTGAAGAAATTAGAAATGTAAGAATTCAAAATGTGAGTAAGAAATTATAAAGAAAAGATATTTCTTGCTGGATTTTTGAGAGAGTGTGTGAATTGCAAAGTTAAGAAATGAGGGCCCATTTGATAGCAGTGTTTAAATCAAGTGTTCACTTTTTAAGTGTTGATAATTGTTGGTAATAGTCTTTAACAATGAGTGTTTGAGTCACATTTCTCAATTTAGAGTGTTTAAATATTCTATTTTGAGAACACTTAAAGGGTTGTTTTTAGCTTTCAAGTAACATTTTTTAGTGATATTATTGTCATTGTAAGTGCACAATTGCACCTGGACCCAAAAACAGCTATGGGCTCAAGCCCAATGAGCCTTAAACAATCTAAAATTTGTAGAATGTGGGCTTAAAACCCAGGTTAGAAGTGTTGAGGATTAGATGACAAGCCAAAGATTGCAAACACTCGAAAACAACAGGAAATATTGAAATCAACCTCCTCGGACGTAAGCCGAGAGTTGTTCTTATATTATCTCCTTTTCTTTTCCTTTTCTTTAGATTACAAAAAGGCCTCCCCCTTCTTGTTCTAGGTTTTTTTCTTAAATACTCATCTTTTTGATACTTTGTACACGTGTTGCCCCATCCCCCCTTCACCCTAGATATTTCTTTTCTTAGTGCCTTTGAATAGTAACCAGAAGTTTCCCTTCCACTGTTCAGGGGTCACTTCCCCATTAATGCGGCCAGGGTGGTAGGTGAAGGGTCTTTAATGTGGAGGTGGCAGCCTTTATCTTTGGTACTTCTCAAATATCGGTGCTTCTAGGATATTCAGGGGTTCCCCCCCTTTTAACCATTGGTCATAACCTAGTCATCCCTTAACCTTTATAACAAAATCCCGGGTCCTCTTATGTTCGTCCAAGGAGAAAGTCACCCTCGGATGGGTCCTCGGATCCTCGGCTGGGTCCTCGGATCCTCGGCGTATGGGTCGACAAGTAGTACTATCAAATTCTTAACCCAGGAGCAGGTTGGCCTTCCTTAACATGGCCCAAAGGCCCACATACCCTCCAAGGTCTTTTTACTCCCCACAGTCATTATTTTAAAAACCATAGGACTCACATGATGTTGACAATACATAAAACACTTTTTTTTTTTCTTCTTAAAAACTCATATTCATTAAACTTTCAATTGTGTATTTTCAATTTTGTAATTATATTGTAGAAACATCGTACCAAACCATTTTTACATTATGAGTACTCAAAATACACTTTTTCACTACACATTTAAGATCACAATTTTCACATCATTTTGAAAACCAATACCTAAACATTGCGACCAAATGGCCCAAAATGTTACTAAAGGGGATGCCAAGAAGACTAATGTGGTCTATTTTGACACCAAGAGTTCTCTTTGGAGTGTAGCTGATGCCACATGAGAAAAGTAGTAAGAAAATTTCTTTGTTGAATAGATGCTCACTTTTGGAAATTTGGATCCCAATAATGCTATACCATACACTTAAATACACTTTGTTATTATTATCTTATGTAGTAGACTATAAGTGGTGAACATGTTTCACAAGACCAATTTATAGCAAAATAATAATAACATATAAAACATATTGTGGGCCTAAATTGAAATTGAAAAAGTGTTGGTTGGGTCTGAATGATCCATTTCTATTATAATCTATCTCGATCAAGTATTAATTTTCTTTTAACGAGTAAGGACAATGACTTTCGAATCTATTTCAACCATGATATGAGTTTTAATTTTCTAATCATATTAGATAATAGAATTTTAATAAGTGTTTAAATATTCTGAATTTTAATTTTCTGATTAAGTTAGATAAAGTTTTAATTATATGTATTTTTAGATAATAAATTTTAATAAGAGCAATTTTTTTTTTTTTTTTTGTGAATCAAGTTCTAATATAAGATAATAGAATTTTAATAAGTCTTTAATATTCTGAATTTTAATTTTCTGATTAAGTTAGATAAAGTTTTAATTATATGTATTTTAGATAATAAATTTTAATAAGAGCAATTTTTTTTTTTTTTTTTGTGAATCAAGTTCTAATATAAGATAATAGAATTTTAATAAGTCTTTAAATATTCTGAATATTAATTTTCTGATTAAGTTAGATAATAAAGTTTTAATTATATGGATTTTCAATTTTCTAATTATATTAGATAATAAATTTTAATAAGAGCATTTTTTTTGTATATCAAGTTTTAATAAAAGCATGATTGCATGTATTAAACTCTATTAATATATCCTCTCAAAAAAAATTTGATAAAAAAAATTTTAAAAAAAAACTTCTATCAATATAATGTATCAGGAAAAAAAAAATCTATAATATAGATTTACAAAACTTAATGTGGAACAATAGTTTGGACTTTGGAGTTTGGACTGTAGCTGATGCCTCATGTCGAGAGGAAAGTAGGAAGGCAATAAGATATTTCCTTGTTGGATTTGGATACGCGCTCGGTGTGGGCCTAGAATTAAAAAATGTGTATCCATTCCATTTTATCTATCAAGAGAAATATATATATATATATATATATATATATATATATATATATATATATATATATATAATATTAAATATTTATAATCAAGTCAATTGGTCGAATTGTCGTTTCGCAGGTTGTTGGCTTATTTAAAATTTTGCAAAATAGTAATTCGATTGGTCGAAAGTCTCACTCGATCAGTTAAGCTCTTTAGTTTTTGAATTCTTCTATTTGCAATTTGTACGTTCTTGAATTTTGACTTGTATCAACTTGAGCAATGTCTAAATCACTTCTAAGATTCTAAGATCTTATACTAGATATGTTTAGTTCTTAGTTTGCCAACATACAATAAATTTAGAACCTAAACATTTAAGACTAAATATTTAGAACCTAACTGTTAGGTTCTAAGACCTTTAGGTTTAAATGTATTAGAACACTAATTTGTAATGTTGGCAAACCATAATCAAAACATTTTAGTCTTGTTTAGACTGCTCAAAGTATGTGTCTTTAATGTAAAGTTGGAATCGAGTTGCTGCAGAATTTACTGTGCAATTCTGCCTGGCTCGATCAATCGAGAATTAGACTCAACTGATCGAAAGTCCTGCAGATTGTTTTTCTGCAGATTTTTCCAACTCAGCCCAAGCCCGTTTTAATTGTAGGGTTTTATGTTTTGCCCTAGGTATAAAAGGGAAAATCCTAACCATTTTTTCAAAGGTTATTGATGCTGTGTGTGTGAATCTTCTGTGAAATCTAAAAGTGTTTGCCTTTACACATACTTAGGGTTATCAAGGATCAAGACTATGTCAAGAACTTGATGATCATTCAGTTGCTACATTAAGAGCTTAAAGATATAAAGCAGGAGTGCTTGTGCTTTCTGGGAATCCAAGAAGGAAGTAGTCCGTGGACTTGGAGCTATCACGTGGTCGTGGTAGTAAGTTTCCTACTCGAGGTAGTAATATGATGTTAGTAGCCTAAGTTGCTATTGTGCAAACTTCAATTTCTTCATAGTGAATCTAGTTTTACCTTGAAGATAGCTAGGTTAAATCCTCCCTAGGTTTTTTACCGGTTTGGTTTTCTTGAATCATTATATCATTGTGTTATTTTTTTTTTTTTTTGTTTTACATGATATGATTGTTTTATGTTAACTTAGATCTGCATAATTTACCTAAGTTAATAACTTGGATAAATAACTAGGTTAATCTGGTTGTTTTAAGGGGTTTAAAAATGTACAAGTGGTATCAGAGCGGGTAGCTCTTTTGTTGAAGATCTTTTGATCTTTGAACTGATCATTGACCCCAGTTGTCATGGAACACGGACACTCTCTTATTATGCCTCCTCACTTTGATGAGAATAATTATACTTACTGGAAAGTCAAGATGAAAGTATTCTTGAAATCTATTGATGAGAGAGTCTAGAACTCCATTGAATACGGATGGGAGAAGCCCACTACTCCTGTAAGTGAGTGGCAAACTTCTCAGAAAGAAGCAGTAGCTTTTAATAGTAAAGCCATAAATGCTATCTTTAATGCTGTTTCTATGGAGGAATTTAAGAGAATCTCTAATGTTGAGGTGGCTCATATTGCTTGGAATATCCTCCAAATTGTGCATGAAGGCACAAAGGCAGTTAAAATTAATAAGTTGCAGCAATTAACTACTAGATTTGAAAGTATTAAGATGTCGGATGATGAATTTTTTAATGAATTCTATGCTAAACTTAATGACATTGTTAATTCTGCATACAATCTAGGTGAAAGGTCCTAACAGGTATATGGGCCTTTGGGCCACTCTAAGTAAGGCCGACCTATCCTTGATTTGTAAATTTTGTAGTGCCGCGGGCCTGCTCATGTGCCGAGGACCCGAGGACCAATCCGAGGTTGATTTTACTCTCAGATGGGCATAGAAGAATCGGCAACGTTATCATAACAGCACATAAACGACATGATGGAGACCAACGGTTAAGAGGGGTGAACCCCTGGATGTCCTAGAAACTCCGATGTTTGAAAAGTACTAAAGGCTGCTGCCTCCACATTAAAGACCCTTCACCTACTACCTTAGCCGCATTAATGAGGAAGTGACATCTGAACAGTGGAAGGGAAACTTCTGGTTACTATTCAAAGGCACTGAGAAAAGAAATATCTAGGCTAAGGGGGAGATAGGGCAACACGTGTATTAGGGATTAAAAAGATGAGTATTAAGGGGAGACCGGAACAGAAAAAGGGGCTCCCATTTTTTTGTAATCAAAAGAGAAAGAAAGAAAACAAAGATAATATAAGAACAATCCTCGGCTTACGTCCGAGGAGGTTGAGTTGCAATATTCCTTGTTGTTGTACGTATTGATAATCTTTGACTTGCCCTAGAACCCTTAAACTCTTCTAACCTGGGTTTCAAGCCCACACTCTACAAATTCGTATTGTTTAAGGCTCATTGGGCCTGAGCCCATAACTGTTCTTGGGGCCAGGTGCAATTGTGCACTTACAATTGGCGCCGTCTGTGGGAAATCTAGTCTAGAAAAGGTAGGGATATCATGGCAGGCTTAGGTGGTCACCCTGCAGAGTCTCAAGGATCGCAACCGGAAGATCATTTCGAGCGTCTGGAACGTCGAAGGGATCGTGAAGGGAGCGTCCATTCAGACTACCCAAGGGGTAGCCATGCTTCACGTGGGGCTAGCAGCACTCATGATGATGGTTCTAGAGCCATGCAGGACGAGATTAATCTTTTGAAGAGGAAGCTGCGTCGCGCCAGACGTAGGTCTTCACCGTCCTTGTCCAGTCCTTCTGATGAAGATGGGGAAGGCCGCTACAGCACAGGGACGCACTCATCCCCCAGCTCAGCGTCCTCTGGTGGGGAGGACGATCAGCCAACCCGCAAGCGCAAAAGGGTTCCTTCTAGGGGCCTAGGCAACGATGCTATGAGCAGGGCGTTGCACCAGCTCTCCAAATCTCCATTTTCGCGGAGGATTGAGAAGGGGAGACTTCCCAGGAGATTCACTCAGCCACCTTTACCTCTACAATGGCCGGACTGATCCAGTGGAGCACGTGAGCCACTTCAACCAGAGAATGGCCATACACTCTCATAACGAGACGCTGATGTGCAAAGTCTTCCCCTCTAGCTTGGGACCTGTGGCCATGAGGTGGTTCAACGGCCTCAAGTCACGGTCCGTAGGTTCATTTGGGGAGTTGACTAGGTCATTTGCCTCACGATTTATTACCTGTAGCAGAGTCCCTCGGCCATTGGACTCGCTGTTATCCATGACCATGAAAGAGGGAGAGACGCTAAAAACATACTCTGATCGTTACTGGGAGATGTTAACGAGATAGATGGCGACTTTGATGAAGTGGCGTTGAATACATTTAAGGTAGGTCTTCCTACAGACCACGACTTAAGAAAGTCTCTGACGAAAAAAAAACCTGTCCGCAGTGTACGTCGCCTTATGGATCGCATTGACGAGTATAAGAGGGTAGAGGAGGACCAACAGCAAGGAAAGGGGAAGGAGAAGGTTATCCCGGGAGAGAAGGGATTTCAGGTCGGACCGGTACAATAATAGTAGGCCGAGGAGAGACAACTTCGGACAGTCCAATTCAGCAGCACCTCAAGCTGTACATACAGTATTCCGAGAGCCAGTGCATCAATTATTGGAGAAAGTTCGTAAAGAGCCTTTCTTTAAGTGGCCTGGGAAGATGGCAGGCGACCCTGCGAAGAGGAATCAAAACCGTTTCTGTCAATACCATCAGGATGTGGGCCACACCACCGAGAACTGTAGGACCCTTTGGAACCACTTGGAGCAGCTTGTAAGTGAGGGAAAGTTAAAGCAGCATTTGTGTCAGTCTTCCGCGCAGGGGAATCAGGTTGCCTCTAACAATCAGAGGAACAATTCCTCTGGCCAGCATTGGGAACCATCAATGTCATCTTCGCAGCACCTGGCAGGACAGGGTCAGGCCCGACTAGGGTGATGGCAGTCTCTCCTTCTCAGGCGGGGGGGGAAGGTAGTAGGCCGAAGAGGCCGAATGTCTTTTGCCGTTTTGGGATTTACCGAAGAGATAAGGTTGGAACTATTCAGCCCCATGACGATGCCCTCGTGGTCACCCTCAGGATAGGAAATTATGACGTGAGGAGGGTGATGATAGACCAGGGCAGCGGTGCAGATATCATGTACCCTGATCTATATAGGGGGCTAAGATTGAGGGCGGAGGACCTGACTCCTTATGATTCGCCCCTTATAAGCTTGAAGGCAATCTGTGATGCCGAGAGGACAAATTCGTTTGTTTGCCGTTCAATCCGGTTCAGAAACGGTAGAGGTGGATTTCATCGTTGTAAACGCATACTCTCCATATACGGCATCCTCGCTAGGCCTTGGTTGCATGCGTTGGGGGCTGTCTCCTCTACCTTACACGTCAAGGTCAAGTTCCCCTCGGGGGATGTGTTGAAGAAATCCTCGGCAGCCAGTCGGTGGCTAGGCAGTGCATATCAGCTGCAGTGTTGCACCAAACGGAGGCTGACCCTTCGGTCTTCACCAAAGGTTTATAGCAGTTAACGTCACCTGACGCATCAGGAGTGCTGCCAGGAGAGGAAACACGTTGTGAGGAATTAGAGAAGTTCCCAGTGGCCGACGACCCGGAGAGGTTTTTCCAAGTCGGTACACTTTTACCATACCAGGAGAAGATGGAGTTGATCGAATTTTGAGGACAAATGTTGACGTCTTTGCGTGGGATCCCTACGAGGCTCCAGGGGTGGATCCGAGTTTCATTTGTCATCACTTGAATGTAACTCAGCCATTGCCCCAAGAAGGCAGCCACCTCGGCGCTCCTCCAAGGAAATTCTGAGGCCGTGAAGGAAGAGGTGGCCAAGCTTAAGAAGGCAGGGGCTATCAAAGAAGTCTTCTACCCTGAGTGGTTGGCTCATACCGTTGTAGTCAAGAAGAAGAATGGAACGTGGAGGGTATGTGTGGACTTCACGGACCTGAACAAGGCTGTCCCAAAGATTCGTTCCCCATGCCGCGTATTGATCAGTTGGTGGATGCTACTGTCGGACATCCTCGGATGAGCTTTTTGGACGCTTTCCAGGGTTACCATCAGATTCCCCTGGCATTAGAGGATCAAGAGAAGACGGCTTTTATCACTCCAATAGGAAATTACCACTACACTGTCATGCCATTCGGGTTGAAGAATGCTGGGGCTACTTATCAAAGGATGATGACCAGAATGTTTGAGCAGCAATGGGGAAAACCATCGAGGTGTACGTAGACGACATGGTGGTGAAAAGCAAATCAATACTCTCACATATAGAGGATTTGTCTGACACTTTTCAAATTCTAAGAAAGTACAGGTTGCGCCTCAACGCCTCCAAGTGCTCCTTTGGGTGGGGTCAGGAAAGTTCTTGGGGTATATGATTACACATAGAGGAATAGAGGTAAATCCAACCCAGGTCAAGGCTATTCAGGATTTGCAGTCTCCTCGGAACCCAAAGGAGATTCAAAAGCTAACAGGAATGATAGCTGCTTTAAATCGATTCATATCTCGGTCAGCCGATCGCTGTCGTCCTTTCTTCCAGCTGTTAAACAAATGGAAAGGGTTTAGGTGGTCCGAGGACTGCGAGTTGGCTTTTCAGCAACTGAAGCATTATCTTTCTCGGCGCCTATTCTCTCTCGTCCAGAGGCACATGAGATTTTATTTGCTTACCTGGCAGTGGCCGTCCACGCGGTCAGCCTGGTCCTGATAAGGGAAGATAACGGGGTGCAAAGACCGGTTTATTATGTTAGCAAATCTCTGGGTGACGCCGAGGTGCGTTATTACCCTTGGAAAAAGCACTCCTGGCCATTGTTCATGCTACCCGAAAGCTTCCCCATTATTTTCAGTCCCATACAGTGGTCGTGTTGACTCAACTGCCTCTCAAGGCAGTGCTTCGCAGCGCCGACTACTCAGGGAGAATAGCGAAGTGGGGGACCATTCTAGGGGCTTTTGATGTTAAATACAAGCCTCGCACCTCGGTGAAGGGTCAGGTCCTCGCCGATTGGTGGCGGAGTTTTCTGAGCCATTGTTGGAAGAAGCTCTAGGAGATTTCCCTGTGGGTGAAAAGTCAGTGGGTGTGGTCACAGCTACAATGTCTCCGATCTGGAAAGTGTATGTGGATGGAGCTGCCAATCAAAGAGGATCTGGTGTCGGACTTGTTCTTATCTCCCCGAGGAAATTATCTTCGAAAAATCAATGAGATTGGCGTTCTCGGCCACTAATAATGAGGCTGAGTATGAAGCGGTTTTGGTGGGAATGAGAATGGTGCACATGATGGGGGGGAAAGACATTTGCGTCTTCTCGGACTCTCAGTTGGTGGTTGGACAGGTTATGGGAACCATGGAAGCTAGAGATCCACGAATGCAGGAGTATTTGGCCCAGGTCAAACGTCAACAAGCTGAGTTAATTCCTTTGTCTTGGTTCACATCTCTCGGACTGGAAAACTCATGCCGACTCCTTGGCCACGCTGGCAACGACCTCGGCTCAAATCTTACCCAGGGTGATCCTCATCGAGGATTTACTAGAACCTCTCTTGTCGCCACCAATGCGCCCCACATTCATCTCATACGACCTGGGCATAGTTGGATGGACCCGCTGATATCCTTTCTTAGGAGTGATGTTCTCCCTGATGACAAATCGGAAGCAGATAAGGTGCGCCGTAAAGCACCACGTTTCTGGCTGTCCGAGGACCAGAAGCTATATAAACGATCCTTTTCAGGACCGTACTTGTTGTGTGTACACCCAGACTCAACCGAAGGCTTCTGGAAGAGCTGCACGAAGGGATTTGTGGCAGCCACACTGGGGGAAGATCCTTGGCCCACAGAGCTTTGACTCAGGGCTACTGGTGGCCCAATATGCAAAGGGAGGCTCAAGATTATGCCAAAAAGTGTGATCAATGCCAGAGGTTCGCCCCTAATATCCATCAACCTGGAGGAGTTCTTAACCCCCTTTCCAGCCCTTGGCCCTTCGCGCAGTGGGGACTAGATATAGTTGGACCATTCCGAGGGCCGTAGGCAACAAAAGATGGCTTTTAGTGGGAACCGATTATTTCACCAAATGGGTTGAGGCCGAGCCCCTGGCAAATATTAGGGATGTTGATTCCAAAAAGTTCATCTGGAAAAATATTGTTACTAGATTCGGCATACCACACACGCTTGTATCTGACAATGGTGTTCAATTTGATAGTAACGCCTTTAGGCAGTATTGTGGTGATATGGGTATCATAAACAGGTACTCCACCCCATCCTATCCTCAAGGAAACGGCCAGGCCGAGGCCGTTAACAAGGTCATAGTCAATGGGTTGAAGAAAAGGTGGATGATGCGAAGGGAAGATGGGTAGAAGAACTCCCTCACGTTTTGTGGACATATCGACCCACACGGTAGGTCCACCGGAGAAACGCCATTTTCTATGACTTATGGCGCCGAGGCGGTAATACCTCTGGAATCTGGTTTTCCCACCCTGAAAACGAGTGCATTTAATACTAAGAGCAACGACAGTCTCTTGGAGACAAGTCTAGATTTACTTGAAGAAAGACGTGAGGCAGCTATGGTCCAGATGGCTATTACAACAAAAAAACTTTAAACGGGGATATGATGCCCATGTGAAGCTGAGGCCTTGGCACCTGGTGATCTTGTTTTAAGAAAGGTTGTGGGCACAGCTAAGAACCCAGCTTGGGGTAAGCTAGGACCCAATTGGGAAGGTCCCTATCGTATTAATCAGTAGCAGGAATAGGATCTTATCGGCTAGCTGACTAGATGAAAATGTTGTACCACGACCGTGGAATGTAAATAACCTACGAAGGTATTACTATTAATAACGTTTGTTGCCTATTGTGCTTACTCAAAAATATTGATGTTTCATGAATTTCCCAGCAACATAAATTTAAAGAATCAAACGAAACTTGGTTAAGTGTCGTCCTCGGACCACCAACCTTGTGGAAATTGATGTCTTATCATTTGTTAAACAGAACCTCAGTTATGCCGGGTCCTCGGACCTCCTACTTTGGGAAAATTAACATTTGAAGTAAGAAATTTAAAGAATCAAACAGAAACTTGGTTAAGTGTCGTCCTCGGACCACCAACCTTGTGGAAATTGATGTCTATCATTTGTTAAACAGAACCTCAGTTATGCCGGGTCCTCGGACCTCCTACTTTGGGAAAATAACATTTGAAGTAAGAAATTTAAGAAAAACAGAAACTTGGTTAAGTGTCGTCCTAGGACCACCAACCTTGTGGGAATTGATGTCTTATCATTTGTTAAACAGAACCTCAGTTATGCCGGGTCCTCGGACCTCCTACTTGGGAAAATTAACATTTGAAGTAAGAAATTTAAAGAATCAAACAGAAATTTGGTTAAGTGCGGTCCTCGGATCACCAACCTTATGAAAATTAACGTTTTTCAAGTTATCACGGAATAGATGATCTAAAGGATCAAAGGAAAGACTGGTTTCATCTAGTCCTCGGGTTGTAAACTTGGTTGAATATAATTTCTTATCAAGCCAGGAAAGTGTCAATTAAAGTGATGCAAGGAACGATATGGGGGCTTCACATTCAATCAAAAACAGAACCATGCAAATGGATAAGATCTACTACTTAGCCCAAGACTGACTTCTTGTGTTCTTAGGACGTAGCGCTTTGTTGTTCATTACCTCAGACCTAAAGTTTGTCCTTCTAATTGTAAACTAAATATATGGTCTTCGAATCTTGCATCATACCACCAACAAATGTTATATGTTGCAGAGGTCTAATGTTGCTTGAAGTCTTTGGTGATTAGTGATATTTCAAACTACGTGATCTTTTTGTTAAGTCTTTATAAAATGCATATGGTCATAAGTGGATAACCTTTGTAGTTGGATTTGTTTACTCAAATAAATTTCCATAAAACAATACAACATAAAGGAAGTAAAAACAAACACAATGCAATACAAAGATATATGAAAATTGTTCTTTACATAAATTGCATAATAAGTATTACAAAGGGAATAAGTACAAGGATCAAGACTAAGAAGCCCTAAGGTTCAGAAGGAGGGTCCACATGAGAAGTGCTCGGACCTTCAGTTTTTCAGCTCCGCTTCAAAAGGGGAAAGAACATTTCCCTTTATCTGCTCTGACCTTCTCGGCATCCACATCAGCTTCCTGTTCTTTGTTGGAACCCAAGGGTTCTGTAGGATCTAGGATGGGCTGTAGGACCACCTAGGGCAGCTCGGGTAAGGTTGAGTCAGGAGTAGGAGTGGCAGCAGGAGCGCCCTCGATCTCCTGGATTTCCAGCGGAATCCAGACGTTCTCGGACTTCCTCAGCTCCGAGGAGGGGGGAATTCCAGCTGCATTAAGGCCTCCCCCCAGACCTTTTGGCAGTATTCACGGCACAAAGCCGCGAAGGCCTCGGTCAGCTGCTCCTCGGTGTTGGCCACCCCTTCCTGATAGCTTTTCTGTTTGGCAGCTTGTAAAGAGGTCTGAAATGTGCTGGCTTCTTTCTTCAGCAGCGCAACTTCCTTCTCCAAATCCGAGCGTTCCCTTTGAGCTTGGGCAATCTCATCATCTTTTTCATGGAGGAGCTTGCGCTGTCCTTCTATTTGGGTCTCCATAGTTTTGAGATTTGACCTAGCACCATCTCTCTCTCTCTTTACGTTAGCCACCTCCGAGAGCAGCTTCTCGTTCTCGGCAATGGCTGTCCCCAGAGACTTCTCAGTCTCCAACCTGACCTCCATCTCGGCCCTGGCCTTCTTTCGAGTATCTTCAATAAACTTTTCAGCTACGAAGACCTCTTGAACAGCCTGCAGTGAAGTGTAGCGGGGTGAAATACAACAAAAACTCATAAATATCGTTGAAAGTAAACTCTTCATGAGAAGAAACAAAAAAAAAAAAAAACACGTACCAGCGCCAAGTCCCTCTTCAAAGCAAGGAAGAGCTGAGGCTGGCTCATTTTTTCCAAGGACTCCATGTCCTTGGGCAGCAAAAGGGGACGCTCCAACACCTCGGCCAAGTGGTGGGCATGGCCTTGTTGAACCGCCCTTATACTGGACTGGCTGGAGATAGGAGCGCCATCCAGCTTTAAGTCAGGGGACCAGGTGGTTGGTGCCCTGCGCACCTCAGCTACCACCCCAATCTCCCCGCTCTCAACTGAACGGGCTCTACCTTTGCCCTTGTCCTGTTTTTGCTGCTGAGCCGGTGGAGGTTGGTTGCGTGGTTTCTTCGGGCCCTTGTTGGTCGCCCCTTCATCTTCCCCCTTTCTCTTTTTCTTGGGATCCTCGGCTGGAACCTTTGGCTCAGCTAAAGGAGGGGGAAGTGGCAAAGTTTGTTGGACTTGGGTGGCCCCTGTTTTCTTCGCCTTGACCTTTGTGCCTCTATCGGTAAGAAGGTCCTTCATTCTGTCCATGGTGTCCGTGGAGTCAACCTCTGGGAGTGCAACTACGAGCCCAGCAATTCCAGAGGCCTCGGCAGTATCTTTCTCCTCGTCAGAAAGCACGACAAACTGATTCCCTCGAGGTTCGTTGTATTCTTCGAGTTGGAATTGGTCTATCTCGTCGTCTAACGTGTGAGAGGAAGAGACCTGCTCTTCTGGGATAGCAGCTACTTCGGAGTGGATGGCGAGGGGAATGGCTGCTACGGGCTGTAGGTAAAGAATGGTTTGTGGGGTGTCTGGAAGGTCGTGGTCGTCTAGAAAATGTGGCCGGGCAACGTTGATCCTCCTTCGTCGTCGGTCACCGGCTACTATTGCGTTGTCTATCTCCTGGAAGTCCGAGGAGATGGGCTCGTATCCCAGGATCAAGTGAGCGGCTCGGAGCTGTCTGTCTGCGCTAACAAACACCTCGGATCGAAGTATCCGGTTCAGGTCGGCAACGTTGCAGTGGCTCAAACGAGGGCGCACGTTTTGCTTATCTGCAGGGAAAAAGAAAACAAAGAAGCGCAGTATGGTTAGATTCACGCAGCCATAAGCAGAAATAAACAGACAAAATATATCTTAGTACGCATGTTTGTTAGTATTGAGAAAGGTCGTGGAGTGGGAAGGTTAGTCCTTAGGTGTCGCACCTGGATCCCCCCACCGCACTGGGCAGTGGAGACCGTCATGCCAGTTTCCAGACACTATCAGGTAGTCGTCCTTCATGCCTTTGTTGGATTTGGGCAAGCAGGAGATTAACCTAACTATACTGGATCGGGACTTAATGTAGTAGCCTATGTTGGACAATTTATGGGATTCATATAGAAAAACAACGTCGTGCCAAGTTAGGTTTAAGCCCATCTGTTCATTTAAGGCGTCGACGCTGCCTAAAACTCTAAAAACGTTAGGGAGGCATTGGTCGGGACACAACCTATGGTTGCGAAGGTATTCCCTCATCACAGGTTTCATCGGGAGGGTCATCCCGCCTTCTATAAAGGCTATCATTGGGATTATGACCTCTCCCTCCTTCCTAGAATTAGCCACGGCCTCCGCCGGGCAATATTTTAGGCCTACGTCACCGGGAATGTGGTATTTGGCTCTGAAGCCTTCCATTCCGGCGGCCGTATCGACAAGACACTTAAATCTACCATGGAAAATAAAGAAAGGTTAAAGTCCAAAGAGTAAAAACGTCTACTAGGACAGCCGAGGACAAAGTCCGAGGATAAAGGGTTGAGAGAGAAAGGAGTGGTGAGTAAGAACTTACGGAGTTGAGGATATGCAAATTTCCACGGTTTTCTGAAGAAAGAAATGTGATGGTTGATGTTTTGATGGGATCAGTCCCTGGCAAAATAAATGAAGGCGCAGGTTCCCAAAGCGTCACGACGTGCGGAATGGCGGCCTCGAATTTAGTTTTACCCACCCAAACTTTCGTGGAGCAATGAGGGCCGCTGGATGCCCATCTCACCGTTGAACGTGGGGACATAGTGTAACATACGGTAATAAATGCGCGCGTTTTAAAAAGGAAACCGCCAAGTGGCATTTTTTGGTATATGAAACGGTTTTCACACGTGCAATCACTCGTTACGTGTGCAGAATAAGTTCTCTTCGGATCAAAACTCTATTTTTCTCCTCGGACTTCGAAAATTAGAATTTTGAGGGGCTATTGTGGGGAGTAAAAAGGTCCTAACAGGTATATGGGCCTTTGGGCCACTCTAAGTAAGGCCGACCTATCCTTGATTTGTAAATTTTGTAGTGCCGCGGGCCTGCTCATGTGCCGAGGACCCGAGGACCAATCCGAGGTTGATTTTACTCTCAGATGGGCATAGAAGAATCAGCAACGTTATCATAACAGCACATAAACGACATGATGGAGACCAACGGTTAAGAGGGGTGACCCCTGGATGTCCTAGAAACTCCGATGTTTGAAAAGTACTAAAGGCTGCTGCCTCCACATTAAAGACCCTTCACCTACTACCTTAGCCGCATTAATGAGGAAGTGACATCTGAACAGTGGAAGGGAAACTTCTGGTTACTATTCAAAGGCACTGAGAAAAGAATATCTAGGCTAAGGGGGAGATAGGGCAACACGTGTATTAGGGATTAAAAAGATGAGTATTTAAGGGGAGACCCGGAACAGAAAAAGGGGCTCCCATTTTTTTGTAATCAAAAGAGAAAGAAAGAAAACAAAGATAATATAAGAACAATCCTCGGCTTACGTCCGAGGAGGTTGAGTTGCAATATTCCTTGTTGTTGTACGTATTGATAATCTTTGACTTGCCCTAGAACCCTTAAACTCTTCTAACCTGGGTTTCAAGCCCACACTCTACAAATTCGTATTGTTTAAGGCTCATTGGGCCTGAGCCCATAACTGTTCTTGGGGCCAGGTGCAATTGTGCACTTACAACAATGTTTTGGGTGTCAAGGGTATGGTCATATGAAATTTGATTGTCCTACATACTTGAGGTCTAAGGGTAAGGCTATGGTTGTAACCCTTAGTGATGATGAAGTTTCTGATGATGAGTCTGGGTGTGACGAGAATGGAAACTTCATTGCTTTCACTGCTATTGCTGTAGTTGATAAAAGTGTTGCTGTTGAGGAGAACCCTTCTGATGGGGAACTCTCCGAGGATGCAGATCTTCAAGAAGCCTACAATAAACTTTGCAAAGGATGCTATGAATGTTGATCTAGGCTTAAAGAAAATAGTATCTCTTGAGTTTGAAAAGAAAAATTTGCTTGTGAAATTGTTTGATGCTAATGAACTATTGAATAATGTGAAAACTGAGAACATGCTTTTACTTGATAAAGTTAAAAATTTGGAATATGATTTATCTGTTACTAGAGAACAAACTAATAGATCTGCTTGTTCCAAACTTGATCATATGCTGAGTGTTCAAAAGTCTCATTTAGAAAAAACTGGGTTAGGTTTTGTAGAAAGCATCTCTGTTTCTAAAACACACTCCACAAACTTTGTTCATTCTTCAAAGCCTCCTGTGTGTGAAGTTGTCAAGCCTGTAGAAGTCATACCTCCTAGAAAGATTAGGGTTGATCTTCAAGAATCTAAACCTAAGACTTCTAATCCTTCTAAGGGCAAATTACATGATAGACCTGCATGGGTTTGTCATTTTTGTGGAAAGTCTGGACACGTTCGTCCAAACTGTTTCAAGCTACAAGCTGCTAAGCGAGCAAATAAACCAAAAGTACATATGCCTCAAGCATAAGATCCTATGGTGCTTATTGGTGAGTTGGTAAAGGCTTTAAACCTTTATTCCAATTCTGGAGTTGAAAATTATTCTAATATAAATAAGAACGCCAATGCTCAAGGTGCATCTAGAAAGCTTTAGATGCAAAAGGCTCAATTTAAGTGAGTCTTTTTGACATAGTCCTTGTACTTCTTTACTCTACTCTTTATGACCATTTTTTTTTTTTATTTATTGTTTTGTTCTCTTTGTTTTTCTAGGATTTTCATTGCATAACATTCATTCATTTCATTCTAGGTTGCTTTTGTTATTTTCATAAAAAATAAAAAAATAATAAAAAAGTAAAAAGGAAGCAAAATGTGTTTTGCATTTTTTGTCTTGGATTTGATATCAAGGTTGGACATATTATCTTTACATAACATGTTTATGTACCTCGTTTATCTTGGATGAGCTTATTTTATTGCACTTTACTAGTTTGAGCTTTGTAGTGCATGTTGTGTGGGAAGATGTTTATAGTTTTTGATCACATGATCTTGATCTTGAAATCACATGCTTTTGATTGTCAGACTTGAACTTAATGAGAAAGGCATAAATAACCGTCTCACCACTGTTTATTACGCAATCATGAACACCTTAGTGCATATCGTAAGATTTTGTGCTTGAGAAAGTGTAACACATGCACAAAAAGATCATAAGGTGTAGCCTTAGTTTAAATGCTAAAATTGGTGTGTATATTATTGGAATATAATAATTTCTATCAATTAAAATTGGTGTACATTATCCCGGCTAATTCTTAATAAGTTTCTGATCAAATAAAATTGGTGTGTACATTATGAAGCAAATCAAAAAACTTACATGATTGCAGGTTTTTATTCTTGGAAATGTAAGAGTTATATGATGTAACTCTTTGAGAGATAGTCTCTTTTAATTCTATGTGATGGATTTTGTAGAAAGTGTGTTTAATTACTATTCACATATCACCTCACATTTCTCTCAAGTTTTTGCTAGTTGCACACACTACACAAGTTACTCTTTCCTAAACTTTGTACATGTTATTGTGTGTGATTTTGGTTGGCCATCCAAGATTGAAACTTCCTTGAGTTTAAATGCAAAATGTGTTTTGAAGTTTGAGATTTTAAGGTGAACTAAGTGAAAACCTTCATTTTTGGGTTATCTAGGCTTAAATCATGTGTTTTTGGAAAGCATTTCATCTCATACTCATGCATTTTATTCATCAAATTCTTTGCTTTAAGGAGTTTCTACATAAAAATGTTGTGTCTTTCAAAAAAACTGTTTTTTCCAAAATTTTGATCGATCGAAGTTATTTCTCGACCGATCGGAATTGCGATTAAAATTTTTGGTCAACTTCTGTCTGTTTCGATCGGTACTCGATCACTATTGGATCAATCGAAGGCAATTTCGATCGATTGAACCTTATTTTCAACCGATCGAAAATCGCACAGGAAGTTTTTTTTTTTTAAAGGTTTGAGTTTCACGTGTTCTTCACTTTTCAAAACTATTCAAACTTTTTCTCTCTCTTTTCAACCGATCTAAGAGTCAAAGCTTATTTTTGTCGTTTTCCTCCAAATCTTTTGCAAGGATTTTGTCTTCTAAGGCCGGTAAGACCATTCTACCCTTCCTTTTTCATTTATTTTCAGTTTTCATGCATTAAATCATGCATTTAGAGGGGATTTTCGCATCTAAGATTTTTTGGGGTTTTTGTTGTTTTAGGCTATTTCTTTCAAAATTGATCAATGGGTTTTTGTTATGGGTTGATATACAACAGTTTTTGATGTTTTAATTTGATCAATTTGGAGTTTTGTGAAAAAATTGAAATTCAAAGGCTTGAAATTACCTGAATTGGGGATTTTGTTCAATTAAATTTAATTTAATGAAATTGGCTTGTTGGATTGATTAATTTGATCATTTTAATGTGTACTCTATCTTGTTTAATAATCAATTGGTCAATTTCTTGAAAATTGTACAAGTGGTTTTTCATAATTTTGGGGTTTTTGATATAAACTTTATGCTCAAGCCAATTTGATAATTTTAAAGTTAATTTGAATTTATTCTCACTGCATTAGAGCATGCATCATGTGTTGATTTTGTTCATGCATCATATAGATTGTTATTTTCTATATTGTTTTGTGCTAACTTGCAATCTGCCCTTGGTTTTCTCTTGTTTTCTTGTTCTTTTCTGTTTGTCTATTCTTTCCTTAGCATCATGCCTAGGAAAACTAGAGCCAATAGGACATCCTCCTCTTCTTCTGCTCTATCCTTTAAGAGTGAGAAATTCTTGAGTGAGAAACACCAAGCTACCTTTGAGACACTTAATCTTAAGAGGAACATTTGGGCTGAGAGACGGGTTCTTTTAGATGAGCTAGATCCCGAGATTAGGAGAAAATTTAAGCGTAGGGGTTGGTTGCCTTTATTAGATATTTCTCACCCCCTCCCCCTCTCTGATTACCTTGATTAGAGAGTTCCATTCTAACCTCTCTATTCATGTTTATGATTCCAACACTTTACTTAGGAGTTGGATTCGTGGTGATGAGTACACCATTACCCCTTCGATAGTGGTTGTTGCTCTTGGGGTGCTTTTTGTTTAGCATCATGTCTATCCTTATGATGTGTCTACTCCCCTAGACGACATCATGTCTTACATCACTGGGACTTTTATCCAGTGGGGTTTTGATTCTCGGATCACTACTGCTGAGCTCACTGAGGTCCACTATCTCTTCTTTCAGATTGCTTGTCATTCCTTGTGGCCTATCTCTCATCTGCACACCATCCCTATTGAGAGATGTGTGTTTCTGTATGATATTGTTACTGATGCTCGTATCAGTTTTCCTCATCTATTTATTCGTTCTTTGAAAGAAGTTCATTAGAGTAGTTTTACTGCTCATGCTCTTTTCTTCCCTGTTTTTATTCAAAGGATTCTTCTTCATCTTGGTTTAGAGGAGTTTCCCACGTCTGAATCTGTTCATATTATTGCTCCTATATGTGCCACCTTTCTTAGGTTGAGGGCTGCTCAGTTGAGAGCAAGCTCTAAACGTCCTAAGGTTGTGTCTTTTGGTGTTGTACCTTCTCCTCCTCCCTCCTCTACAGGTGATACTTCTTTTGAGGCATCTGGCGATCCTCCTGTTGCTGCTGCAGCTGATGTTCCTCCGCCTTCTACTTCGGATGATTAAGACATTCGACGTATATTAGAGACTATCATGACCGTTCAAGCGGCTCATGGTCAGCTTTTGCTGGACATGCTTGATGAGTTTCGTGCCTTGCAAGCAAATTTGGAGAGTTTTAGACTGCCACCTCCTTTTGATGATGAGTAAGTGTCTTTTGGCAATTCGTCACAAAAGGGGGAGTGCATATATGGTGTAGAGAGGAGTTTTTGTTGTTAAGGGGAGATTTTTGAGTTGTTTGGAGCTGTGGAGTTTTTAGATTGTATCTAGGTGCTTCACATTGGATGTATCTTTTTGACTCATGATGTTTATGTTCGGTTGTCCATGATAGGGTGATATATTTTGTTTTGTTTATCTGTTTCTTGTTTCACATTGTGCTACATTGTTTTTGATCTATATTGATGAGTTTATTCATGATATATGTCTTGTAGTTTATGTTTTTTGTGAAATCAAGAAGTTATGTTGTTTTACTTGTATTTTCCACATATGCGTTTATGTGTTTGTTAAGTGTTACAGGAATATACAAGTTGATTTAGTCGCTGCTGTCTACACTTGCAATTGATGGATAGTAGTTAGGTTGAATTTATTATGTTAAGCTTTGTTTTTGTATTGGGTTGTTTATATGTAAACTTTGAGCATTTTGTTGTGTTTGTGCTTTGTCACGAATTGTCAAATGGGGAGTTTGTTAGGTTCTAAGACGTTTAGATTTAAATGTATTAGAACACTAATTTGTAATGTTGGCAAACCATGATCAAAACGTTTTAGTGTTGTTTAGACTGCTTAAAGTATGTGTCTTTTATGTAAAGTTTGAATCGAGTTACTACTGAATTTATTGTGTAATTGGCAAACCATGATCAAAACATTTTAGTCTTGTTTAGACTGCTCAAAGTATGTGTCTTTTAAGTAAAGTTGGAATCGAGTTGCTGCAGAATTTACTGTGCAATTTTGCCTGGCTCAATCGATCGAGAATTAGACTTAACCGATCAAAAGTCGTGCAGATTGTTTTTCTGCAGATTTTTTCAACTCAGCCCAAGCCCGTTTTACGTGTAGGGTTTTATATTTTGCCTTAGGCATTAAAGGGAAAACCCTAGCGATGTTTTCAGAGGTTATTGATGCTGTGTGTGTGTGTGAATCTTCTGTGAGATCTAGAGGTGTTTTCCTTCACACATACTTAGGGTTATCAAGGATCAAAACTATGTCAAGAACTTGATGATCATTCAGTTTCTGCATTAAGAGCTTAAAGATATACAAGCAAGAGTGCTTGTGCTTGTTAGGAATCTAAGAAGGAAGTAGTCCGTGGACTCGGAGCTGTCATGTAGTCGTGATAGTAAGTTTCCTACTCAAGGTAGTAATAGGATGTTAGTGGTCTAAATCGCTATTATATAAACTTCAATTTTTTCATAGTGGATTCAGTTTTACCTTGAGAATAGCTAGGTTAAATCCTTCCCAGGTTTTTTACCGGTTTGGTTTTCCTAGATCATCATATCATTGTGTTATTTATTTTTCTGTTGCTTTACATGATATGATTGTTTTGTGTTAACCTAGATCTGCATAATTTACCTAAGTTAATAACTTGGATAAATAACTAGGTTGATCTAGTTGTTTTAAGGGGTCTAAAAACATACACTAACAATTTGGATCATTGAAAGGCATGTGAATTTTTTAGAATTATTGATATTTGTTTGTTTGTTGCGTAACTTTACAAATCATGAAAAAAACTACCATTAAAAATGGGATTTTATTGTTATGAGTATAAGTTGTTAAGATTTTAGGTGTTGGCTAAATTCTATGACAAAAGTTTCTTTGTAAGGAAAAAGTTCATTGTAATTTTTCAAGATCATTCCAATCAATTGTTGTAAGTAAGGTTAAAGTCTAAAGAAAGTTGTTTACGGTGTAAGTTTAAGAATTTTGGCCGAGCAATGAAGATTAGTTGAACATAATCAAGCATATTAAAAAAGTTGCTGGGCTGAATGTTTCGCCTAATTAGCATTTCCAGGGGGTGTGAGATTAATCACTGGGGGATATAAACAACACCCACTAACATTTCCACAGCGTTAGGTTGCAAGTGGTTGGTGATTGAATAATTCAACTGTTAAGCATTGCCTAACATGTTAAAGTATTGAAATTAATTTTAAGACTTTAGTTGTCATTCGTTTTCATACTCCACAAATATGCTTCCTGTATATATTAATACCTTGTGAATCAATCTCTAGAAAGTAATTTTTCAAAAAGCCTTCTGAATGTTTTCCCTTTGAGATCATTGTTCTCCCAAATTCGTTGTACTGGAAAATTGTCAAGTGTTTCAGTCCATATAAAAAGCTAAAAACAATCATTGAAATATGTTCTAAAAAGTAGATTACAACACGTTTACTTTTTTTTTAAAATAAGAATAAAACATGTTATTTGAGCTAATACATTACAGTAATGTACTTGTGCTAATATAATAATAGCTTATAAATTATGTAGATTTTAAGTTCTATATTTATACTTTCTCAAAAAACAGAAATTCTATATTTATAAATAAACACATAAATACATATATATATATACACACACACACACACAAGACCAATAATGACTACTTCGGTTTAAAAAACAATGTGATGATAGATTCAAAAAAAAAAAAAAAAAAAAAAAAACAATGTGATGATCTCTCTCCTTCCATAATCTCAAGAAGGTATATGATATATCAAGCACATGTAATGCCCCTCTCACATATGAGTGGGTCTTACACTATGGGGTCTACCCTATATGAAAAGGTCCTTGCATTTGCATGATACATATGATATTTTATTCCATAATTACAAGAATCATGGTAAGAAGAAAGTATCTCTCATTAAGATATACCAAATCGTCCATGAATAAACGCAATAAAAGTGAATAACGTGTGATTAAATTGTAAATTTGTGATGACCCAAATTGATATTGAATTAATTTTTAGTTTTTTGATAAACTCTATATTTAATTAGTTGAATGTGTATTGAGTGGGTGTATGTTAAGTCCCTCATTGGGCAGATAATAGATTAACATAGGCTTTGTAAACAGTTACAAGAAATTTTAATTGTTACTATACTAGTCATTTTGGAGTATAGAGCAAATATTGTTGGCACTTTTCCTTAGCGGGAAATTACATTTTTAAAGAGAGTATACAAAAAATTGCGGACGTTTTTTTTTTTTTTTTTTTAATTTTTTTACCCCTTCCTTTTGAATCTATAATGAGACACGAATGGGGATTTCCACTTTGAAGTCCCAAAATTAAACATTTCCAGCTGTATTCAATTTGTGCATAATAATAATAACAATAATAATAATAAAGATTTTGTATGATTTTTGGGTGAAAGAACCCGAACCCAAGAAAACAGTCATATCTGTAATCCCCCCCCTCATAAATTTCTATCTGTATCTTTTTGTTCTATTTTTATTCTTTACGTTGTTTCACTTGTTTTTATTTTATTTTATTAATTATTACTTAAGTCTAAGTCAATATCGGAGGACTAAGATTAAAAAATATATATATTGGGGGACCAAACTTGCCTAACAATCTGTGTGCAATCAGAACTAAAGAGGAATGTAATGATTTATTCAAATAAATGGTAAAAGTTAAAGAAATAAAATTCAAAATCAAAAATCAAAAGAAATATTCATTAGAAAAAGTAAAAGAAATGATAAAAAGATATTACTTGCACGTTGAAAAAGAATCTCCAATAATAAAATGAATTAATGGCCTTTTGGAGAAGGAAACTATGAGGCAATCCCTGTGGGCTTGGCCCAACAAATCTAGAGTCCAAAGTCCTCGACCCCATGTAGTGAGAGTCGGGCCTAGCAGTCCTCCATCAGATTCTAACAAGGGCTTAGCTCTCCGGACAAGTTAACCAAACAAAGCTCAAAGTTGCGCAACATAGGCTAACTCAATAGCTATCTATTTTCCACATACTTTTGTTAAACTAATCCATGCAAAATTAACCCAATTTCAGGAACTCAAAAACACTCAAATCAATAAAAACTTTGAAGTTTGCTACATCAATCATTTTCTCGAATTAATGGGGAGCCACTCCTGTGGTCTAAGATGATACTTTTTGTACATCTCAACTGTTTTACAAGGGGAGTAGCCCAAGGAAGTGAACAATCAAACATACTTTTTAATGAGTAAATAATGAATTTTGTTATAGAAGAAGAGTGCTCAAAATCTAGAGCTTGCATATTATATAGAGAAAGATTTTATTGCAAAAATATCACTTAACATGGAATAATTTCCTCTGGATCATAATCACCCGTTTAATAAAATCAAATGGCCCCAAAGTAGGGTAAGAATTCTGTTCAATGCAAGGAGAGCCAAAAAATGAAAGTAGATGAAAATGAAGTAATTTTAAACCACATCTGCTCCAAATAGACTGCTAGGAATCTTTATAGAGATGTCATAAGCCAATCATCATAAAGGATCACAGCAAAGGCAAAGTCAATTTTTTTTTTTTTTTTTATGTGGCTGTAATGAAAGAAAAGAAAACATAATAAAGTTAATGTTTCATATTCCACAAATGTATTGCCAAGACTACAAAGAAAACTATAGCAATCTATATTTGATTATCATTTTGCATAATCCAGAGGAAAATCTACTTGTCTAGTAAAAATTTGTGACCAATGATCTTGATTTCCCAAGGACTGAGGAGAAGCACAACCCTACTATCATAGTAGTTTGGCACAAGACGAGTCAAACAACTTGCTTCAGCCTTCCTTGAATATTAATCCAAACCATGGTGCATTAATCTGAGCCGCATTTGGAGTAACAAACCTGCACACATAACCTAGTATTTATTCTAATACATGCCTAAAAAACTTATTAAATCTTCCCCCAACCACGTAGTCAAACATATAATAACATTCATTGAAGTATAAGACACCTCAACAACCAATTTGGAGCACAATCTGATGATTATGACTCTTCCAGAAAAATAGGTGAATCTACACATGGAGCAACCTCTAACACTGTAGGTATCAACAGATTAACAATCCATGAAGATCCTTCCTTGACTTTGAGACAAGTAAGATGCATAGCTCCCTCAATCATCTTGAAAAAGGGCCCACATTAAAAAGTCAACCTCATGTATACTTGGGCAAATAAGTTGTTAGGAGTGAACTAGTACTGTCGAATTCCTCATCAATTTCATTTCTGTCCAAATAATCAATTTCCACCATTAAGAAGTTATAACTTATAACTCACCAAAACCAAATTCTGTACTTCCTTCTTTGCCTTTAAACTTCAAGAAGAAAAAAAATAATTTTATGAGCCATTTCTATTTAGGATCAAGTTTTACAGTAGTACACAATTAGCATTTTTATTTAGGATCAAGTTTTACAATAGTACGCAATTAATTTGATATTTAAAAAAGGTATGACTAAGAGAGTTCATTAATTGACTAACTATACAAGGCGCTTTCTCTTTTTCTTCAAATTTTACAAATAAATGGTTATTAACATTCCATTATAGCCTATTTTCAAACAGAATCAAGGATTAGATAAGAATACCGTTAATATGGTACAAATGTATCCAGACAACTTGTAAATAACCAAAAGCATAGTAACGCAATCTGCAATTTAAATTCTTCCAAATAGGACATCAAATAAAGGTCTAAATACGGCCAAAAAATGAAAGAACATATAAAGAGATGCCTACACTAAAAATCTTGTTAACTCATCTAGAACTGTGTCACCTCAGGGCTAAACATCATAAGATCATGACACGAAGATCCCTATCTTAGTTTCCCTAGCCCTTGCTTCATAAACAGAATTCAGCAATCACATAGATTGGTAAATACTAATTGTTTACACATTTCAGATTATTATACCCACGACTTCTAGATCCATCCCTTGTTTATGACAGGCAAAGGAGAAGCCCTTTGGTAAAACCAATGGCCATACTGATTATCAATCTTAACAGAGATAAAAACTAGGAGTAGCCCAAGGAAGTGAACAATCAAACACCTTTTTTTTTTTTAATTGTTAATAAATTTTGTTAAAGAAGTGGAGTTATCAAAATGTAGAGCCTCTTAAAGAATTGCAATCATAAATGTAAATGATTTACCAAAAAAAACCATTGTACAACATTCAAATTGCAGATGTAGGAAAGTATATTTGATCTTTTTAAATGATTTCTTCATGCCTCCTAAGGTTCTGTAATTCCAGTCCCTCCAAATTGTCCACATAAGACAGTGAGGAACTGCTAGCCAAATGATGATATTTATGTTACAACTATCTGTGCCTTTCTAGCCAGAATAGAGTCAATAGACCACAAATCAAGACCTACTAAGCAATGAACCAAAAATGGTCTACTGATTTACAACTACCCCTGCATATATACAGCACCAATTGATCAAGACCATTGATGTGCAGCTTGACGATGAAGGTTCCTTGCATGAAAAACCGGTCTCCTTTCTCATTGTTGATCTGAAAAGGCTCTGTGACATTGTGAGGAATGAGAACTCTCAGGCTGAGTCACTCTGGTAGAGTAAAAGCACGGCTGTAATTCTTGAAACAGATATAAAGGGAGATATTAGTGATAATATGACTAATCTTATTCATAGAAAGAATGTTTTTGTGGCAAATAAGTACCAAATGGCAACTATAGAAAGCTCCTCAGTTATATCTTTGATGCGTTCGAGAACACCACTGTTATTTTACTTTCGACTTGTGCTATACTCTCTCTATCTTATGCATCAAACAGCATGGCTGGAAAGATGGGTAGCATAGGTCGAAAGAAAAATACATAAGATATAACTGAGGGAGAGAGTATAGTGGGAGTGTTATCGTTGCTGTCATTTTGGTTGTAGCTATTTCTGCTGTCTGTAACTTCAAGCAATCCAGCCAATTTGAGCTCTCTCAACGAGTAGAGACATCATGGTGGACGTATTGAGGGATGGACAGCACCAATATATTTCAATGCACTTGTTGGTACTGTCACTGGTTGTTACTCTGATTTGGCTTATTCTATGAAGTGCATGATGGTTGATTATGTGTTGACTAGTCACAATCTACACTGACAAAACAGGCATCCTTACATTAATGAGATCAGGGTAACAAGATTTTGCCTTTAAATAAGCAATGGGGGAAGGTAATTCCACAAAATAGTATCATATATTCTTGATATAATGCAAGGGGGAGTTGGTTTAAGAACAGCCAAGTAATATTTACAACATAGATTCTCAATCACCTGCAAAGAATTCTGGAAGCCCTACCAAGAAAGCAATACTTTCTTGTGTTGTTTTTTATATGAATATCAATGAAATCTATAATCCATGTTGAAGACTTTAAGTTAGAGAATTCAGAGAAAAACGAAAGTGGAGTTTTGGTAAAGAGTAAGAGTGAGAAGGCTATTCACACCAACTACAAGGGAGCTCCTGAGACTAAGGGATATAAATTCTAGAAACTGCTTCTAGCTAGCCTTTAACATGACATGAGGGTAGAAAGAAAAGCTATCCCCCGCCCAATTCATTAAATAAGACCAACACTATGACAAATCAAATACCAACTCTAAAGTAATTATTTGTTTTACCAAGTATGAAAAGTCGTACTAAAGTTCAAAGGAAAGTCATTCTTCCTTGAACTTTCTTAGGCATACAATTGGAGAAATATAAGACAAACACAATCGAGTATATGATTCATAGATTCAACTAGACAAGAAGTAATAAATATCATTAGTTTGAGAAGTTCATTACAAAACTCAAACTTTAGTAAATCAGACAACTTGCTCCAACTTGACTAACCAGAATATTAGTCAATACTTAACAAATCAGCAATATAGAGATCCTTAAATCATACTAACTAAAATCACAGTGAGGAAAATGCAAACCAAACTCGGAGCAAAGTGACCACATGATTACTCCCATATTGAAACCAATTTACAATACCAACAATTACCAAAATTTAGGGAAAACACACTCACAAACAGCTACATGCAAAGGTTACAAGAAACATATTAATTTATTGCATAGGAAATTGTTTGCCATCTTTCCATCAGTTGCATAATTGGAATAAAATAATGATTGATTGTCAATAAACCAAACTGTAAATTTAATTTTCTTCAACAAGAAGAAATTATCAGAGTTCTTAGTTCCCAAGGTTTTGTAACAGTGCTCAGGTCATATTACATCTAGCTAGAATAGTATCCAACAAGAGAACAACAATACCCCAAAAGGAATATGAAGATTTATTTCTTCCTAAGTAGGATATTAAAACAAAATAATTTGAAATTGCACGTGTCCCGTCTTGAACACCTGATCTGAGGCAACAGGGGCAATACAAATTAAGCAGACCATGATTAAAGTCAAAGCAAAGGGAGGCCAAGGTGGCTATTGCCTCCCATGGGATTGAATTTTTTTTATATTTCTTATATGTATATAGATAATCCTTTGTGTTGTACACCCCAATTCTTCTAAATTAATACAATGGTCCCCTTAGTTTTTGCAGATATCTCAAACACTTAATCCCACTCAAATGCCATAGGTTTTGATAGTATTAACATAACATCTAATACAACAGAAAAATGATTGGTCTTTATTAGAGAATTTTTACTTTCTTTATAAAATATATTTTTAGACATACCTTATTTAAAATATACATATCGTTTCCTTCAAATAGAGAAGTTATTGTCCCCCCAAAAAAAGACCTCAGGTTATATTATAAACAAAAAAGAAAAAAGAAAAAAAAGTTTATTCATTACAGAGGAAGGCAATATGCATAAAATTGGGCTCAATAAGGCGGCTAACCAAGAAGAGAGCAATTTAAGAATGTATCATCAACCTTTTATGAACATATTCCACTGTAGATATAAAGAAGTTCATACCTTAAATTCTAGATGCCTTGGCTTCCACTAAGATATACATGCCCCGGCCCAAGCACTAACAATCTCGTGTCCAGGCTGCATATAGTTCCATCCAAGTCACTTACAAGCCAACTTGTGGACAAATCACCTTTGACAGGGTTTGTGTAAGGTGACTGTTCTATCAACCTAAAGCTCAAAATAAGCTTTAGTTCAAATTGCAAGAAGGCAAATTATAATTGTGGAGTTTCATTTGTTTAATTCAAGAATATCCCAAGCAGAGTAACATACCATAATGGTCTAAGCCAATACTATGAAGTTGGAGTGAGGGCAATGAGATACTTGAATTGAAATTGCAGCTTTGTCTTTGCCTTTGCATGTTTCTTAAGCATAAAGCTGCTTCACACAAATAAAAACATCAAGATATAAAGTCAACAGCTTACTTTATCAGCTTTTGTCCTAGTCAAATATTTTCTGTCAAGTTCAGTTATTTTCAATTATTCAAAGCACAGAATCAGATTTTCGAAACCCAAATCTTAGCTTCTTCAAATATAGTCCTTCTATTTGGTCATTTAATATATTTCACAATACACACACATTTTCTATGTGATTTTTTTTATTAAATAATGTGGTTAAGATATTAGCATAGTGATTCTTCCATATGTACAAGCACCCACCAACAGCCTTATGGCATATGTAAATGGGGTCCATTTCTACAACTGCAATATAAAAATGCCCTAGAAATTAAATACATTCTACATTGATGTATTTCACTACAAGAAAATAGAAGCATTTAAAATTCAGTGTATTTCCCATTCCCTCATTGTAACTCATAAAGATGATAACACAGTTGTCATATAGGTAAAGAATGTTGAAAATGGCATACATAGCTGAACAGAGTAAATGACAACAAATTGACTCAACTACATGGGCTGCATGTAGGGGCTTAGGAACCTTTCTAGAGACATTAAAAACCAATCTCCTAAGGGGTCTCCACAAAAGGCAAAGCCAGAGAATAATTGTTGCTGATGTTGTAACAGAAGAGGAAAAAGAATAAAATAAATCAATATGTAACTCAATAATTTACGACTACTAAATTTCACATATGTATGAAGAAGAATTGAAGACTGAAACATCATCATGAGAATTATGAATTTGACCTATCACATCTCCTCTACTACCAACATGGTGCAGCCCCTTACTTTAAGAGTAATAGCATAAGACAAGCAGCTTGGTCATACTTAAGCATGACTTAAAGCAGCAATATTTTTTTTTAAGCCAATTTCTATCCATTGATTTTGGTTGAAATCACAGTGGAAAGAAATGAATAGAAAATTAACCTTAAAAAAATCACAACATGCAAATTTTAATAGATGAAATGAGAGAACATTTGTTGCTCCGATACTCTGAATCTTCTTACTCAGACATATTTTAAACTCAAAAAGTATTAGAGATGAAATGTAGGATGGCTGATCATGCATTGTCACTGCAGCAGTCACAATTGGTAGTGGCAATTCTAGAAGGTCTGCCTCTAGCAGTTACTCTGACATTTGGCATATTCTACAAAGTGCTTAATGGCTGATCACACCTTGGTTCGGGAACCTTCTGCTCTTGACACAATGGACTCAGCGACAAAAGATATGCACTCACAAAACAGGCACTTGGCAGCACGTGAGATGAAGTTCACAGAAGTTGGCTTGGTAAAGAAGCAATGAAAGTACGTAATTCCTAAGAAAAAACACCAAATGTTCTTGATCTAACCCCATTTCCAAATGAAGAAGAAGCCAAAGCCAAAGCATAATTTGTCTTGCAAGCTGTATTTACAATGAAGTTTGCTACAATTCAAACAGAACAATCCAAAAGATAAATATTCAACAAGAAGCTAACAAAATAAAGAGTATCTCTAGAGAAGATTCATCTGACCACAAAAAAAGGAATAGAAATAGCAATCCAATTGTTTAATCTTTACCATATTTTACCATTACATATATATACTGAAACTCCTCTTTAGAAAAGAAAGAGAGTGAGTTCATTCATTCAGCCCATAGAAACATTTTATCAAATACATGGAATGCTTACCTTTGTACCCTCTACCACAATTTGCACTCCTCTTTGGCCAATGGCATTCCCATCTTGTCGTTGATATTTATGCCACGTCTGATAGCTCTCCCATTCCCATCTTGATCTTTGAGAACCACAACCAAGCCTACATTGTTTTGATCACATGATGCATCGAAATTAAGCTTTACCAATTGATCAAGTGGTTTGGTCCAAGAATTTCCCCTGTTTTGCATTTTGATGAGTGATCTTGAGTAAAACTCATATTGTTTGTTCAGACGATGGGCTAACTGGTTTATGCTGGCTTTAGTGTTTGAATACAGAGCTTCCTCTCGTGCCATCCAAAGGATTTTCATTGCCACTACTGCATACAGTGTGAACTCATCTTTGGTAATTTTATTGGCAAGTAACTCATTTGGGGGGTCAATTATATGTTCAACCAATTCCACAACAGACTGAGCTTGGATCATTTCGACTCGAAAACCCCATCCAGCACCATACCATACTCCTTTGGCGTAGGGACAAGTTTGAAATAGATGTAAAAGAGAATCTTCTCCTGTTTCACAAAGAGGGCAATGGGCATCTTGGGTTTTTGAGCACCTGACGAGCTTTTTCTCAAAGGGGAGGACTTCGGCAGCGACTCTACATAAAAACATTTTTAATCTTTCATCAAAAGAAGGTTTGAGTCTTTCATGAATTCTTATTTGGGCCACCTTATTTGCTGCGAAGTTGCAAGGAGGACAAATGCATGATACATGGACTCCGCACCTTTCTATTGTAATTTTTGCTATTTTAGGATCATAATTTGAACATTTAAATAGAATCTCAATGTCATTCCAATCCCCTAGAATTATGTCTTCCAAAGACCTATCTCTTCTATAGTGGAACCACATAAAAGATGAAGGATTTAACAGAAATTTAGCATCCGCAAGACATCTTTCAAAACCATTGATGTACATGTAGATAGAACCGGTAAACTTATCAAATTCGAATTCAAATGGCACATCAAGTTCAACTTTTAGAGCAACACAGAAAGCAAATGATGGAAGTTTCCGACCGACTGAGAATGATACGGAACTTCCAACACTTTGATGGTTGAACCACCACTTTGGAATCTTAGTTCCTGGAAGTGCAAGTGAATAATAATCATAAATTTTCCATGTCGAGTCCGTTTCAGATGTAGCTTCATCGAGTTCAAATTCTGATACAGATTCATTGTCCGCTTCAGGATTAGAGTTCGTTTCAAATGTAGAGTCCGTTCCAAATGTAGCTTCATCAAAATCAAATTCTGATTCTGATTCAAAGTTTGTTTCAGAATCAGAATCCTGATGTCGTATTCCCTTTGCACATACGAAATTTTGTTGAAGCCCTATAAATTCTCCAAACTGCTTGCCATTGGCAAAATTAAGAAACTTCAGTTTAGCAAACTTTGTAATAATATTCAATTAAAAAAATTCTAAAACTTGAAGAGAAAGAAAGAGAGACCTGATTCAATAACCTTCTTCTTGATTGTGAACTCAACGAATTACACTCTATTGCATATACTTGTTGTATACAATGTGAAAGTCTTGGAATTTTCCGTAGGTTCCAGAAACAGTTAACGTCTAGAAACTTTAATTTGGGAAATATGATACCAATTTCAGGGAAGGTAGTACAGTTGCTGTAAAGGAGATTTAGACGTTCTAAATTGGGGAAGCAACTAGGGGTATCCATGACTTTTGGAAATTCTTCACAATCATACATAAAGAGCTTCCTAAGATTTTTTAAATCAGAGATGTTACTTGGAACATCTTTTACGTTTTTTAAACTCATTGCTAACTCACGAAGGCCAGTGAGTAATCCTATTGATGAAAGCAACGCTAATCTTTTTGTTCCTTGCTCAAGACTTTCAGAGCCAAAGAGATAAAAGCATTTAAGAGATTTCAACTGGAGCTTTGTTGGTAAAATTCTAATATTTCGGCATTCATTGAGATCCCAGATTTCAAGATTTTCAAGAAGTCCAAAGGACTGATGAACCTCGACTAAATTTTTGCATCTATAAAGCTCCAACTTCTTTATGTTTGGGGCAATCACTGATAAATCGGGTACTTTTGTAATATTTTTACAATATGCGAAATTCACATATTTCAATGTTTCGAATCGACACCTCTGCGGAAGAAGATTTATTTAAAAAAATATATTAGTAAAAGAAACAAAATAAGGCTACAAGCTCATTTAAAAAAAAAAAAAAAAAAAAAAAAGAAAAAAGCTAGCAGCATATATTAAGAAATAGAGATTAAATTCTATAAGAATGGGATATAAAACTCATATTTTACACCATCTAATAAGTGATAGCCACATCAATATTTTACTTAAAATTCAATACATCCTACCACATCTAATAACATCTCAATAAATTCTTAATTTGGTTGGATTTATATATGGGTATTAGAATTGACTGAGTGTAATTGTGTTTATTCTTAAATATGTGATAAGATGATGTGGTATGTTGGAATTGGAAGGGTAAAATATGGGTTTTACACCACGTCCTTATAGAATTTAATTTCTAAGAAATAATATCTGCTCAATTATGAATTATAATACACACTTCTAAAATAAAAATGCTAAAGGTACTACAATTTTATAACATAAAGCTTACAAATTAATGTGGCAATAAATGTGATTGGTAGACTTCAACCACCTCATAAATAAATATTTGAATTATCTCTTTGTAATTTGTAACACATCAATTTGTATGTTTAATATAGTAAAACTTGTAGTATTTGTAGCATTACTCTCTTTTTTTTAATTTAAAAAAAAAAATTGTCAATAGTTCATTGATTTGCACCATAAATTCTTTATGGTTATGTGTACATTTTAAAATATTTCTACACAATTTGGTTTTATTTATTAAAAATATTTATAGAAATTTTATTTTATATAGTAATAAATGCATGGATTGGTTTTAGCACCAAAAAAAAAAACTAATAAGAATTTATAAATGCTATGATTATACCTCGAAATGCTTGTCCAGTTCAATGTGGCTCCCTTGCATGTTAAGTACAACGAGTTTTGCAGGTTCAAAGGTGGATGGCAAGGATGATAAAGGAAATTCATTCCAATCAAGTAACCTTAACCCATTGGGAAGAGATTTAAGGTCTTCACAAATTACATTGCGAATTGTTAAATATTTGAGACTTTTCATCTTTCCAAAATTCAATTGCATCTTTCTTGGTTGTGGCAAGGACAATGTTATGCCTCGAATTTCATCTAATCCCTAATTGGACAAAGAATCACATGAATCACGTTAGACTTCAAAACATATGATTATTAAATTTAAAACAAAATCATCTTCAAGATTAAAATGATAAACCAAACATAATGAGAAAAAATTAATTACATTTGCATTGTGAGAAAAGGGAAAAGGTAAATCAAAAGGACTTATACCGTATCTCCATTTAGTACTTCAGGAGCATCCTCATAACACGATAGCCTTCTGTGTTTTTTTGACACTTCTGATTCTTGTCGAGCAATTTCCAAACCCATTTGTTGTATCAAGTCATGCATCAATAATTTGTCATCATTTGCAACAACTATGAGAGATTTATTGATAAGTTTTTCAATATCATAGTATGGGTCATGAAAATTGCTACTTTGTAATATATCTACAACCAAATTCTTGTAGAATCCTTTAAGAAAACATGCAATATCAAGGAAAATATCCCGTTGAATTTGGTCCAATCCATCATAGCTTAGTTTAAGTACTTCTTGAATATCCGAATTAGGGATTCTCTTGTACTTATCTAATGCACTTTTCCAACAACGTAAATTTTTGTCATATAAATCAGCACCTATTATTTTTAGAACTAATGGAAGTCCTTTGGCATAAACTACAAATTGGTGTATGAGCTCCAAATAATCTTCTGTAGGCTTGTCTCTTTTGAATGCATGTTGAAAAAAGAGTTCACGAGATTCATGTTCATCTAATTCCTTAACCTTATAGTAAATTAAATGACAATCTTCTCGTAGAGTAGATAGCAACGATTTCTCTCTTGTTGTGATAATAATTCTACTTCCAGAAGCAAACCAATTGCATTTTCCAAGCAAATTTTCTACTTGGACTAATTTGTCCACATCATCTAGAATTAAAAGAATTTTTTTGTGATGAAGCTTTTCCATTATCACATTGATTCTTTTAGATATACCATGCACTTTCAAATTTCTACCCCCTAAGATCTCATGATAAAGTGCCTCTTGTAGTTGGAGTACACCATCATTTGTTTTTGAGTTTTCTCTAACATCCTCTAGAAAGCTACTTCCTTCAAAATGATATGCAATTAAGTTAAAAATAGCTTTTGCAATTGTTGTCTTACCTATTCCAGGAAGACCATGGATCACTAACACGCGAACATCATTTGACTCAATATCTAAGCAACAACTTATTTCCTCTACGCGAGAGTCTATTCCAACTGGGTATTTAACAACAAATACTTGTGAACAATGTAATTTAGCACTTGAGATCTCTTCAAAAATTTCTTGGATAAATGTAAATTGAGGGAGGCTGCCAATCACAAAGCATTAAAAAAAATGTTAGAAATAGAAATATGATCCTAAATTGAATTCAAAATTGTTAATTTTGTTTAGCTTTTGAACTACAACTGAAATTTTGTTAATTAAATTAAATGGCACATAATTCATAGATCTAAACTGTCAATACAAATAGTTTTTTTTTTTTATTGTTCAGCTAGGATATCAATATTAGTCTTTTTGCACAAAGATGCATGGAAAATCTTCTTTGGAAAAGAAGATTTTCTAAAGATTATGTGAGAGAAGCTTCTAATTAATTGATAAGTATCAATTATATATTCTTCTCTTGCTATCATTAACCGTTGTAGTTTAACTAGCTCCGTAATGAAAGATATGATCAAAATATAATAGTTTCATAAAAAAAAAAAAATTAAAAACAAAGAAACAATATAGCTTCTGGGAGTTATTTTTTAATAGTAAAATTTTGTGGTGATAATAGAGTAGTGATTAAATACATACCCATTTTTGAAATGCCAACCAGATAAATTGCTGGCTTCATTTAGAGCGGCCCTCCATCTTTGCACCTTGTTCATGTCATACTTGAAATTTTCTTCATGTTTTGCCAACGCTTCTCCAAACTTTCCCTTTTGGCTACGTACTTCTGATGGATCCACCTTGTAAAAAACAGGAAACACCACCTGGCCATTCTTTTTACACTCAAGAATTTTGACAAGTTCATCTAAACACCAAGTGGAAGTTGCATAGTTTTTAGAGAATACAATTATCGAAATCTTTGAACTTTCAATAGCTTCAAAAAGTTCAGTGGAAATTTTCTCTCCTCTTTGGAGCTCATCATCCATGAAGGTGTTAATACCATTATGACGCAAAATACCATTCAAATTGCTAGTAAAACCATTGCGGGTATCTTCTCCTTTGAAACTTAAGAACACATCATATTTAGATCGTTGGGTGAAAGAAGAAGAGAAGGCTCGTTTATTAGTTAGAAGAGCCATTGTGATTTGGATATATAGACGGCTGAGAAGATCTAAAGGAAAGAGGAGAAAGAAAGAGGTGGCGAAATTGAAAATGTTTTAAAATTTTAAGAAAGCAAAGAGAATGAAAATTATGAAGAGGATATTTGTCAATGGGTTTGAGAGAGAATGGGAATGGCAGAGCGAAGGAACTGAATGTTAGATTTAAATCGTAGTTGTGAGGCGAAGAAGACCGAGAAAGTCAAATGTGAAATTACAGTAGTAGCGTACTACTGTCCACAAAATCATTAATGCATATTGAAAATACTTGGTGGTCATTAATGCATATTGAAAATACTTGGTGGTCCAAACACGTAATCTATATATATAATGATAATAATAGGTGAAGCTGAGAGAAACTCAAATTAGAATTCCAAATTAGAGTTTCAATTTTGTGTCATAAGTCCTAAATTATTTATTCTTAAAGAGTTTTATTTCTTGATTTTAGAATCAAATGTGGGACCACATCAAAAATATTCATCCAAGTGAGTTATTAAGCACAAAAACCAAAGAGTCTAGAATAAATGAATTGTAAAAAACAAAAAGTGCTTCACAATAATTTCAAAAAATGGACAATTTAAATTTTAAACCTAATAATATCCTTACAAATTTTTTTAAAGAGTTAACAAAATATAAAAATGACTATCAATAGTATTTAAATTATATATATAAGAATTATATTATGCATTTTATTATATATCTTTAAGTGTATCCACGCATATGCATGGAGTTACAAGCTAGTATAATATAAAAATAGAAAATTGGTCATCCAATGTAGTAAAAAATACTTTTTGGAGTGTCGTTTTGCTCACCATTCTAATTCACTTTCAAACTTTCACTAGGGGTGTCAATGTTCGACCCAACACGCAAACACGACATGAACTTGACATGAATTTTTGCTAGTTCGGGTTGGGCCTTAGCGAGTTTGGGTCATAAATGAGTTGACCCAAAAGCAACACGATAAAAAACAGGTCATAAGAGGGTTAACCCACATTAGACATATTTGACACGCTAATTTATTTGTGTCAACCTAAAATGACTCATTTAACACAACTTGTTTAACTTGTATAACAAACAAACATTCATTTTATTTTAGACTTGTCAAATACCTTTTAGATCCAACATATATTTTAAACTTAAAATGAAAAGTGAATAATTACAAAAAACTTACAAGCATAATTGAAAATTGAAACTTTACAAATTTTACACACCCTAATATTATTGGAAATTGAACTATATTATTTTGAATGTAGGTTGAAAACTTGAAGTTTATGCACTACTTTTGGGATGTAAAAAAATATTCATTTTTAGATGGATATTATATTTCATATTAAGTATGTTGAAATAGGTTGTGTCATATTCTTGTCAACCCAATACAACTTGTTTATTAAATATGTCAAGTGGGTTAGGTCAAGTCAATCCTCCTCATTAACAGGTAAATTTAGAGTTGAAGGATCATAACATGATTATTAAATGCGTTGAGCTAGGATTAAATCATTTAGTCAAATACCATTACCTTGACATGACACGAATTCGACACGCTAACCAAAATTGACACTCGTGACTTTCACACCCATCAAGTAGGAAAATATGAAAAATTTTATTGGGTACACGTATTTTGCTAACTTTTGGAGTGTAGCGAAGGCATTCTGATTCCTTTTTCTTTCCAAACTGCAAAGAAAGAAAGGATTAGGGGAAAGGAAGTGAAAGACCCAATTTCCACAGCAAGTGGCCCACACTATTCAATGCTACAACAATAACAAGTGTAGTAGTGGTGGGTATCCACCTCACCTTCTTGCCTCTCCTACCCTCACTCACACACGCACACCTTCTTGAGTCTCAAGTCTCAATCCTCCAGTCCATGTCTACACCTACTCTTCTTTTCGCCACCAGTTTCACCAGCAACAATCCTTCTCTGCTTGCCTTTGCCAATCTACGAACACCATTAACGGCATTCCACTCTCTAAGCCTTTTTCGTTTTCTTGGGTTTTTCAGTAATGGATATTGTCTATTTATCACAAATAGAGAAACTTTGATGAACTTATTAAAAAAAAAAAAGGATTTGATGGGTTGCTTTAGGTTTTTTTTTTTTTTTTTCCATTTTAATTTTGGCTGTAAGGAGAGTTCAAGCAAGCAAACAAATACATGACTAATTATGATTAGTAGAACAGAAAAAGTGGGACAAAGGAATATTCAATTATTTGACGGGTAAGAATTGACATCCTGGTGCAATAAATCTCATTGCTATTACAAAAACTTCGCTTATTCGCCCTTTACCTATCTACAATTTTTTAAAACTTTTTTTTATTTAAGGGTTTTTTAGCTCAATCATTTAAAAATATTGCATCAAGAGTGCGTTTGGCCCCTACTTATTTGTTTTTTGTCTCAACTATTTTACAAATAATCTAACTTTAGTATTTTTTTATTTAAAAAATAAAAAGTTAGTTTTTAGTTTTTTTGACACACATTTAACATAAAAGTTACCAAAAATTATATTTTTGATAAATGATCCAGTTAATAGGTGCCCTTAGAGCACTTTTTCACTGACTATTTTAAAATAGTTTTAATACCACTTTTATAAATAAATAAAAAACGTTGTTAGAAAACTAAGTCACTTTTTTTTTCCATAAAAAATTTTAAAAAATGTTTTTTAAAACTATACTCTTAGGGCATCCATTAATTTTTTCCATTGATAAATACTATGAAACTAAATTGTTGCCAGACACACTCGAGATCTTAAATACTAACATAAATATACATTTTTCATAAATGCACCCTTAGGCTTCGTTTGGGAGTTCATAGGGGAATGGAATGGAATGGAATGAAATGTATTTAAGTAAGAGAAAGGAATGAAATGAAATTGAATTAAATAACCTTGATTCGATGTTTTAAAATAAATGAATGGAAAGGAATGAAAATGAATAGAATGTAAGTAATCTTATTTAGGAGTAACATGGAGGGAATGGAATGGAATCATTTTATAATAATATTACTATTAGACCCCCTATTTTAAAATAAAAGGTTGAATATATAGGGCTATTTTGGGAGTTTTAGTAAAAAATTTATTAAATCTAATTTCATTCCCTCCCATTCCTCCCAATTTCTGAGAGAGAGAGGATGAAAATTTGAGGTTTTAAGGGAATAGAGAGAAAGGAGTATTCCTTCCTACCCATTTCATTCTCTCCTACTTAAACTCCCAAATGAGGAAATGGACTTTCTATTACCTCTATTAAAACTCCCAAACAAGGGAAGGGAAGAATATTTTAAAATTATTCTTTTCATTCCTTTCCCTTTTGGTCATGAACTTTTGAGGGATCCACCTTGTAAAAAATAGGTAGCATCATTTTTCCGTTCTTCCTACACTTGAGAATGTTGACAAGTTCATCCAAACACTAGGTGGAAAATGCATAATTTTCAAAGAATACAATTATGGAACTCGTTGAACTTTCAATGGCTTCGAGAAGTTTTGTAGAAATTGCTTGTCCCCTTGGGAGCTCATAATCAATGAAGATGATAATACCCTTCGGATTCAAAAAGCCATTTAAACGGCTTGTAAAATCCATGCGGGTATCTTCACCTCTAAAACTTAAGAACACATCATATTTGTATTAATGGGTGGAAGACGAATGGGAGGCTCCTTTGTTGGTTAGAAAAGCCGTTGTGGTTTGAATGGATGGTTGAGAAGACCTAAAAGGAAGAGGATAAAGAAATTAAAGATGCAAAGAAATTAGAAATGTAAGAGTTCAAGAAAGCAATGTGAATAAGAAATTATAGAGAAAAGATATTTCTTGCTAGATTTTTTAGAGAGAGTAGGAATTGCAAAGTTAAGAAATGAGGGCCCATTTGATAGCAGAGTTTAAACCAAGTGTTCACTGTTTTAAGTGTTGATAATTGTTGGTAATGTTGTTTGTAACAAAGAGTGTTTGAATCACATTTCTTAATGTAGAGTGTTTAAACACTATATTTTGAGAACACTTAAAAGGTTATTTTTTAGTTTTCAAGTAACAATTTTGAATGATGTTATTGTCATTATTTTAAAAACCGTGGGACTTACATGATTTTGACAATACATAAAACACATTTTTCTTCTTCTTAAAAACACATATTCATACCAAACACTCAATTGTGTGTTTTCAGTTTTGTAATTATATTGTAGATACATGGTACCAAACCATTTTTAAATTATGAGTACTCAAAATACATTTTTTGACTACACGTTTGTGATCACAATTTTCACATCATTTTGAAAACTAATATCTAAACACTGCTACCAAATGGCCAGAATGTTACTAAAGGAGATGCTGAGAAGACTGATGTGGTCTATTTGAGACCGAGAGTTCTCCTTGGAGTGTAGCTAATGCCACATGAGAAATTTGGAAATTTGGATCTTAACACACTTTGTCACAATTATCTTACATGGTAGATTGTGAGTGGTGGAGAAAAAATGGTAGATGTATGTGACAGACAACCAATCACAGTCTACTATATTAGTCAATTATGGCAAAATGTGTAGTACAATTATGAGCATATTGTGGGCGTGTCTCATAAGAACAATTTATAGCAAAATAATAATAACATATAAAACATATTGTATGCCTAAATTGAAATTGAAGAAGTGTTGGATGGGTCTAAATTTTCCATTTTCTTTATAACCTATCTCGATCAAGTATTAATTCTCTTCTTTTTTGCTGAATCAGTATTAATTTTCTTCTAAGGAGTAAGGACAATGACTTTCGAATCTATTTCAACCACGATATGAGTTTTAATTTTATAATCATATTATATAATAGAATTTTAATTTTCTGATTAAGTAGATAATAAAGTTTTAATAGGAGCCTTTTTTTTGTGAATCAAGTTTTAATAAGAGCATGATTGTGTGTATTAACTTCTACTATCTTGTAACCCCATGTATATGCATGGATGTACTTAAAGATATACAATAAAATGCATAATATAATTTAAATACTATTGATAGTTATTTTTATATTTTGTTAACTCTGTAAAAAATTTGTAAGGATATTATTAGATATAAAATGTAAAATGTCTATTTTTTTTTTTTTTATTATTGTGAAGTACTTTTTTTTACGATTAATTTATTCTAGACACTTTGGTTTTTGTACTTAATAACCCATTTGGGTGAATATTTATAATGTGATCCCACATTTGATTCTAAAATTAAGAAATAAAACTATTTAAGAATAAAAAATTTAGGACACATAGCGTAAAATTGAAAATCTTATTTAGAATTCTAATTTGAGTTTCTCTCAGCTTCACTTATTATTATTATTATTATTATTATATAGATTAATATATCCCCTCATAAAACAAAAAGAAACCTTTTATTAATATTATCTATCAAAAAAGGAAAAAAAAAAAAAACTTCTATTAATATAGATTTACAAAATTTGATGCGGAATAATGGTTTGGAGTTTTTACTGTAGCTGATGCCACATGCCGAAGGAAACTAGGAAGGAAATTTGATATTTCCTTGTGGGATTTGGATACGCGCTCGGTGTGGACCCAGACGCGTTTAGCATGACTAATATAACAAACAAAAAAGCATAAATGATGTGGGCCTAAAATTGAAAAAAGTGTATCCATTTCCATTGTACTCTATCTCCGTCCTTTCAAAAAAAATATCTCCATCTATCAAAAGAAAATGGGTAATTCTACAGTACGTACGGTACTCACTAGAGAGTAACATGTTATATCAGGTTATATTTTTCTCATATTTAATAATTTTATTCTCACATTGTATAGTTTTAACATTATATATGACAATTTTTTTCTCATATTTAGTAATTTTTTTATTTTTTTTCACATTTGACAGTTTCATCCTCACATTATGCAGTTCCAACATCACATTTGACAGTTTTTTTCTCACATTGGGTAGTTCCCTTACTTTTTTCTTACATTTGATAGTTCCCACCTCATATTGTGTAGTTCCAATATTACATGTGACAGTTTTTTTCTCACATTTGGTGGTTCTCTTACTTTTTTCTCACATTTGAAGATTTCATCCTCAAATTGTGCAGTTCTAACATCATATGTGACAGTTCTTTTCTCACATTTGGAGGTTCCCTTACTTTTGTTTCTTACATTTAATAGTTTCATCCTCACATTGTACAGTTCTAACATCACATTTGACAGTTCTTTTGTCACATAGGGTGGTTCCCTTACTTTTTTCTCACATTTGACGGTTTCTACCACACATTGTGCAGTTCCAACATCACATGTGACAGTTCTTTTCTCACATTTGATGATTCCCTTACTTTTTTCTCATATTTAACTGTTTCATCCTTACATTGTGTAGCTCCAACATCACATGTGACAGTTCTTTTCTCACATTTGGTGATTCCCTTACTTTTTTCTCACATTTGACGGTTCTATCCTCATATTGTGTTGTTCAAATATCACATTTGACAGTTATTTTCTCACATTTGGTGGTTCCCTTATTTTTTTCTCACATTTGACAGTTCCACTATCACATTGTGCAGTTCCAACCTCACATGTGACAGTTCTTTTCTCACATTTGGTGATTCCCTTACTTTTTTCTCACATTTGACAGTTTCATCCTCACATTGTGCAGTTCCAACGTCATATGTAACTTTTCTTTTCTCACATTTGGTGGTTCCATTATTTTTTTTCTCACATTTGATGGTTCTATCATCACATTATGCAGTTCCAAATTCTTTTCTCACATTTGGTGGTTCCCTTACTTTTTACCTCACATTTGACGGTTTCATCCTTACATTATACAATTTCAACATCACATTTGACAGTTCTTTTCTCACATTTGGTGGTTCCCTTATTTTTTTTCTCACATTTAACGGTTCTATTATCACATTGTGCAGTTTCAATATTACATTTGACAGTTCTTTTGTTACATATAGTGGTTCCTTTATTTTATTTTATTTTCCTCAAATTTGATGGTTCCATTGGCATATTAAGTAGTACCAACATCGCATCTCCTCTATTTTTGTCACATGTGACAGTTCTTTTGTCACATTGGGTGGTTCCCTTACTTTTTTCTCACATTTAACGATTCCATTCTCACATTATGCAATTCTAATATCATATGTGACAATTCTTTTCTCACATTTGGTGGTTTATTTTACTTTTTTCTCACATTTAACGGTTCTATCCTCATATTGTGTAGTTTCAACATCACATTTGACAGTTCTTTTCTAACATTTGATAGTTCTTTTTTTTTTTCTCACATTTGGTGGTTCCCTTCTTCTTCTTTTTTCTCACATCTGATAGTTCTTTAATAGTTATTTTGTCACATATAGTGGTTCCTTTATTTATTTTTTTCTCAAATTTGATGGTTTCATTGTCATATTAAGCAGTATCAACATGGCATCTACTTTATTTTTCTCACATGTGACAATTCTTTTGTCACGTGACAATTCTTTTTCTACATTGGGTGATTCTCTTACTTTTTTCTCACATTTGACGATTCCATCCTCAAATTGTGCAGTTTTAACATCACATGTAATAGTTCTTTTATCACATTGGGTGGTTCTCTTACTACTTTTTTTTTTCTTACATTTGACGGTTTCATCCTCATATTGTGCAATTCCAACATCACATATGACAGTTCTTTTCTTACATTTGGTGGTTCCCTTACTTTTTTCTCACATTTGACGAATTCATCCTCACATTGTGCAGTTCCAACATCACATATAACAATTCTTTTGTAACATTAGGTGTTTCCCTTACTTTACTTTACTTTTTTTTTTTTTTTTCACATTTGATGGTTCCATCCTTACATTAGGCAGTACCAACATCACATGTGACTCAAATGACTCCGAAAACTTTTGAGAAGACTAAAATACCCTTGAAACCTAAAAAATGACCAAAATGCCCCTAATTCCCTCTAAAATTATCGAAATATCCTTGAAACCTAGAAAATGACCAAAGTGACCTTGAAACTTAAAAAATTACTAAAATACCCTTAGAACAATAAAATGACCGTATTGCCCCCATTACCTAGAGAATGTTTGAAATATCCTTAGAAACTTAAAAAATGACTTAAATACAACTAAAAAAATAACTAAAATGGTCCTAAAACTAAGAAAAGTACTGAAATACCCTCAAAACATAAAAATGACCAAAATAGTCCCAATTAATTAAAATTATCTTCCAATTAACACTCTATTAATAATTTTTTTTTAAATCTAAAAAAAGTTTGATTATTTACTTCTATTAATTTTTATTTTTATTTTTTCACACTTTTTTTTCCAAGCATCTGGTATGAGTCTCGTGACCTATCATCATCAATAACACGATTACATTATGCTTTCAAAATAAAATGCCATACTTGAGATGTCATTCCTGGCTGCCACTACAAAACACGCGGGTCTTAGGCCGCGTTTTTTTCAGCCGCGTTTACAAAAACGCGGCCTAAGACCCTACTTGGGCCACGTTTTTATAAAACGCACCCACAGAACCTATATTATGGCCGCGTGTGGCGAACGCAGCCCAAGCCCACTTCTATAGCCGTGTTTTTTGGACCAATGGCCGCGTTTTTCTGGAATGGGTTGAAGCCGCGTTTTAAAAACGTGGCTTCAGACCCATCTAAAATACATATATATATATATTTTTAATATATCTGTTGAAGCCGCGTTTTAAAAACGCGGCTCTAGGTATGTCCTAAAGCCGCGTTTATTAAAAACGCGGCCATAGTTGACCCTGAAGCTGCGTTTTTTAAACGCGGCTTCCCCTGATGTAGTAAATGAAAAAATCTCCTTACCTTAAAACATAAACTTGCTCTGTCCGAACCTTCAAACCCAATTCCCAGCTTCAAGACCCAACCCGAACTGAAGTCCGCCCCACCCTACACCGCCCATGCCGTCGTTGACCAAGGCATCGCTTCCACCCTCACCCGCACCGAAGTCCGAGGCGGCGGCGAAAAGCCTTACCCTCAAAAAAATAACAAAAAAACCCCTGAATCCAAATTCCGCCGACGGCACCCAAGCTCCACCACCGATCGTACACCGACGCTGCCTTGGGTCTCTCCCTCTCTCAATCTCACTCAAGCCACTGACAGTAAGTTTTTAAATTGATTGTTTTGATTTTTGTTTTAGGGTTTTGATTTTAGATTTAGGGTTTCGATTTTAGGTTTAGAGGGTTTCGATTTTGTGATTGTGGGGTTTCGATTTTAGGTTTAGGGTTTTGATTTTAGGATTAGGGTTTCGATTTTGGGTTTAGGGTTTCGAGTAACAGTAATTTTTTTCCAGATTTTGGGTTTTTGGTACTATAGGTTCAATTTAGGCATTTGGGCTAAATTGGTTCAACAAGTGATTTTATGGATATGGCCTAATACCAATTGGGTTTAAGACACAATGAATTCATATATATGATTTAGTTTATTTTATTCACTTTGATATGTAATTTGCTAAACATCATTTCCTTTTCCTAGTTGGATTTATTTATTTTTTCTTACTAAATAACAAAATTAATATCATTTGTTATATTGACCAAAGTGTAATGGAATTTCAAGAATAAGAGGGTCAAAGTAATAACAAATATAAAAATTTGACCAATTTAAGAAAATCATATAAGAAATATGAAAAGTTTGGGGGTCATTCTCATCTATATATCTTTGTAAACTTTAACTAAATATAAGTGTTAACAAAATTGATTGCTTGAAAAGGTTTGTTTTTGTTTTTCTTGGGGTTTGGATTTGCATTAGGAGGGAAAAACGATCTCTAATAATGGACTTAAGCTCTTTAGCAAAATTTGCCATCTCTTTTACATTTTTGTTAACGAGTTTTTTCTCCATCTTAAACTTTGAAAATAGCTTTTAAGTTAAACTGGAAATTTCAATCTTTAATAAAGGTTTTTAAAAATACTCTATACTAGTTTTTAATAGAAATAGTGAATTGTCAAAAATAGTTATATTTATTAAGTCAATACCCACCCATTTTTAGAGAGAGAGAGAGAACCTAATCTTTTTTTTTGGGGGCAAAAGAGAACCTAATCTTAGAATAACACCACCAACAAAAATGAAATGCCAATGGGTCAGTTGGATTATTAGTTTGATCCATTGGCATTGTGAAGGTAACTTCTTACGGAGTTGTTGTATGTAGTGGCTTCCTCTTATTATTTGAGATTCACAGGTACGTGAGACCCACATATTAATTAGGAGGTAGTTACTCCATACCTTAGTTTCATAAGATTATTTTTACGACATTGTTAGTTTAGATTTAGATTAACTTATAGTGTATTGTTTTTATAATACATTTTAAATGGAGAAAGAAGGATTTGAATCTAAGATGTTTCCACTAAAAACACACAAAAAAATGATGTTTTTGATACTTTGATCTAGAGCTCATTGGCACCCCTAGTGTATTGTTTATTTGTATTTTTAATCTGTCATAGCGTAATGTTGTTAAGCTTAAACGTGATTTATTTATGGCCTTAGAATAATCTATTTCCTTTTAATCCAATAATATTCGTTCCCTTATAAAGAAGAAAGTCTGAAGTGCAGTGCAGATTTGGACCTGTGGGGGTGGCGGTACTAGACGTTGATTACCAACACACAAAAGGCTAAAATCCAAATTAACCCCTAATGTTTGATGGTTTTTAAAATTTTACATTTTAAAATTTTAGAATTTGAATTTTACTTCTTGAAGTTATATTTTGTTAGCATTAACAGTCTTTTCATCTATATTTTCTATTAAGCACCACATAAGTTTGCTTTGCGTGTTTAATTAATTCAATAAAATGATATTACGTCATTTTTATTATGTTACATTATTTTTTCTGTTTTGTTTTGAGTTTATTGTGTGTGTGTGTATGTTTTTTGTTTTATGGTCGACCCTGATTACACCAAAGGTAGATTCGTATGTTGAGGATTCACAGCTGACCTCATTTGAGACCATGGCTTTGTGTTGTCCCGATCGGAATCTTTCTTAGAATCTCAAAATAGACTAGCATTTCACCGGTTGTTGTGTTTGTATCCTCTGTTAAGCTGTTGGTAATAATTGTACTTCTCAACTTTGATTTGTGTTCTTTGGGGTCTTTTACTTTCCTTGCAACTCCTTTACTGATTTATATGTTAGTATCTTTTGTGCCCGTAAATTGGAGTATTCAAGAGTATATGGTTATTGAGTTGGGTTTTATATGATTTATGCCAAGCATCCTCATGTCCTGTTCAATTTGTCCAAGCACGGAGTTTGGCTATGTTAAAGATAAGACATGGAAAATGACACACAAGTAGAGTTAATTATCTGCAGATATATTGAGAATATTTCCTTGATGTTTATGTGAGCTTGATGTTGGAATTGTTCTAACCTTTTGGAAGAAAGTAATAACAATTAGGAGACTTCTAAAAAAAAAAAAAAAAAAGTAATAACAATTAGGAGCTTACCAAAAGCTGGATAGAGCCTTAGAGTTTTAACGGCAATATACCTTATGAGATCATTGAAAAAGAAGGACAATAATGAAGTTTAGATGGACAATCTTACTTCTTAGAGACGAGTCAGGTTACTGACCACCCTAGTAACTATTCAATTATTCTTTCTTCTTCTTTCTATTCACGCTTTGGTAGTATATTATAATTCCTCAGAAGCACATTGTTTTTCTCTTGGAACTCTATTAAAGAATTTATAGAGTTCAGTAATATTTACAGCTTGTTTGACTAATAAAAGTTCAGTTGGAATTTTTCCAATAGTTTGGCACCGAGTTCAGCTAACCCTAAGTGATGATTCTTAGATTTTTATCCCATTTTAATTATGCTGATTCCTAAGTTTATTTATATTTTTCTGTTCTTGATTATTCTCAAACCTCTTTAAGATATAATTTGTGCTGCATGATTCAAGTGAACTGCCACCTGTAATAACTTGCAGGGAGCTTGGTATTGGAATAGTTGCATACAGCCCTCTTCGTCGTGGGTTCTTTGCTGGGAAGGCAGCTCTTGAGAGCTTGCCCACTGAGAGTGTTTTGGTATGTTATGTTAGAATATTTAAATACAGAGATGTTGATTAATGTTATGTTTATTAATAAAAGTTTGCTAGAGAGGTTTTTTTATTTATTTTGCCTACTAGCTTAGTGTTAAAAATTGTAGAAATTATGTGTTATAAATCTGTTTTTACATGCTTACATTGCTTTAGGAACTATTATTTCAAAAAGCGATTACATTACACAATTCACCTTAAAATCATTAGACCATTAAATATATGATCCGATCCAACCCAATCAAAATTGATGGGATCTATATAGCCTGTTCAACTTGATATGATCTTTAAAAAGCTTTCCCAAAAAAAAAAAAAAAAGATCTTCAAAAAGGACTATGATTTTCCATATAATATAAATGATTTATTTATCTAATTTTAAAAACATATTTTTAAATTTTTTTTATATTTGGTGTTTTGAAAATATTAGAATTCTGTTAAAGAAAGAAATCAGCAAATACATGCAGTATCATTTATGATTTATTAATGATAAAATGATAATCTCCAAAATGTATCTTTTTAATTTATATAAAGTTCGGAATAGAATTACAAACTTTCAAACATATTAAATTATTTTCGTTTCAAAGTTTTAAAATAATTTCGCTATATTTTTTCTAAATAATTAATTCCTAAATAATCTTATCTTTTAATTTTATATTTCTCTAAAAAGATAAACTCAATATTCTTTTATGACTTATTATTTTACCTTTTTTTTATTTTAATATTGGCATTATTTAGTCATATAATGTAAATTAAGGATTTTATCATTATAAATCTTTGTTAATAAAAAATTTATCTCTTCAGATTCTAAAAAAATATATTTTTGAGATCTTTATTGTTAAAAAAAAAAAATGTTTGTCTTACACGAAGAATTATCAAAAATTAATATTGTATAAGCCGGTCCTTATATGCTTATAATTTTTCATTAAAAATATTATTTTAAAATTGATCAATCATTGTTCTCAAAAAAAAAAAAATGATCAATCAATTTTTAACCTTTTAGATATTTTTTGTAAAATATTTTTAATGGGCTTTTAAATTTTGATCACACTTATTATTTGACTCGTAACCTGCATGTTAAAAGAATGACCAACCCAAAGCTGTCCAGTGTAATCACCCAAGCCCAGCCCGAAATGAAAGGCCCAAAATCTATTATTGCCGAAAACAATTAACCCAATCAAATAGATATATTTAACACAATGCGCCCAATAAAGAAACAAAGCTAAGTCAAATAAAATCAAGTCTAGTCAATAGGTCCACCAACGGACCAACCCCTACGATTTACTAAATTACACAAACACCACTACATTTTATAAAATTACATTTTTACTCATACAAAATGTGAGAAGGATTGAAAATCTGCCTTTGACTATTGAGTCTATCTGTTTAGCATATTGTCCACTTGTATTCACTTCCTTATTATTGAAGATTATCAAAAAAAGAAAAAATAAAAAAGACACGAGATAATTACTACAGTCTACAACCCAACATCTTTGAGGATGTGAATTATTGGGCTTTGCTCCAATTTATTTTGATTCTAAAAATCTTAAGATAATTAATGAGTTTAAGTAAGCTTAACTAATAAAATTTTTTGTTGTAAAATAAGAAATCTAAAGTATGAATCTAATCTATATCAGAAACCAATCAGTGTCTAGACATACCATATTAAGTAATTATCATAGAACAGTTATAATAAGTTAAAATTATATTATATTTTATATTATAATAAATTCTTTTTGGTTAAAACGTAAATTACATCTTCTATTTTATATTATCTTTTAAGTTGTTATAAAGTTCTATAGATAAGAGACAAAGTTTGGAATAGCTGTTGAGCTATATCACAACTGACACATTCTCCTCTTATGATAATGGGATGGAGGGTGAGGTCTTGGGTTTTAAATCATTCTATTGGAGACTTATTGTGATTGGGCACATAATCCCTTAAACAAACAAGGTCACTTTAATGGTACATTTTATGAAGCGATTCTTGTAGGGTGCTTATAGAATCATTAACTAAGGGGATTTATCTACTTTTTCTATATATTAGTTAGGGTAGGTATTTATGTCGGGCATATATAATCCACAAACTTTATTCCATTTTGGATGTCTTAATCACTCATTAATAATTTATCTACTTTTTCTTTGAATCAAATTTTGTATTTGGTAGATAATCTAAGAATTATTACATGACACTGACTTGAGATCAAAGAACCAACTTATACGTTGTCATGAAATAACTCTAATCATAGGACCTGGCCGGCTACGATACATCACACGTGGCATGAATTTTTTTTTTTTTTGGACTAGTGTGACATGAACTATATTTTTGCTAACAACGATGTAGTGGATTCTTTTTTTCTTTATTGAGGATGATACATAATAGAATGTTAATGTTATATTATATTTTTCTCTTTAAATAATTTGGAAAAAAATCCATTTACACTAATTTCTTATTTCTTTTTATTGCATGTGAAATTTGAAAATCTAATTTTTAGATTGCATGATCTTATTATATGGACCTTCATGCTTGCAAAGTTCCAAGAAAATCAAAGATTAATAGTTATGTTAACAATAACATGTATAAATTTTTGCTTTGAAAATCAGGTATCTAGGATTAAATCTCATGCAAAAAAAAAAAAAAAGGCAAGAAGAAGAAACATTATGGTTACTTTGAAAAAGGAAGAAACTTAATACAGGGGTTTGTTTCTTTTTCAGTTTCAAATGGACGTTCACTCTAATTAATCAATTAGATTTTCACCAACCCTTATTGGCTCCTATGCAAATGCAGAGGCTTCTCAAAAGTCAAATCATTATATGACCTGTTATAGAGTGGTCCAGCTTGTATGTTTGGTGACCGACCAGCTTGGACATACAAGAGATTTATTACTGTGTTCCACTTCTGCTAGGAGAGAATCAGAAAACTACATTCTATACATCATGTTTAATTCATGTGAAATTATATATCATATAAATATATGAGGATATAGGAGAAAAAGAATGTTTATGAATGGGTTAAAAGTTAAAATAAATTGATCAATTGGAGGGCTTCTCAAATCTCAACCAATCTTAATGAGGTTGGAAATTCAAAACACTCGAATGTGAAAGCATTAAAAATGTATACAAGTAACCAAAGGGGCTTGTAGTGTGCTTTTTTTGTCCGTATTTGTATATGATAATTTAGTTTATTTAAATTTATTCTAAGCTAAATTTTGTTTGTTTAGGACACGGAAATAATGCATCAACGAAGATAAGAGTGAATCTTTTATGTGAACACTAGAAAAAAGGGTACCTTTCTTATCATGATTTAGGCAGCTCTTGTCTTGACCAATGATCATGATTGATGGGGTCAGTGGTCACCCCTATTAATGAAGAGTGGCTTAGGGCAGTGAACTTTGTTAGGTTTGGAAGTTTACAATTACTACTTCCATTTAGTAGTTGTATATAAAAAAAGATGGCAGAGTTGCCTTTTGACTGATGCTATAGGGTGCCTCATATTTATTGAAACGAGTTGCTTAATCTTCCATTTAATGTGCTTTTGCTTTTGCTTTTGTTTTTTATTTTCGTTCCTACTATGTAACTTCTTTACTTTATTTCTTTATCATTCTTTTTTAGTTTTCCAAAGATTGTTTTTTGAGTACTAGTTTGATAAAAAAAAAAAATGATGTCTTTGTGTTATAGATCGAACCAGATCCTGCCATCATCTGAGCCAAGCCGAGGTAGCTGCTGATTTTGAAGGAAAAAAGGCGAAGAGGTGTGAATTTTCTCTTCAAGATTACTTGGCTACAAGAACTGGATTAAAAGATTGGAGGTTTTGGTGTTTGTATCTAATTTTGGAAGTTGTTAGTGGGTTCTGTTTGAAGTGTCGTTGTCGTGCCATTAGTTTGGTTTTCTCTGGGTGTTTGCGTTTGAGTAAAAGGTTGGCAAATCATGGAGATAAGTTTGCCAAATTGTTGAATTTTGGGGATAGTTTGATAAAAATCTAAATAAGTGTTTTTCATTTGATGCTTTTTGTCTAATGCATTGGGGATTGTGCTGTTGTTTCTTTGACTGGATCCAGTGCTGCTATGGGGTTTGGGTGTGGGATTTTGCTCTTTTTGCTGCTGAAATTAGGCAAAATGTGGACTGTTGTGGTTAATGTCTCCATGCCTATGATTTTATCAACTGTTGAAAACATTAATATTGTAAAATGTCACTAAAAAATCTAACCCTCTCATTTCAAATAAAATAGTTTTTAAACCTTGCTACTGGTATCAACTTTGTTTTCTTATTACTGCAACGTAGTGAATTATGATTGACTTTGAAATACTACTTATTGTTCGCCTTATGATGTAAAGTGAGCATCTGTATTTATGGAATTACTACCTCTTGAATTGTATAGGTCTTTATCAGTATCCAATACAACAGTGGGGAAGTTGATGGTTTTACTTAATGACTTTTTTATGTTACAACTGCAGAAACACATTGCCAATTACATAGGCGTTCATAACTAGTCACTAGCATTTGCAATGCATAATTTCTACTATCATCTACAAGATTACTTGCCATTGGAATTAATTAATATCAAGTATCTTTGCTCTTTAGTGCTTACTCATCTAAACAAACCAAAGAAGGATTGTAAAAGCAGTGTACACTCCATTATCCACCACCATAAATAGATAGTAAACTTTTCCTAAGGTCCATATTTTGATGTATATTTAAGATGTGTAACCCCTTTTCACCTTCAATTATTCACCTTTCTCTATTGTCTAGTATAGACATCGCTCATTCATGACACCATTTAAGTGAATCCTGTAGTCTATTTATTGCCACACATCACAAGTGCAACAACTATTTATTTCTAATGTTTGGGACACACAATAGTAGTCTATTCCTCATTGATGGTGTGGGACACACAATAGTAGTTTATTTCTAACTAACTCTTGTGGAATGATTGTTGCTTTTTTTTTTTTTTTTTTTTGGTGTGTTATATCATTACTTTAGTAACAGATTTTAATGAGAGATATCTTAGTTTGTTAAATCTGTTTATTAACAGAATAGAAGAGATTAGTTTACGGGAAAAAGTTGATTAGAAAAATCTCTGTTTCCTGATTACAAAAAGTTGATTAGAAAAAGTTGATTACAAAAAGTTGATTAGCTTTTATTTTTTTGCTCCTCCTATGGTGTCACGTTGGATTTGATGAGTTATGGTTAACCAAGCATTTAGCTTCTGCCACATCAATTGTCCTTGGCAGTTTTGTTTATACTCATAATAATTACCAAACACCAAGGACATCTATTCTATTCAATATCCCCACTTGAGAAGATATGCTAGTTTAAGTGATGCATCAAATATGTTATTCATGTTAGGGGATAATAAACACAAAGTGATATACATACATACATACATACATACACATATATATAATACTAACTTGATGGAGTTTGAGAGTGTTCAGCATAAGTCGATTTGTATTCTGTTGCATGCACTATTAACTTCATTTGGTAACATTAGAAATTGTGACGATAAGAGTTTTGTATATTTTTAAATATTAATAGATTTTTTTTTTATTTTAAGATTAAAGGAAACTCTTACATAAGAGTAAAAGGTTATAATTCAGATGCAAAAATGAAAGAAGGTCTAGACTCTAGACTAACACAACAATTTAAAATTAGTGTTGAACTCGTCATAAGATAAAAAATAGAAAACTAGGAGGTTTCATTCCTTGAGGCAACTGGAATAGACAAAACAAATCTTAAGATTTTTATTATGTACTTTATATATATATATATATATATTGTAGAATAGTCTAGAGCTAATTCATGATAAATGTCTTCCTAATTATGTATGTTTCTAACAAATCACAAATGATATTATATATAATAATTATTACCTTTGTAGTAACAAATCTTGGTGTAGGTAAAATTTCGTAACTATTGTGCTGCAATGGATAAAAGTTGGATGGACAAGAAGAGGGGTTCAAGGGAATATTTTGAAGGTGTAGCAAAATTCGTGGAATTTGCCTCTTTATCTGCACGCAATGGGAAGATCTTGTGCCCTTGTGTGAAATGTGTGAATTTGATTTCAGTACTGCCAAATGTGGCACGTGATCATTGTTGGGCTTCGGGGATGCTTAACAATTACAAAGTTTGGAAATTTCATGGGGAATCGGCGGCTGCCACGACGGCCACCGTATGTGGGAGCTCTCATGTGGAAGAAACCCTAAATGAATATGGTGATTTTCGTGGGATGTTGCACGATTTGTGCCCCCCGCATGAAATGGCACCCGAACCAATGGAAGAAGGTCCTACTGTGCAACATGCGGATGAAGGGATGAATCATGAGGCCAATAAGTTTTACAAGATGATAGGTGATGTAGACAAACCTTTATATGAAGGTTGTACAAAATTTAGCATTTTCTCGGCCATTGTTGTGTTGTTCCAGTTGAAGACTCTGTGTGGTTGGACGAACAAGTCATTTACAATGTTGCTTCAAGTTTTGAAGGATTTACTTCCTTCAGATGCCAAGTTGCCAAAAGACCATTATGAGGCTAAGAAGATAATCCGAGACTTGGGTTTGGGTTATGAGAAGATTCATGCTTGTCCCAATGACTGCATGCTATTTGGAAGGATAATGTTAACCTCGATGCGTGTCCTTGTTGTACGCTTCAAGGTGGAAAACAAATGAGGCATCTGTTGCTAGTAAAAATGCTTCATCCACTAAGGGAAAGAAGAAAGCTGCAAAGATCTTACGGTGGTTCCCTTTAAAGCCAAGATTGCAACGGCTATTTCTTTCACCCGATTTGGCTAGTTCTATGAAATGGCATGTTCATGGTCGTACTGATGATGGGGTTATGCGGCATCCTGCTGACTCCGAGGCATGGAAATTGTTTGATACTAAGTATTTAGAGTTCTCGTCTGACCCTCGTAATGTCAGACTTGGATTAGCTGCAGATGGGTTCAAACCCTTTGGAATTATGAGTACTAGTCACAGTACATGGCCCGTCATGTTGGTCCCCTACAATCTCCCACCTTGGCTGTGCATGAAACGGTCATCTTTGATTCTATCAGCAGTTATTCCTGGTCCTACCTCACCAGGGCTTGCTATAGATGTGTACTTGCAACCATTAGTAGAAGAACTAAGGGAGTTATGGAATGTTGGAGTACAGGCATACGATGCATCTTCAAAAGAAATATTCCAATTGCGTGCAGCATTGATGTGGACTATAAATGATTTTCCTGCATACGCAGATTTGTCGGGTTGGAGTACCAAAGGTGAGTTGGCGTGTCCTTCTTGTGCTATGGAGACCGACTCTCGGTATTTGAAAAATGGCCATAAATTCTGTTACATGGGACATAGGCGATGGTTGGATGTTGACCACAATTTCGGGAAGAAGGTATGTTATTTGATGGATCTAATGATACACGATTGGCTCCTGTACCACCAGTCGCGTCACAGATTATTCCGGACACTGAACATTTACTTGGACGTTGTCTGGGAAGGAAATGTCAACTTGCTTACAATAAAAGAAAGAGAGGGGAGGCAGATCAAAGTGGTTGGAAGAAGAGAAGTATATTGTTCACCTTGCCTTATTGGGAGGATCACAAGTTGCGACACAATCTTGATGTGATGCATATAGAGAAGAATGTGATGGACAATATACTTGGCACACTGTTGAACTTGAAGGATCAAACAAAGGATAATTACAAGGCATGCCTTGACTTGGCGGACATGGGGATAAGGACTCAACTTCACCTACAACGAAGAAGTGATGATAAGTATATTATACCACCGCTTGTTTTCATGAGTTCAGCGGAGAGAGATGGTTTCTTGCAAGTGTTGAAGGATGTAACAGTGCCTGATGGGTACGCTTCCAATATCTCACGTCGTGTCAATATGAAAGAACGCAAGATTTCTGGGTTGAAGAGTCATGATAATCACATCTTGATGCAGCAACTGTTTCCCATAGCATTACGCGGGTCTTTGCCATCTTATGTCACTAGGCCTTTGATAAAGTTAGCTTGCTTCTTTAGAGAAATTTGTTCCAAAACCCTTAGTGTTTCAGATATTGCGAATGTTGAGGCAGACATTGCAGTGACGTTGTGTGAATTGGAAAAAATATTTCCTCCATCCTTCTTTACAGTGATGGTACATTTGGTCATACACTTAGCTGCTGAAGCTAAGATTGGTGGTCCAGTGCAGTACCGGTGGATGTATCCCATTGAGAGGTAAGACGTATGTAATATTATTGATCAACTATGAGTTTCATGTGCGCATTCAAATAACCATGACCAATCATTAATCTTCATATTCCTTTATAGGTACCTCGGACGCTTAAGTCTTACGTACGAAATAGAGCTGCTCCAGAAGGGTCTATTGCTGAAGGATACATCGTAGAGGAGTGCTTAACATTTTGTTCACGGTATATGGATGGAGTTGAGACTATATTCAATCGACCGACCAGGACGATTGAGGAGTCAACAGGGGTTGTTTCAATTGTGACACTAAGCAATAGAGAGTGGACCCAAGCCATCGCTATGTTTTATTCAATTCTGAAAACATCAACCACTTTCGTGAGTAAGTACTACATACACATATATGAGTGCACGTCAATCCATTGTACGTTAGGTCTATTAACCTAATACAATTGCCTGCACAGGATGCACAAAAGATTGATGGGGGACGAACTCCGACAAGGCCACCATCGTATATCCGAGGCCATTATATATAAGCACCACATGGAGAAATTTTGTACTTGGTTTAGGTGTCACGTACGTATGACAGTTTCAACTTCTTAAAGTAGTAACATTATGGTTACTTGTACTGATATGATTAATTTTGGTTTATATGTTAGGTGATGTCATTGACTATTGCTGATAGGGAAAGGGAGGGAGTTAGTGATACCTTGCTGCACTGTCCAAATGGCCATATATATTAATGTAAAGCGGCTGAAACATTATGTCATAAATGGCTTAAAATTTAGGAGTGTAAAAGATGAGGTAAACAGAAAAATGCAAAATAGTGGAGTTAGTGTCGCTACTAATGGTGGCATTACATACTATGGTGTTTTAAGTGATATAATCGAGTTGAATTATTCTGAGAATATCAAACATGTGTTATTCAAGTGTAAATGGGTTGATGACCAAAATAGGAGAGGATATAAGACTGATGAATTTGGGTTTCCTATGGTGAATTTACACACTTCATACATGGTGGGGATGAAATGATAGATGAACCGTATGTCTTGGCATCTCAAGCTACACAAGTTTTTATGTGGAAGACAAAAGGCAGAAGGATGGTATGTTGTTGTCAAAACTAAAGCTAGGGATGTCTTTGATGCCGGTGTTGGTCCCCAACGTGACGAGGATGACACATATAGTTTTTCTGAGAATGTTCCGTACAATGTAGGTAGTAATGAGGTTGTGAGTGACAACCTTGGTTGGGCTCGGGATGATGTAGAGGGAATGACAATTGATGCCTCTATCATTGGTCAAAGAGATCTGCATGAAGTGGCCAACTTAGACGATTGTGAGTTTATTGACGATGAGTCCAACAATGAAGATGCCAACGAGGACGAGTACACCGATGATGAGTAGTGTAATAGTTTAGTGGTGCATTATGTGTTTGGATGTTACAGCTATTAATGAAAATGGATGCTATCATGAATTTGTTGGAATGCCTCTGTGTAGTATTTATGATTTCTTTGGTAATGAAACATTAATGTTAATTCCTTAAATTTTTACTTATTATGCATGTAATTCATTTGTTATGAACTTTGATATATGTTCCTATGGTGTTAGGGTTTCCGTTTGTTGTTGTTGAAGTGTTGGCAAAGATAAGCTTTTAAACTTCAATATGTGGCTTGTATATGTTAGATATTAAAATGAGTATTTTACTTTGTGTTTTTCACTTGCATTGTAAGCAATTAATTATTGTCTATAATTAACATTTTCTTTGTGTTCTAAAGTTGTTGAACGCAGGAATGGGAAGGAAACGGCCATTGAAGTTTGTTCATGTTGGCGAAGGATCGTCGCGTTTCAGACAGACGAGGGAGGAGGAGCTGGAGGCCGGCTGTACTGCTGAGCAGGCAAGAGCCGATGCAAGTGCTGATGGGACACAACCCCCAGGTAGTGGACACGTCTTAAAATGTAACGTTTGATATATATTTATTACTCGACGCATCATGATGCTGTTGTTGGCTGCAGCAATGAGAAGGGATCGTGGATTAACGGTGGTTCAAGTTGGCGAAGGAAATGGACGTTCACGACAGAGCGTGCAGGAGGAGCTGAACGCCGCCTTTGCGGCTGATCAAGCAAGAGGGGATGCAAGTGATGATGATGAGACGCAACCCCCAGGTAGTTTACATGTCTAGGGACAATTTGAACTTTTAGTGTACAAATTTCCTTTAATATTAATCTTAATTATTACCATGGTTCGTTTACATGGTTTTTATTATGTTCTTCAGATAACAACAATAGGTTGTCAATTGCTTCTTTTGAATTTTTGAAAATATGAACTTTGTTAATTCACTTATTGTATTCAGTAATAATATAGTATGAAAATGTTCACATTTACGAAGAGCATATTCATGTTACTTGAGCACATGAGCTAGATACATGTTATTCTGTAATTGTTCACTTACAAATTTCATTCGTAATGGTGGTGTTTGAATCTGTAGATGATGTAGTTCAAGAAACCCCAGCATCCAATAATTTGCGTAAAAAGCGTGGGAATACACTGCTTACACGAATATGGAGTTTTCCACCTAACATGAAAATTGAATGTGAGTTAAATGCATGCGGCCAACCAATTGGGGAGAGCGGAAAAACATTCAAAAGGTGGTTGGGCACTTTTTGCCTCAGCCACGTCTACTGCCCACTTGTGCCAACTGCTTGGACGCGTGTCCCGACTAGCCATAAAGTAGATAGTTGGACGGAAATTGAGGTAGTATCAAATTAAGCTAGTTTAAGCTGTTATGTATAATCGTGTGTGTGGTAAGTCTCGGATTTTTCAGTAGGGTGGACTATTGTACTATGCTAACTCAATTTTGCATTGCAGAAACGGTGGATCATTGACCAGGAAATTATCCAACCAGCTGATCAAATGACTTGGGCAATGCACCAGCTGGGGGAATTGAGGAGGAATCGACGGGGCAAGTTAAAAAGGAAATGCTACAAAGATGGTGCGTTGAGAGCAGATGTCATTGGAAGCAGACCTACTTGGGCTGACGAGCAGGAGTTTATTCAGCTAGTTGACTATTGGTTTCATGAAGACACGCGGGTATGAAAATTTTCTTGCTATTTTATCTGTTACTGGTAATATACATAGGATGTGGTATTTCAATTTACCGAGTACAGTTTATGGACACACTGATTTATATTAGTTTTATTTTGTTCGTAGACATAAGTAGTACGAACAAAAGAAGTCGTGGTAAACAGAAGGAGATCGCAAGATCAGGGCCTATAAGTTTTGCCCAAACTGCAGACGATATGGTAAGAAATGCATTATATAACAACTACCCAGTGTTTTAATATTGTACATGTATGTAGATTGAAAGGTAAAGAATATAAAGAGTTTGTTGAAACTAATTTACAGAAGAATCTTGAGGCATTTTGTGTAAATTAATATGGAATTGTTAGCCTTGCTTGCCTCATTAGTAAAATTCCATAATAACACGTTCGGTTAGAGGACTATGTGAGGTTTCATGTTGATGCAAATGAGAGCACAGTGTTAGGGTAAGGAAGACTTGGCTTCTTTGCATGTTCATGACTGTGAATGCCTCTTGTGGTGTTTCCTATTCTTAATTGGGATTTCATTAGCGATTGGTTGTTCTTTGAATGTGCTTTCCTTTATTACATTCTTTGTGGAAAACTAAATAGGTTGAAAGTGGACAACTGCAATACAATTGGCATGCATATGTGACATTGGTGCATGCATACAACACATAGGAGTGATTAATGCAGCGTGATAATGTGTGACTATATTTGAGGTACAATTGTAGGATGCCTAGTTGGTGGTTTCGATTGATAAACACAGCTACCACACGATTAATTACCAAACTCATAGTTGCATCTAAACTTAAGCTGATTTAACTTGTGCATGAAAGGTACTATCAAAATACACCTATTTGTTACACTTTGCACAAGATAGGAGTATTGACACAAGGATACAACTTTGGTGTTTTCAAAATATGTTTGTGTACTATTTCGTACAAACAAAGTAAGAATAAGTGAACCATATTAAAAGAAAATAGGGTAGTTTCTTAAATGATTGTCATAGTTGAGTTGGAAGAATGTATGAAAGTGGATGAACCATTAAGGAATATGTATATGGAAGGAGTTGTGTACATTGTCATACTTTGTTACTTAAAAACTTAGATTTAATACTACAACGGTGTAATTTTGAGTGCAGAATGCATTTTACTTAATATTGAGTCAATGACAAACCATACAACTTGAGTATATAGTTAATTTCAATGAATATAAACATGTGCGTAATATTTACTCTTTTTCTTTAACCTGTCCACTTTGCTTCTCTATAAACAGTTGTCATAGATATATATTTACATGTTGGTAAAATTTTTCTATGCAATGACATACAACACCAAAGCTGGCTTCTATGCATAAAGATAGGGACCAAAACCGTTTCATACTAAGCATTTGCATAAAGATAACAAAACTTGTCTTCTTGAACGTAATAATGTAACAGCTAGTATTTTAGTATACATTATACTGCATGTTATGAGTGAAATTCCGTTTGCTAAGTTTGGCTGTCGATTGCCGCTTCATATCACCAACATAAATTTTCACTATTGTAATAAGAATGTTGAATATGTAGGCAAAAGAAACTGGGCAGGCAGTGGAGCGTGCCGTGCTTTTTGCGAAAGTATACAGCACCAAAGAAGGGCATCCTGTTACTCCTGATGTGGGGGAGAAGATCGTAAGTCGTATATCGTAACTTATTTCTTTTGTATTTTGTGCGTGAATTGTTTAGCTAACAATGACCTACGTTATTTGGTTCTTCTGTGATAACAGAAACAAATGAATGAAATTTTGGCACGTGGGAGCTCACTACAAGGATCACGACGCGAAGGAATCCTATGGTCAAAGGATGATGCTTTTGCCCAAGTGATGGGGCAGAGACGCTCTGGACGTGTTCGTGGGGTAGGTTTTGGACCAACTCCATCAGGAAGAAATGGGTCCAACCGTTCATGCTACACACTTCCATCGTCGTCCATCGAAACAGCCCATAGAATGACTGAATTGGAAACTTCGCACCAAACTTTGAGGGACCAACTTGCCCAGGTAGAGCAGAGGCATCAGGAGCAAATCGCGGAGTTACATGAGCAGCATAAGGCGGAACTGACCTCAGCAATTGCCCAATCAGAAGCAAGGCATAACGAAAAAATGGCAGAGGTGATGAAAGTAATGGCGAGATGGTACGTGATTTACGCAGTGATATAACTGCTTCACAGCTGCAATCCCAGGTACTAAAAATGTTGTGTTTAGTTTAATTTAAAGAAAATAGTGGTTTATTGCAATGAATTGTTATCTTAGAAATAACACGATGTGTTTAATGTATTCAGGGTAACACTGCATCGAATTGAAGACTCTTCGTGGATATTTTGTGATTGTACATTGTATTATCTATAGAGTGACAATATTTTGGCTGTTCATGAAGCAGTATGGTAGACATTATTATTATTTTGATATTATACACATGTCAATCATGTCATTCAAAGATGGCCAATTTTTTGTGCACACACGGCCTTGTAGTTGTATCTTTTGAATATGTAGACAACTACATTGATGCTTTAACAACATAGAAGACCAAGAGGATTAAATAGTGAAGCCATGCATTCTCATTGTAAGTTTGAAATTTGAACAATACCATTTCATAATTTGTGGTTGATTTGTTTTCTATATTGTTATTTAGTAATTTTTGCTGGTTCAATTTCTGTAATTTTGTTGTATAGGAAAGTTTCCATTATCGCTCATGTTGATAATGACAATTCCTACCTTTGCTGACAGGCTTTTGGAGCGCACTAGGACCATTAAGACAGGACATGGTCAGCCTCAGTACCTTTGCAAGTTGCAGGTATGACGTCACTTTTAAAACATTTGTTGTTGTTGTTGTTTAGAAAGAATTTGACCTTTGGTATTCAAAGGAATTTGTATTGCTTTTCGAGTGGGCTAGTTTAAGAGTGATGAGTGAAATTTATACTTGTCACATTGTCTAGGAAGAGACATGCATAGGGAATGATATGAAATTATTATTGCTTTTGAGTGTATGACAACTGAGAAGTTATAAATTTTTACTATTTACTACGAAAAAGTGGGTAAAAAGTTGCAAATCTTGTCTAACTGCTACCATTATATTTTGTAGCGCTATTGAAACATAAACTGTATTCTACCTGGAAGGCAACAAGGGTATTCACATGTAGACAAGAGCTTGGAGATGGAAGGAACCCCTAGAAGCATCTATGTAACGTTTGTAGTTAAGGATGGTTGAAAAATTATATGTTGATGCTTATTTATGTAGACAAGAGCCTGTATTCAACTGCATATTCTTGAAAGTTGATAATTTCCATAGTCTTTAAAGCTTGATTGAGATTGTGATAGATTTGAGATTGTTATTTTGTTGCATGTGTTGGAATTTTACAGGAATAAGAAGTTGGAATTGTGTATGTGACAGGTTAAATTGTGGATGTAACAGGTTGAATTGTGTATGTGACAGGTTGAATTGTGTATGTGACAGGTTTTATATAGTAGCGTTCTATAATTTATAGCAGCGTTTGTTGCTGCATCTGAATGTGTACAGATTAAAAAAAAAAAAAAAAAAAAAAAGTCTATAGCCGCGTTTTAAAAACGCGGCTAAAGCACATACTGTAGCCACGGTTTTAAAACCGTGGCCATAGTCACGTTCTATGGCCGCGTTTCAAAATGTCTATGGCCGCGTTTTAAACGCGGCTAATCTTGCTTCATCCTAACTTACCAATTACCCTATAGCCACGTTGTAAACGTGGCTATAGATCGTGTCTATGGCCGCGGTTTTGAAACCGTGGCTATAGAATGTCCTGTAGCCACGTTTCTAAAAGCTGAAACCGTGGCTATAGAATGTCCTGCAGCCACGTTTCTAAAAGCGTGGCCATTGGTCTGCCTATAGCCACGGCTACGAAAAACGTGGCCATAGGTCTATAGTTACGCATTTTAGGCCACGGTTAAAAACGTGGCCTAAAACAACGCGGCTATAGACCAACTGGTGCTATAGCCACGGTTTTTGGAGCTATAGCCACGTTTTAAAAACGCGGCTATAGCTCCTTTTTTTTTGTAGTGTGCTTATGAAAGTCACCACAACAATTTGAGATGTCATTCTTTTTTGCCCTCTTTGCATTTGAGATATTTTGAAATATTTTGAAATATGAAATTTGTATTTATATATATATTGGATTGTATAAAGAGTCTTAGTGTGTCTATTAGTCTCTCACTTTCTCTACCTTTCCAAGCGACTCTTTGGCATGGATGGCTCAAATTGTCATTGTTTATCAATTTTAATAAAACCAATGACTATGATTTTGTATAAGTTCCAGAATATCATTATTATCGTCTGAGTTAGAGAAATGCTTTAGATTTTTTTTTTTATATAATAAATTAAAGGGCAAATGGGTCAAAATTTGTTTCATCATTCTATGCCGAAAAATAAACTTAAGAAAACATAATAAATTAAATCAAAAGTTTATAAAAGATGATTCATGACCTAAACACAACTTTTGAGCACAACGGGCTTTGATAAAACCACCCATAAACCTTTAATACATGCTTAAATGTTTCCAAAAATGATATAGATTTGATACGATTCTTTGGGAACTAATATAAAGAAACCAATACAATAATCTAATGATAACTCTTGCATCATTACATGGTGTTGAGATAGACCATAACATTTAATCTAAAGCTCCATTGAGTGCATGAAAGCATATCACTTTTAGGGATGCCAAATATAACATCACCACCTATAAAAGCTACTAAAAAACGCTTAGGAAAAATAACAATGAACTATATCACTTGGAGGTGAAGCTTCAATGTCATCCTCTACAGCTCAAGGGTGCATAAAGTTTAAGAGAACTTTCTAAGGGATAAACACATTGGAAGCTTATTTGCTCTAATACAATTACAACATTACTATATGCAGAGACCCCAAATATTTATATCAGCTCGAGACAAGCAATCAACTCTCACTTAGCAATGGTGATTTAATGTCATCCTCTGAAACAAAAATTTAACTTATTGGCAATACATATGAATTGATTCTAACACTCACTAAACAAAAGATAAGTCAGTCCACTCAGAAGTCAATGGACTCATTACAAGCAGTGATAACAAACTTGATACTGATTCCACACCAGGCACAAATCCTTGTGCTTTTCCCTACACAAACAATTGAGCATGCATGTCAATGGAGTGGCCACGGTTCAAGTGCTTTGTAATTTATATAGTTCAAGAAGTAACTCTACACTGAACAAGTTATTTTGATACAGGAGAATCCCATACCTACTTTTATTTCTTTTTCGTTTGGTGTACTATTGAAATTCTCTATCAGTCAAGTGAATGCAACAATTTCGTTCAATAACCATAGATAAAAAATCGAAAGAGAAAAATAATCAGACCAATTTGCCAAGAAAACCGCCACTTTAAACTCAAAACTCACTATTATGTCATGCTGACCTGATTTGTGTTACCTTGACTGATGACTAAAGAATAATTCACATCTTTAGTATAAGGGTATATCAATCTATTAAGTAAATAAAAGGGAACTTTTGCTCTATAGTACACTTCACTTGTGAAATAATTGAACCGAATCCCACAAGCATCAGAATTTCTGAGAACTCATTTTTGTCAAAACCAAAAGCTGCCTTCAGATAGTACTGCACAAGTAATAGCATAACCATCAAGTCATTGAATCAAAAAGAAAACATTGTTTCACGAACTATCATTACTCAACTTCATGGATTGGTTAAATTGCAATTATCTTATGAGCAGATAAATCTAGCACTATCTTATCCTAAACTATTGATTAATAAGAAAGCCATCAAACCAATACTGAAAAATCCTTTCAATTATTTTGGATTTAAAACCAATAACGCAAATAGCTAAATGAAAAACAATTAACCCAATTTTTTTTTTTTTTTTTAAAAAACCTAAATAATATTTAACACATTTTTTGTTGTTTAAAAATACCTGTACTAGTAGCGATTCTTGCGGTTTTCTCTCTACGGCCATCAGTGGTGGAAGCCAAACATTGCAGAGATGCATATTTTAGTGTTTTGAAGTAAAAGACGAAGAAGAACACCCCGCTAGATTTTCAATTTGAGAAATAAGAACACGAAAAAGAAAAAATCAAAAGACGGTCGTTTGTTTGTCTGTGTATTTCTTGCTTTTATACATTACTTGCCTAACCAGTTACTAGTGTTCCATCAAAAATAAATGAACGATTACGATTAAAATGTGTAAATTCTATGGTTTAGATCTAGGTGGGTACCGTACCCCCCAAAAAAAGAGGGGGTATGGTAGAATGACCCAAAGAAAATTATATATTAAATATTAATTAATCAATCAATCAATTATAACTTATGCAATTCTTCCAGGCATGATTCATCACCTACGTGAGAGTTATTCATCAAGAAAAGAAAAAGCTACATGAGAGTTAAAAAAAAAAGAGTAAACTACGTATTTAGTCCCTATCTTATACATTGTATTTTAATTTGATCCCTAACTTTTTAATTGTGTCAATTTGATCCCTAACCTTTCAATACCGTGTCAATTTAATCCCTACAGTTATCTTTTAAATGAAAATTAATGACGTGTCTAATGACCAAAATAAAAAATTAGCTTTTGTTGATGTGACAATAAACTAAAATTTTATTTTGGCTGTTTGCTATGTAAGAAATTTTCATCTAATATATAATGGCAAAGACTAAATTGACACGACACTAAAAGATTAAGGACCAAATTGACACAATTGAAAGATTAAGGACCAAATTGAAATATGGTGTAAAGATTAGGGACTAAATATGTAATTTACCCAAAAAAGAATACGTTGTGTGCCTTTAAATTGAAAACGCGTTGGATGGGTCTGAAATCAATGATCCACTTCCATAATGAAACTATTTTAATTCACAGTAAGTTTCAACTTTTAATGGTATGTTTTTGTGAATATTATACTAAATTTATTCATTCATCGCATTGGTTACGAATTAATGCGTATGTGCCAAAAAACTAAATTTACTTTTGTAATTGAAAGTTTTAATTCATTTAATTATTTAGAATTACAATAAATATAGAAGATGATTCTTTGCTAGGTAACAAAATGTTTTCAAGATTATTTTTCAGGATTGTGACTAAATACAAGAAAAGAGTCAACTCGATACAAATTATTTTTAGTCATAATAAATGGAGATAAGCAAAGAAAAATTAAATAAGCTATTAAGGGTCTGTTTGGATAGAATTTATTGCTGAAAATTAAAAACTGAAAACACTGTACAAAAATAATTTTTTAATGTGTAAAAATTACTATTCATCCCAAAAAGCACTGTTCATTGGTCTAAAATAACTGTTCATGGCCAATGAACAGTGACATATGCGCGTGGAAAAAAAAAAAAAACGTGGACACAACTGGAAAACGCTACATCCAAACGTATTCTAAGAGTGTCTATGTAGGCAGTGTCTTAAGACATGTTTACAGACATGATACACATCATCCAACCCATCCAGTTTATAAATTATAAAATGAGTAACATTTTAAAACTAATATACTTTATCCCTTTATCTCAACTTTGGTCTCTAAGTCCAACTTGGACCAAAACACTGTTAAGACCGTTACTCATTTTTTTCCTTTTCGCTACGGTCACCGACAAAACCCATGGAAAACTAGCAGAAATGATACATTCCTCATGGATCAGGTTACTTGCTCATCATTCCACTACAAAACTCCCACATATTTAAAATTATTGAGTCAGTTTATGATTAAAAAAATTAAACAGGTATTGATTTTCATTCAACAATTTTAAACATGAGATTTTTAGTGAAATTGTAGACAAATAATATAGTCTACTATAAAGACCATATAATTTATGGAAAACCAGAAAGAAAGAAGGTGGCACAGTACACAATAATTTTCTAGGGTTTAGAAACCAAGTTACTAATTTTTAAAATGTCCTGGACAGTTGAACTTGCTGGCATTGCCCAAATCAAAAGACTTTGACTGTATTTTTCACATTTAAAATCCAACCTAGCAGCACTATTCCCTCATACCAATTTGGGAGAGAGAGAGAGAGAGAGCAATCAGGTTTGCTTAGCACAATGAAATGCAAAGTTCTACTACTGATTTTCTACATCATTATAGGCTTCAATCTCTCAGAGGCTCAAATGATTCCAGCTATGTTTGTTTTTAGAGACTCCTTGGTAGATGTGGGAAACAACAATCACCTAAAGCTCTCTCTTGCCAAGGCTGATTTCCCTCACTATGGTATTGACTTCCCTAACCAAAAACCAAAATGAGAGAATATTTACTAATGGCATGTGTAAAAGAAGAGCTTTCTAAATAGGAATTAGGGATTTCATTCACTGAATCAGAGGAATGCGAAAGCTTAAATTACATTGAGAGGTGCTTTGCTGTATATACAAGGTGCAAGAGCTGAAGAGTGGGAAAAAAAAAAAAAAAAAAAAAAAAAAAAAAAAACAATAACCAACTATCAAAAATATCTAATAACTAACTAACAGCTATAATCCACTAAGCTAACTAACTGACAGCTGTAATCCACGAAGCTATGATACATGTGCCAATTAATTCTTTAAGTCCAACGATATATCGTTTTCTTTCAACTTGCAATTCTTCCTTTTGGCTGAATTGCTGTCGTTTATGAGTACTTCCTTTCCTCTATTCTTGCAATCTAAGTCTTCTTCACCTTTACTTGAAATTTCAACACTCCCCCTCAAGTCTTGAATTGCAGGTTCAGTGACTTAATTTCCAAAAAACTTAATACTTGGTGAATAGATATCAATCAATCCCAAGCAATTGACCAATCTAGAAAAGGCTGGAAGTCCCAAAGCTTTTGTAGAGATATCTGTTGTTTGAAAATGGCTTGAGACATGGAAGGTTTTGATTACACCTTCTGTTATCTTGTCCCTTACCAAGTGACAATCAACTTCTATATGCTTTGTCTTCTATTGGAAGACTGGATTGGCTACAATATGGAGTGCAGCTTGGTTATCACAAAATAATCAATCACTGTGAGGATGATCAACTCTTAAATCCCTTAACAACTAAAGAACCCAAATAATTTCACAGGTTGTTGTGGCCATCACTATGTATTCTACCTCTGCTGAAGATCTAGAGACTATACTTTGCTTCTTGGACCTACAAGAGATTAATGAATGTCCTAGAAACACACTATAACCTGTTAGCGACTTTTTGGTGTTTGGGCAGCCTGCCCAATTTGCATCACAAAATGCTTTACTTGCATATTTGAACTGCTAGGATAGAATAAACCTCTGCCAGGTGTGCCCTTTATATGTTGAAGAACTCTGTACACTGCCAACGTGTGAGGTTCCCTTGGTTCAGCAAGAAATTGACTTAACCTATGTACTGCATAGGTAATATCAAGCCTAGTCAAAGTGAGATACAACAATCTACCAATCAATCTTTGATATTGACTAGAGTCTAGAAGAAGCTTCCCTTCATCCTTTGAGAGGTGCAAGTTTTTTTCCATTGTTGTCCTAACTGGTTTGGAACCCAAGAAACCTGTGTCTTGCAAAATCTCTAAACAATACTTTCTCTGATTTAAACTGATGCCTTTGTCACTTCTAGCAACCTCTAATCCCAAAAATACTTCAAAGAACCCAAGTCTTTTAGACCAAACTTAGTGTCAAGCAACATCTTCAAACCATTAATGCAATCCGAATAATTTCCTGTGAGCAAAATGTCATCTACATAGACTAATAGAACAGTAAAAGATGATTCTTTGGTGTAAGTAAAGAGAGAGTAGTTTGCCTTAGATTGTACAAAACCAAAGTTCAGAATTGTGTATGAAAACTTAGCAAACCACTGCCTCGAAGTTTTCTTTAAGCCATAAAGACTTTTGTTGAATTTACAAACCAATGGACCAGAAGTAGGATGAGAAACGCACTCCGCCTTGTTGTGAAAGCCTGGTTGCAGATTCATATAGACTTCTTCATTCAAATCACCATGCAAAAAAGCATTTTTGACATCCATTTGATGGAAAATAACATAAATTTATGGGATATTGTATTATATAAAAATTTGTTTAGAGGTAAATATTGAAGCTATTTGTGTGCCTCATCGAACTGTGCCAAGCTATGGTAAGGATTTGCTCAATTAATCATATAGTAAATGAACCTTAAGCTCAGTTCAACCACTGATAAACCAGCTGAGACTCCTTTTTTACTGAGCCAAATTTTTTGTAAATAGTATATTATGTAATTCAACTTAAGTCTTTGCTGACCATTTCTTTATAAAAACTATTTTGCAGCGCTTATACAATTTTAATGCATGTAAATTTGTTATTCTTGGAACTGGGGTACTTGGATGCTGCCCAACAAGGAGGAGGGAGGAAAAAAAAAATGAAAAATGCCGTGAAGAAATGAATTACTGGTCTGTTAAGTACAATGAAGGCCTTATATCAATGTTGCAGGAATTGAAGTCGGATCTTAAAGACATACACTACTCCTACTCTGACTCTTACAAAGTCTTTCTTGACCTCATTCAGAGACCAGCTGCTTATGGTACAACTGATTTTTTTTTTCTTTTTTATAAAATGGAGAGCACAAAATATAAATTATAAAGACAATTACAATAATAATCAAGCCTTACTCATATAATTTTGGAGTCAACTATAGATCCATAACAAAATAATCAAAGTTGGTCCTCTACCTTCTTTTTGGTATCTACAAATTCATAATTTATATATATATATATATATATAAACTGAAGCTTCTGAAACTTCCACAATTTTCCATGTCATCACTATTTTTTTTTCTTTTTATTTTAGATTCTTTTAGGTTATATTTTAAACTATAAAATTGGGTCTTCTTTTCCTTAAGCAAAGTCACTTTGCGTTTGCGTAGACAAACATAATCCCAAAGCAAAGCAAAGACTCAGAGACACAGTGAGAGAGAGAATCTGAAGCACTAAAAATAACCTTAAAAGCATCAATTAGCAAAAAATGGCAGATGATGCGACGATGGAGGTCTCCATACCCGAACGCACCACCATTCCCTCCGGCGACGACTCGCCAAGTACGCTTGCTTTCCTCTTTCTCTTTTCTCTGAATTTAAGTTTTTCAATTGAAAACATAGGGAAGGCAGCCTATTTTAGTGTTCTTAATGAAAACCAACCATTCACTCTGCCTCTCTAAGCCGTTCTCTCTGCATCCCTAATAGTCCACCATAGCCATCTCTCCCACCAATGACTGACCTGTTACCCATCATAGCCATCACAAAATCTCCAATGAAGCAAGCCTAATTACAATTATGCAGGTGAGATGCTCTTAATATCATGTATCTAATCTTTCCCTCTCTCTTTCTCTTTCTAAATATTTGTTTTTTAATGTTCATTGGCTTTGCTTCCTTTTGTTGATTCCTTAACTGAATTACTATTGTTGCATAAGTCATATTAAGTTGGTCTGATTTTTGATAATAAACCATATTGACAGTGGTAGTTACATGTGTTTTATGCAGTTTAGCTTCTTGAAAGTATGTTTTTGGAGTTGCAATTTCAACCGAATTATTAATTTTCTGTTCCAATTTTGTTTCATGCCCTTTTATTCTGTTATAGTTTTCAGTGATTTAATTTTGATTTTTTTTTTTGTAATGAATATGTGTGGTGCAGAGAGAGTTGGAGAGAAAGAGAGATCTACAGGAGGCCCTTCACCACTGTCAAACCGGTGCCCTCTAATATTGATGAAGAGATTGCTGTATTAATTGCTGATCTGACACAACTAGATGAAGCATGGAGTTTAATATTATGTATATGAGATTGTTCTGGTATTAGACAGATTCTTTTTCTTCTCTTTTAGTTTTATACTCTTGCACAGATTGTTTGTTCTTCTCTTCTCCTTTTTTTTTTTTTCTGAATGCAACCAAATGAAAAATCTTTGAAACTCTGGCATATTTTTTTATATATTTTTTATTTAATTATTAGGTATCTATGTGTAGGGATGGCCATGGGTAGGGTATGGGTATACCCAATCCATACCCTACCCGAAAAGTTTACCCATAGATACTTGAATATCGATACCCATTAGTATCCATACCCGAATCTTACCCGGATTTATTATCCATGGATATCCATACCCTACCCAAAACCCATTTAATTTTTTTTAATCCAAATCATTTTAACTTAAAAACTATTTAATAGCTTTATCTTAAAAAAGAAAAAACTAATCAATAAAAAATTAAAAAGAAAAAGAATCTGACCCAACGTAGGGAGTCGACCCGACCTGGAGTTCCTGTGAGCCCCTCTCACCATGGAGAGTCTCACACACACACGGAGAGCAAAAGAAATGAGAGAGAGAGAGAGAGTGTGTGTGTGTATGGGAATCTTTCTATTTGAATTCCTATTGGATTTGAAACCCTAGCTCCTAATCTTGCACCACTATCGACAACGTCGAAGTCGACTGCGACACCGAGCCAATCGTCGTCGACGACGACGATGACGAAGCAGACAAAGACGAAGACACATGGCCGGGACTCTCCACGAGTTCCTCATTACCATAGCTCAAAGCGAGGTGGAAGATCTCCAAAGGTTGCTTGACATTGTGAGAATCCGGATAAGAGATTTAGGGTTTTGACGACTTGATCTGATCGGACGGCGGGGCATTGAGGAGCCAGTGGAGTCGCATTTCCTCTTTCTTGGGATTAGAATGCAAAGGTGATGGTCATTGTAGAGAAGATGAATTTGGAGAGGGTGTCTAAGTGTGACTCACACTGTGTGAGTGACGGTAAATGAGAAAGGTTTAGTTTTTTTTTTTTTTTTTTTTTTTTAAATACGGGTCAGGTCTGGATAATATCCATACCCTACAAAAATATTTCTGGTTATACATCATACCCTACCCGGTTAAACTCTACCCATGAAGAATCGAGTATTACCCGAAACATTTGGATCGGGTAGTGTTGGATATCCATTACCCAATGGGTATGGCCATCCCTATCCATGTGTGAGGAGGAACTAGAGCATGACTATAAGAAAAAGAATGAAAATCCACTTCAATCTGCATATTTTATAATTTTAATGAGAACCAAAACAGTCACAATGAATCTAAAAGGAGATATGAAAAACTTGAAATCATTGACTTTCAATTCTTTTATTCGTTTGTATATTATATGACTAAACATGTACCAAACATTGACTTTGTTATTGATGATGCGAAGAAAATTAGTAGGCTGGATGCTTCGGACTTGAAAGAACTATTGGCTGTCTTGATGGCCTGAAAAAGGAAGAAAAGCAATCAAAGGTGACTGAGGCCACTGGCCAAGAACCCTCCGATAGCAAAGTTAGTTTTTCTCTCAAATTTTGGAGTTTCAACTTTTTAGGATGTGTAAAAAACCTAGCTTTGGTTGGTCTAAATGAGCGTTTATATAGTGTCTTAAAGATAGTTATCAAACTTGTAACCTCTCCTAGATTTGAGAAGGTGTGAGGGTTCAAAGATAACTTCCACAACTGCTTAGGAGTTACATACTTCTCACATAACGATCACTGGAAGTTATGCGTGTAATAAGGATTTGTAATACACACTCAGGAATTTTCCTAAGCGCCAGGGCCTCGTCTGAGGGTCCTCTAGTTGAGTATACCTCGCTTAGAAGGAAGGTTGTTCCCCTATGGACGACCTTGTTCAAGATGAGGTTTATGGCTTCCTTGGACAAGACAGCGCGGTTTTGCCCCTTGACTACGCGAACCCCGTCCAAGCTTCTTCCTGAACGAACGAGATAGTTATGAACGAGGTTCCTACAATCCTCGCTTTACTGACCTTGTCCTGGACGAGCTTCATGGACAATGCTGGAGTTGGTATTTTATCATATCCCATCAGTTTCCCCATTGTCCATGGGTCGTCTAGGACGTGTGTCATTATGTCAGCTGTTATGTGTTCCACGTGTCATGATCTAATTGGTGACTTGGTCATGTCAGCTCATTTTTCGAGGGACGTGCCATTTGTCACATTTTGGCTGGTTATGTCACTTCGGGTACTAGGGCTTATTACCTATAAATAGTGGAATCCCTCCACTACCCTCCTTATTTCTGAAATTTTCTTCTTTAACATCTCTCGTCTTAGCGCCTCATCTAGAAGTTCCCTACGTCTATAGTCTCCCTTCGTCTAGATCTAGGTATTTTCTCCATCCTCATCCTCAAATTTTAAGCTTTCTTAAAGAATGTCTATGGTAGCTCTTTCTTCGTCTAGCAATAGTGTTGACAAAGCCATAGACGAGTATTATGACCCTAGTAGTTTTAGTGGGTCTAGTCATAGTAATAGCAATTGCAATAGCAGTAGTGAGGGAAACACTACAGACGAGTACACATCAGGTGTCCCTGGGATTCCCCTAGAGGTATTTCAGGAAAACCTTAGGATGAGGGCTGAGTCTAGGTCCAAGGCTGGCACAAGTGCTCCCTCGTCTTCTACTCAAGACGAGGAGGAGGTAGTTTACAGTTGTACTATTGGGGTTGCCTCTAAGACAGACGAGAGAAAGTTGGGGATTCTTAAGACTTGGTACCAAATCCTTGAAGATTTAAATTCTAGGCTACCTGTGCGTAATGAGTGGTGTTGTCAACTTCGCTTTGGTGTTGGCATTTATGATTTATAAGGCTTACCTCTTGGAGGGTTTGAGGTTGCCCCTTAATGCCTTTGCTAGGGAGTTGCTTTCTAGGTTAGGCTTAGGTATATGTCAGTTCAACCATAATGCATGAAGGCTAATTGTCGCTATGCAAGTTTTATGGAGGGAGGTGTTTGAGGGGGATCATCCTCTTACTGTGGACGAGTTCCTCTACTACTATAAGCCCTCCGAGATTAACCAATCCCTTGACTTTTATCAATTCACAACCAGAGGAAAAGATTATAGGCTGATAAAATCCTTAGTCACCTTAGATAGGAAATGGAAGACGGAGTTCTTCTTCGTCTTTAGCTTTTGGGCTGGACGTCCTATTAAGGTTGACAAGGATCCATTCCCTCCCTACACAAGAGAGTTAGGGAACCTTCATCCTAAAGGTTGTCTGGCTGTCCGTTCACTTTTTGTTAACTTTTATTGTGGTTGTCTAATCACCTTCCTTTCCTTTTTGTAGGTGCTAGACGGTCTCATTTGAGCAGGTTTTACCTTGAACAAGTTCAGAAAGCACGTCTATACACTGACAAGATGTTCCATTCCTTGGTAAGCCTTCAACGTCTTGCCACTTGGGGGTTAAGTCCAAAGCCGTCCATTGAAGCTATTGCCCACGAACTCACTGTCCTAGACATAAGTCCTTTCCTATCCCTCTCTTTTTTTTCTTTTTCTTTTTCTTTTTTTTTTTTTTTTTTTGACTAACGTCTTTCTTATTAGAAATGGCGATGATGAAGGAGAACAAGGATAAGGAAGTGGTGGACAAGGCCGCTGGGCAAGGGGTGGAAACCCAGCCTCGTCCATCCACTAGTGATAAGAGGAAGAGCTTATCTCTAGGTGTTGACTTGGAGAATCTTCCAAGTAGGCGCAAGGATAAAAGGGCTAAGCTTAGGTCGTCTAAGGCTAAGGACTCTCGAACTCAGGACGACCAAACCAATCCCTTCCTCCTCCCCCAAGGTCACTCCATCCAGATTTTAGATGTTGATTCAGAGCCCAAAAGTCCCCCGTCTGTGCAAATCCCATCCATTGTTGATGCACCTGCCTCATCCCAACCCCTTTAGCAGATGCCCTGGAACCTTCTTGGAAGTAAGGACCTAGCTTGGGAAAGGTTCGAGAAGGCTGTTACAGATAAGGACGTGACGGCATGTTATGACATGTCGTTAAAGGACTTTGAGCGCTCTGGTGTGCATGACCTTTTTAAGGTATGTACTCTGTATATATGTTTATCTCATCTTGCTACAAATACACTTGTATATGTTGCAATAAAAATTTTAATTTGTGCAGGCAATGTCTAAATTCATTACCGTGTCTAGGCAAGCAACTGAGCTAGACAAGATGAGGATTTTGCTAGAAAGGACGGTCAAAAAGGGGAAGGACAAGTCTAAGAGGTGGGCTGAGGTGGCTGGCAAGGCCAAGGACGAGGCAAAGAAGCTGCAAACCCACATTAAGGAGTTGGAGACTAAAGTCAAGGAGAAAGATACTTGTCTTGACCAACTCCAGAAGAAGAATGACGAGTTGAACGCTCTTATTGAAAAGGCTAAGGGAGATGCAGTTGCAAATTCTAAGTCGTCTAAAGAATTCACCAATCTACTGGACACCAACTATGCAGCTAGGTTTGAAGATTTTAGGATGGAAGCAATGGAGAAATTCTCTGAGATTGACTTTAGCCTCATTAAGCTTAACCTCGGTGGGGCTGCTTCAAGCTCCCTCCTCCAAACAAGCTCAAAGGATGTTAATGTTGAGGACGATGCCACCACGAAGCCACCTCAGGACGACCCCTGTGCTAACGCCCCTCCTATTTAAAGATGAGATTTTTAACTTAAAAAGTGTTATTGTTGTTCTGTTTTTCCTTCGGTTTGGTCCACTGTTTTTTGGACCCTTATTAAGATGTATTTGAGTAAAATTCTCTCATCTAGAGTGTTCTGGACGAGTTTATTAACAATTGTCTTTTAAGGCTTACTTTGTAAGGGATTTTGGATGGTAGTCGTCTACCCTTATTTTAAACTTTGATGAATGTCAATTTTTATCCTATATTGAATTTTATTGTATGGACGAGTTTATCCTCTGTTTTCACCATTGAATGTTATTGGCTTTTAAACAGTCTGAGCATTCTAAGTGTTAAATGGTCGTCCATGCGTTTTTCTTGGAGACGACCCAACTATGCATGGACGTCTTTGTTAGCCATTTGAATTTTTCTAAGTGTGACTCATCTTAGAAACAACAATATTGATTTTGCCAGTCCTTTACCTCGTCCTTGGGTTAGGTAGTTGGTATTCGTCTTTCGTCAAGACGTTTCTAGTGTTTGACTCATCCTAGAACATCTGAGCGTCTTGGCCAAATGTTCGTCCATGGACTAATGCTTCATTATATGCCCTTTTCTCGTCCGTATATTTTCAAACGAGTATGCGTTAGCTTATTTTTCTTTACTTTATTCTCATTTCAAGGAAAGCTTATGAATATTACATCCCTGCGTCTAGAGATTTTCATTCATCTTAGGCTTTTGCCCCTTGTGGGTATTATTATGGAAATTAGATTTATGCATAAAATACACTGGAAATCCAAACCATATCATTATATAAATATTGTTCACAAATATGGCATCTGCTCAGAAGCTAGTGCCTTATGAAAGTACATAGGAAAATACCTATACATAACCTTGTCTTTAACAAAAGTGTCTGTAGACGGTGCAAAAGTTGAAGAACTAGTGCACTTTTTATTCTTAAAACACATCATAGTATTAATTAGAACACAACAGTAGATATAAGTAAACACATAGACCATAGTTGTAACTGTCCATAGCATTAACCTCGTCCTTGGAAAATTTCGTCCAAGCTCATTACTGGTAGTACCTCCTCAGGTGTTCCACAATCCAAGGGTGTTCTAACTTCCTTCTGTCTAAAGCTTCCAAGTAGTACGACCCCTACCTTTTGCAATTGATTACCCTATAGGATCCTTCCCAATTGGGTCCTAATTTTCCATGAGCTGGGTTCTTGGTTGCCAAGGACACCCTTTTAAGAACAAGGTCCCCAACGTTGAAACGCCTGGGTTTTACCATGGCATCATGCTGCCTGGCCATAAGATTCTTGTATCTTGCTATCCTTTGCTCCGCATCCATCCTTACCTCGTCAATGAGATCAAAGTCAAGACGAAGTTGTTCCTCATTTTCTCTCTCCTAATATTTCGTCACTTGATGATTGGCCGTATGAATTTTCGTAGGTTTGACAACTTCACTTCTATAAGCTAATTTGAAGGGGGTTTCTCCTATCAGTATCCGCACAGTCATCTTGTAGGCCCAAAGAACACCCGGTAACTCGTCTGACCATATCCCCTTTGCACCCTCGAGTTGAGTCTTGATGATTTTCAGCAGGGCTCAGTTCGCCACTTCTGCTTGTCCATTTGCCTGTGGGTGGGAGGGCGAGGAATAGTGATTCTTGATTCTGAACTGTTCACAAAAGTCCTTGAAAGGTGTGTTGTCAAACTATCAGATACTAGTACCCTAGGTACTCCGAACCTGCACAGAATATTCTTCCAAACAAAATTCTTAACGTTTTACTGAGTAATTTTTGCAAGAGATTCGGCCTCCACCCATTTGGTAAAGTAGTCAATCCCTACTACCAAGAATTTCATTTGTCTCGTTCCTAGGGGGAAAAGGCCTAAGATATCCAGTCCCCATTGTGCACTGGGTCATGGGGCCATCATTGGGGTCTGGTACTCCGACGGCTGTTTAGGGATGTTGCTATAGCGCTGACACTGGTCACATACCTTGACATAGGCTTTAGCATCTGCCTAAATTGTAGGCCAGTAGTAGCCTGCACGGACGACCTTATGAACAAGCGATCTTGGTCCTGAGTGATTCTCATATGCTCCTTCATGAACTTCCCTCAAATCATAGTTTGACTTGTCCGGAGCCAGGCACCTTAGGTAAGGCTAAGAAAAGCCTCGCTTGTATAGCACTTCGTTTATAAGGAGGTACTTGGCTACCCTGACCCTCAACTTCCTAGCTTCGTCCTTGTCTTCTAGAAGCCTTCCATCTTTAAGAAAGATTATTATTGGGCTCATCCAATTTTCTCCCCCTCCTATTTGCTGTATATCTGTGAGGTCTATGCTTGGCATGTATTGGATTCTGTCGTACACGTCCATAACTCCTCCTCTCGAAGCTGCTTTCGCCAAGGCATCTGCTTCCATATTTTCCTCCCTTAGGAGTTGAACAAAACTCACTTCCGTAAAGTTTTGGACAAGCCGTCTCACTGTGCTGAGATATTTCTTCATCCTATCTCCCTTAGCATAACACATTCCATTTACTTGATTGATGACTAGCTGAGAATCTCCTTTGACTATTATTGATTCCGTCCCTAGGGACTTAGCCAATTCCAGCTCTTTAAGGAGAACTTCATACTCAACTTCGTTGTTGGTGGTTTGATACTATAAACGAGCTACGTACTCCAGCTTGTCACCTTCTAGGGACTTGAGTATGACTCTGATCCCCCCCTAAGTATAGTGTGGATGATCTGTCTACATTGATAACCCACTTTTCATCTCCTTCATCTTTGTTCAACTCGTCCTGGCTGGAAGTGAACTCTGCAATAAAATCCGCCAACGCCCGTGACTTGATCACGCTCCTTGGAAGGCATCTGACATCAAACTCGCTAAGTTCCACCGCCCACTGGATTAGTCATCCTGTAGCTTCCAACTTGTTCATTGCCTTCTTTACGGGATGATCCGTCAGGATGTTGATAACATGAGCTTGAAAATAATGCCTCAGCTTCCTAAAAGCCATAATCAAGGCAAAGGCTAGCTTCTCCATCATTGGGTATCGTCCTTCTGCTCCTCTCAACCCACGGCTTATGTAATAAACTGATTTCTGAATCCTCCCTTCTTCTCTGACCAACATCGAGCTTATTGCGTGTAGGGACACCGCCAAATACAAATATAGTTCTTTCCTAGGTGCGGATGGACTTAACAACGGTGCCATCATGAGGTAAGTCTTCAGGTCTTGGAAGGCCTTCTAACACTCTTCCGTCCACTCAAATGCCTTCCTGAGGACTTTAAAGAATGGCAAACACTTGTCAGTAGCTTTCGATACAAACCTGTTAAGGGCAGCAACTCGTCTGGTAAGAGACTGGACTTCTTTGATTTTTTTGGTGGTTGCATATTTAGTATCTCTTGGATTTTTTCCGGATTTGCCTCAATTCCTCTGTATGAAACCATGAACCCTAAAAACTTTCTCGACGAAACTCCGAATGCACACTTGCTTGGATTTAATTTCATGTTGTACCGCCGAAGTGTATCAAAGGTCTCTTGAAGGTTGTCTAGATGCTTTCCCTCGTCCAAGCTCTTTACCAGTATATCATCCACATAAACCTCCACATTTCGCTCGATTTGAGGACGAAACATGTGGTTAACCAGTCTTTGGTAAGTCGCTCCTGCGTTCTTCAAACCAAAGGGCATTACCTTATAGCAAAATAACCTTTGGCTTGTAATGAATGAGGTTTTTTCTTAATCTGTCTCCTCCATTTTTATTTGGTTGTAGCCTGAGAAGGTGTCCATGAAGTTCATTAACCTGTGACCTATCGTCGACTCCACCAGCTGGTCAATGCGTGGCAATGGATAACTGTCCTTAGGGCAAGCTTTGTTTAAGTCAGTAAAGTCCACGCACATTCGCCACTTGTCGTTGGCCTTCTTTACCATGACTACATTTGCCAACTAGTCCGGATAATAGACCTCTCGGATGAACTCCATGGTGATCAACTTCTGGACTTCTTCTTTGATGGCATTGTCTCGCTTAGGAGCAAAAACTCTCTTCTTTTGACGCACTAGTTTGGAGTAGGGACACACATTCAGACGGTGAGTAATGACACTTGGATCAATACTCGACATGTCCTCGTGACTCCATGAAAAGACATCAAGGCTTTTCTTCAAAAACTGGACCAGAGTATGCTTTGCCTCTTCTTCCAATGCTCTCCTTAATTCTAGTGAACTTCTCGGGTCTGCTCTCGTCCAAAGGGACATCTTCTAACGCCTTAGTGGGTTCCGCTGCGATCCTTTTCTCATCTATACTCATTCTCTGTACGTGCTCGTCCATCGCCAACATGGCTAGGTAGCACTCTCTAGTGACTAACTGATCTCCTTATACTTGGCTCACTCCGTGCTCAGTCAAGAATTTGACGGACAAATGATAGGTAGAGGTTACCGCCTTCCAACTATTCAAAGTTGGCCTTCCAATAATAGCATTATATGATGATGCACAATCAACAAAAAGGAATTTTACCTCTTTAGTTATCTGCTGCGAATAGCTCCAACCACCACTGGTAATGTGATGGTGCCCACAGGCTGCACCTTCATTCCTCCAAATCCCACCAACGATGAATTCACTAGTCAGAATTGATCTCGTCCTAACCTCATTTGTTGGAAGGCAGGGTAATACAGAATGTCCGCCGAACTGCCATTGTCTACCAACACCCTTCTAGTCATATAATCAACAATGAGTAGGCTAATGACTATTGCATCATCGTATGGGTGGTGAACTCATCCAGCATCCTCATCCGTGAACATAATGGCTTGCTCGTCTATTTCCCTCATCCTGGGATGTCGTCCAGACAATTGGACGTTTTGCACCACCTTTAGGTATGTTTTCTTCAACTTGGACGATTGAGCTGCTAAGGTTCCTCCTATAATGACTCTTATTTCTCCAAGTGGGGGTCGTGATGACTCTTCCACCTTGGTTTTCAGCTTCTCATCTCTCTAATCTCGTCCAAGGAAATTCCTCAACTTCCCTTGCCTGATAAGATTCTCTATCTGTTACTTTAGATCAAAACACTTGTCCGTGTCATGCCCATGGTCTCTGTGAAAGCGGCAATACTTGTTCCTATTGCGCTTATTAGGATCTCCTTTCATTTTCTCTGGCCACTTCAAGGACAGATTGTCCTTGATTTGCATAAGCACTTGCTCTAGTGGCGTATTCAAGGGTGTGTATTGCTGATTTCTCACTAAAGAACTCGCATTCTTGCCATTTTTTTCTTTTTTCTCTTCTGCCCAAGCCTTCTTTGGACGAAGACCCTAATCCGAATAACGCTTAAACTTGCTTCCGAGCGCTTTGCTCTCTTTCTCTTCTTGGCTATGATAGCATCCTCAGCATTTATGAAATTTTAGGCCAAATGGACTAGTTCGGCCATGGTCTGAAGTTCCTGTTCGTAGAGCTTATGAATGAACAAGTTAGAGTTGACCCCATTATGGAAGGCAGCCAATAACAACTTGTCATCTATTTCACCCACCGTCAAGGCTTCTCTATTGAACCGGGTAATGAAGGACCGCAAACTCTCATTTTTCCATTGCTCTATAGTTAGCAAACTAGAAGAGAAACGCTTGTGGCGTTGCCCTCCAATAAAATTAATGACAAACAACTTACTCAACTCCTCAAATGAACCTAAAGAGTTTGGGGGTATTTTGCTAAACCACACCTGCACTGGTCCCTTAAGTGTGGTGGGGAATGCTCTTCACATAATCTCGTCCGGGACCCCTTGAAAGTGTATGGTCGTTTTGAAAGTAGCGATGTGATCACACGAGTTACAATTTCCATCATAAGAATCTAAGGAAGGCATTTTGAATTTCAGGGATAGGGGTGACTGTTGATGGAAGCCGTGAAAGGGGAGTCCATTTGGTGAACTAAATCATCCACAGGGTTTGCTCGCCTCATATTCTCCTTCATTTCATCCATGGCTTTTCTCATCTAGTCCATCTCCCTCTCCAAGTGTGGCACTCTTCTTGAAGCAGTACCCCTTGTTTGATTTTCGGACTCAACATTTTCTCCTCCACCTTCCTGACTCTGGGCTCGTCCTTCCATGTGCCCATCATAGCGCTGCCTCCTTAGATTGATCTCCCTGTTCAACTCTTGATTCTGACGGGTCAATTCCGCCATAGCGGCAGCCATGGACTGTATATGTTGAACAGAAGGCGGTTGCATGACAGGTGTTGACTGACGATCGCGGAGGGGATTACTAGAAGCATCCCTACTCTCCTGGTGGCCTGGGCTGGTGGCCCTTGATCTTGTTCGAACCATTCAGCCTTTTGTATAGGAAAGGCTAATCGTTGAAAACAATTGATCGAACAAAAAGAAAACAATTTTCCTACAAATGGCGCCAATTGATGATGTGAAGAAAATCAGTAGGCTGGATGTTTCGGACTTGAAAGGACTACTGGCTGTCTTGATGGCTTGAAAAAGGAAGAAAAGCAATCAAAGGTGACCGGGGTCGCCGGCCAAGAACCCTCCATATTATTTGCGAGGGACAATTAAAAATCTCTCGTAAAAAGTGTATTATTTGTGACAGTTAAAAGAAAACCGTCACTAATACTAAATTATTTGCGAGGGTTAGGATCGACCTTCATAAATAATCATTAAAATGTCAAAAATTTTGGAGGAAAATGTTCCCACCAAATTATTTCCAAGGGATAGTAAAAATCCCTTGCAAAAAGTTTATTTTTTGTATGGGTTAAAAATATGCCCTTACTAATACTAAATTATTTGTGAGGGCCACGATTGACCTTCTCAAAAAATCATTAAAATATTAATATTTTTGGAGATAAAAGTTATTCTAAAATTCAAAGAAAAATAAAAAGAAACACATAAACATATAGCATTTTGTATTCTTTAAATGAACCTTTTGTTTACAGTCTTAAAAAAACATTTTATATACATCCTATATAAGAAATATCTGCCCTTATTTTCTAAATAATTTTACCCATAAAAAAAATGATAGCACTTTCAACTTCAAAATGGTAGCCTAAAACTCAAGAATTTCAGCCTTTTGTACTCTCTCTCTCTCTCTCTCTCTCTCTCTCTCTTTTCAAGTGAATAAAAATTTATTCCCATTAAAATAATGCATAAAAGATGAGTTCATAAATCAAATGATAAGTTACATCTGATTGGCATGAAAATTGGCATGCATATTAAGAACATATAGAACATGTAATCTAATGGTTGGATTTTCAAAATATGAATTCAATAATAAGTTATTGTGTGATGTAACATTTTTTAGAGTTACAACACGTGTAACTTGAACTCAACTCTTTATTTCTTAATTCGATGTGAACTTTTAAAAATCTATCGTTAGATTACATTATCTTCATATATTTTTCATGCTTATAAATTTTCAAGATGATCAAATATTAATTGTCACATCATCAATCAATCGATTAATTCAAGTTTTTGTAATTTCAAAATAATGCATAAAAGATAAGTTTATAGATCAAATGATAAATTACATCCGATTGGCATGAAAATTGGCATGCATGTTAAGAACATATAGAGCATATAATCTAACGGTTGCATTTTCAAAATATGAATTCAATAATAAGTTATTGGGTGGTGTAACATTTTTTAGAATTACGTCAGGTGTAACTTGAACCCAAACCTATATTTCTTAATTCGATGTGAATTTTGACAAATCGACCGCTAGATTACATCATCTTTCTATATTTTTCATATTTACAAAAAAATTGCCCAGAGAGTCAAAAATAAATAAATAAAGAGATTTGTGGACGCTAATTAGTTAATGGCTTTAGGATGGTGCTAAACATGAATATGACAGAGCTATATCTATATGCTAACTTCTTCTTCTTTTGGGGTTTAACACTATATTTTTGCAAATAATTTTAAAAAATCATCTAATTGTGGTTTGGGTTGGTCTATATTAATTTAATAAAGATGTGTATAGTGACTAAGATTGAACTTTTTGTGAAAATTTGGTCAAATTTCTGAATATTAGATGAAAAGAAACTAAAAAATAAGTAGAAGTTCATTTGTCCAATACAAGCACTAGTTTGAATGATCCATTCTTAGGATAAATTGCACTTAAGAGAAGTTTTTGGGGGAGGAAGGTATTGCATAATTAGTGAATAATTATTAAAGAAAAACCATAGATAAAATAGTGGTTATTGCAAACAAGTGAGGCAGCTACCTAATGGGTGAATGATTCAATGCATCTTAGATTAAAGAGTACTATCATTGCCATAAAACTTTTGCATGTACAAATGATTTATATCTTGAAAATTCTAATTGTGCTTCTCAATTTGACAGAATGGCCCTTCCTTCATTCCTACACCCTTTTGGAAAAAGATGGTGGATAAATAGATGGATGGAGAATGAGGGGTGAGTATGAATGAAATACATGTCATAAATTCTCTCTATCTCTCGCACTCTCTCTAACCATTATTTGTGGTTTACATTTTTCACAATTGTTATATTATTTTAATTTAGATTTAATTTTGATAGTGGTTTAAGTAATCAAATTAAGTTATTATTATTGTTAAAATAAAAAAAATATTATTGTTGTTTATGATATATTATATGATTATCTTTTATATAGTAACATATGTTCTTATTTATTGAAGCATTGATACAAATACAAATTCACTTTAATTGTTTCATTTTAACTCATGTTTATTTTATTTTATTTTTTTAGGATGGTACTAGCAGGGATGAAGAGGACAACTCAAACAATAACATGGAGGTCAAAAGCAACTTGGAGGGTGACTTAGAGGAAAACTAATATAGATCTTTTCATAATTCTAGTTGTTTAAAACAATATTTTTATATCATGGTTTAATTTCAAGATTTCTTTGTATATTATATATTTTAAAGTTTGAACTTATAAGAATTTTCATGTTTCAATTTTTAGTGATCATTGTACTATTGTAACAGGATGGTTAAACAAAAATGATATAAAATAAATTTTAAATAAATAAATAATAAAATATTTAAAATATTATATAAAATATTATCACTGACATAAAAATTTGGTTATAAATAACTTTATAGAGACGACAAATTCCCTCGCAAAATATAGAATTGCGATACCACTTAACCTCTTGCAAAAATGTTTTAGCTGACAGTTTAACGTCGTCACTATTATTTCTAATTAATTGCGAGGGGTCAAAAGTCCTCACAAATAAATTTTAGCGATGGCACTATTTGTCTCTAAAAAGTATGTTGTCAATTTGCAATTCGCAAATAAGTAATTGTGAGGGTATGAAGGTCCTCACAAATAGTTATTAACGACGACTGTTTTCCTTTGCTAAAAATAAGTCGTCGACTTTTCTCGTCGTTTGGTAATATATTTGCAAGGGCAAATTTGTTCAATAACGACGGTGGATTACCCTTGTAAATTATCTATTTGCGAAGGTATGGTCACAAATCTCTTTTAGTAACAAAAGCAAATACGACAGCCTTCGAGGGCCATATGCTCTCGCTAATAACCTTTTGTGACAATATTTGAATTTTTGCGAGGGCATTTGAGCCTCGCTAGTAGACTGTTTTTTTGTAGTGTTGAGACTTGAGTGAGGATCTTACAAAATATGCAAAAGTGTTAGTAGTAGGAGCTGATGGATTGGGCTGTGAGCTACTAAAAGACTTGGCTCAGTCAGATTCCAAAATCTCAAGGTTATAGACATAGATAGGATTGAGGTAATCAATCTCAGGAAAAAAAAAAATCAAGTTCAGGTTTTTTTTTTTAATCATCACACCATGTCATAGGTAATTTAGAAGATGTTACCATATAATGATAATAGAAAATTAAAAAAAAAAAAAAAAAAAAAAAAGTTATTTGGAAGATGTTGAAGCACTTGGGCAAAGTAGGTAAATGAGATCTATCAAGTATTTATCTTCCGATTTAATGATTAATTTTAAGCATATAAAACAGGCAGTCATGAAGGTTTCAGTTGCAATAGTGAAACTTGGGATAGTATTTAACATTTTATGGTTTTTACAGAAATTATGAACTTGAAGCAGAGGAATGAATTTTGTTGCCAAGTTGTGATGGGTGTGAACCGTCATCCCTCAATTTTTAGCAAAGACAACATTCCTGGTGGCTGTGATGTCAAAGTTTACTTCATGCTTTTTCATTTCATTTTTTTACAATTTTGTGGAAAGAGTAATGAAATTGAAGTTGAATGAGACGAAAGAGAGAATCTTTTTTATGGTATGGCAATGGTATCTTCTGCATCGTCACAATTTGGCATTCCAACTTCTCTAATTGGTGAGAGCATGTATTGGTAACTGTTTCTTCACTGTGTTGGCGTGCTTGACACAGCAAGATGTGATGGAAATGTATAGTGCTGAGGACATAGATATAGTTGTTTCTTCAAGTAATTTCTATTTGAAACCGAGGTAAACTACATATAGTTTTGATAATGTTTTATAGAAAGATAATGATTGAAACTTTACTTTTAGTTTTAATATAGAGCTACATTCCATTTGCAATGAGATGTTGACTCCAATTCCATTGATGATTTACGAAAGTCCCCTCTCTATATATCTGTTATCAATAAGTTATTTATGAAATGTTTTCCACATTTTCATTTGACCCTTCGACAATAGATTAATAGTCTCTTATTGGTTCTTTTAATTTTTTTTTTTTTTTTACCATGTGGTTGATTAATTATCTTTTTATTTAACTAGCCCGTGCATCGCACGGGTTAGCGACTAGTTTATACTAATTCCTTACATGCTTATTTATACTATTTCTACTAATGTTATTTTAGATATTTTTCTATCTCTTTTTGTTCTCTCAACTTGAATCAACTCATTAAAAGCCAACTCACTTTGCCAAATTAGTCCATTCTATAGCTTGAAAATGAATGTAAAACTCACTCAAAGAAAGTGCAAATTGACACTTTGTTAAGTAGGCTCGGTTTTCAGAAATTCTCCTCCTTTTCATAATCTCCGCTTTATTTTTCTACCTTTAGTTTGTTTTCCTTTCATTTTTCATTAAAAAAAAAAAAAAGAATGATTAAAGACCTTTCATATTTGGTTGCAGGATTTGTAGCGGTTAAAGCTGCTTGTTGCGGGCTGGGGACCCTTAATGCTGAAATTTTTTGCCTGCCAATTGCAGCCTATTGCTCCAACAAAAGCGACCACCTATTCTTTGATCTAGTCCATCCTACAGAGGCAGCTAATCGCATCTCTGTGGATCATGTATTTGTAAGATGCTACCTTCAAATTATTGTGCCCTTTTTAGAGGCTTTCAACATTAAAAAGCAATACGAAAATCTTCTTATGGTTAGGATTAGTAGCGATTGATGACACATATATCATTCTCTAACCATTAATATTATTGTCATATTTAGTATATATTCTATAATAATAAATGAACAATTAGAGATTAAGTATGTATGGTACATAAAATGAAAAAAAAAAAAAAAAAAGGCTAAAATACAAAGTGCATCCTCTAAGTTTGACTAAAATTCATTTTATCCTTTTAACTTTACTTTTTTTTCAATTGAATCCTCTAAATTTTAAAGTTATTCAATTCAAACCTATTGTCCAATTTCATTAAATAAATAAAAAATGGTTCAATTGTAAGTTATAAGGTAGTGGAGATATAAAAAGGTAAAAAAGATAGAAGAAGTGTAATTGTAAGATGAGGATTTAATAAAGAGAAAAATAGTTAAAATTGAGAGAAAATGTTAGAAATATGTGAATGATGTGAGGCTGATATTGGTTAACAGATAATAATAATTAGATATATTTATATATAGACATGGTTAAATAGCTTTTAGATATATATAGTTTATATATATATATATATATATATATATATATATATATAATTTCATGAAGGATTGCTCTATTTGGGTCCCTACAGGCTACATATAGTGGACAGACGTGAATTTGCAAAAAAGAAAAAGAAATTCTAATTATACCACAAAATATTCATATTGTGAATGAAAGTTTTAGTTCATGGATATTTAGAATTACGATTTTCTATGCTAGCTGAGTAACAAAAATGTTTTTAATATTATTTTTTTGCATATATAATTATGTAACAAAAAAAAATCATATTTATGTGGTTGAAAGCTTTGGTTCATTTAATTATTTGGAATTTACATTAAATATGGAGGAAGATTCCATGCTAGCTAATAAGTATAAAAAATGCTTTCAAGAATAGACTTTTCCGGATTGTGATTGAATAGTAAATACAAGAAACGAATCAACTTTCCATAAAATATTTTTACTCAAAATAAACGAAAGTTAAGGAAAAATAAAAACAATAACAAAAAATCTAATATCCTTTCAAGAGTGTCCAATGGAAATGTGTCTTTTTCAAGGCCATGCAGGGTATGTCTTTTTACGGCATTGTTTATTACAGACATAATACACACCTCATACAAGTCATCTGCTCTATAAATTAAATCCCACCCCTGCAATGTTCCAACATATCAATTTGAGAGAGAGAGATTCAGGTTTGCTTAGCACAATGGAGTGCAAAGTTCTGCTATTGACTTTCTTCACCATTACAAGCTTCAACCTTTCAGAGGCTCAAATGGTTCCAGCCATGTTTCTGTTTGGAGATTCATTGGTAGATGTGGGAAACAACAATTACCTAAAGCTCTCTATTGCCAAGGCTGATCTCCCTTACTATGGCATCGACCTTCCTAACCAAAAAGCAAATGGGAGATTTACTAATGGCATGAATGCTGCAGATTATCTTGGTAAGTAATATGTGGTGTTTGTTTGTTTGTTTTTTTTAACGTAAATCTCTATGTGAAATGAATGGAACATTGTGTGGCAGCTGAGAAATTAGGATTGCCAACTGCACCACCATACCTTTCTCTAGTAGATTAGTCCAACGAGAATAATAACGTTTCGTTTCTAAACGGTGTTAACTTTGCTTCTGGTGGTGCCAGAATTTTGGGCGGAACCACCCACTGGTAAGTGAAACAAAATCTTTCACTAATTAATGCTATATATGTTTGGTGTATTTAAAACTATTATTTTGTTTACCACAGACCCTTGGTATAGTGGTCACTTCACAAATATAAATATTTGCAGAGTGTGAAAAGCAAAGGTCAGAATTCAAAACTCCAATAAAAAGTTTCACATATATATATATATACAGTTAGATTAAATTATAAATTCTATCTTGTATATAAAGAAATATAAATAATAATAATAATAAACTATTATTTTGTTTGATTCTCTTCATTTTTTTCTGTTCCATTTTTTCTTGGTATGAAGACAGAAGAGTCTCACGTATTAGTTTCTTATTCAACACAAAACCTTTATCAATTAAGCTACGGCTACGATTCTCTTCCTTCACGGTTATGCAATAGTTTGCCATGCGTAGTGTGTAGTCTTATCCGTCTATGATTCAAAAGAGTTGTGACCCACAATTGGGCTATTATGTAGCCTTTTTTGTTCCCCCAATTGACAAACCAACATAGCCCACATGAAATTTGAAGACTACTGAGCTATTGAAAAGACCTCATGAGGCCCAAAGCTAGGCTTTTTAATTTTGGCCCATATACCTAAAGCCAGATATTTCCAATTAAAGAAGCAAGAAAGCCACTTTGTAGTTGACAGTTGAGGACTTGAGGTGTTAAGAGCCCATTGGTCCTTCGACTTGTGTAGAAAAAAACAAAAAGATAATACGGCGAAAATAGCAAATTAGCCATTACTTTCCAGCTATATAGTTAGCAGTTCCTGTTTACAAATTATATTTTTTTACTAGCATCTCGAGTCTTAAATACTCGATTTTGGGCCTAAAAATCGAGTTTTTGAGGTTCGATTTTTAATGTCTGATGTGGCATTTTATCTACGTGAAATCTACCTAGAAATCGAGTGTCTAAGACTCGATTTACAAACCCAAAAAAAAAAAAAAAAAAAAAAAAAAAGCTAAATCTTTTACCATCAATTTCCTAAAATACACAACAATCATCAAAATCCATCTACCACCATGGAAGATCACGACTAAGCAAAACCCAGCAAGCACAAAAAAAAAAAAAAAAAAAAAAAAAAACCAATGCCCCAGATCCACGGTTGCCTGGGTCTCGCGACCTGGGCGCACCGATCACGCTGTCTGGGGCACCGCGACCTAGGAAGCCGCGGCCTGAGTCGCGCAACCTGGGCGTGGCAGGCAGGGTCAGCGTGGGTCGGCGTGGGTTGGCGGCGAATGGGCTTGTGCAGATCAACGTGGAGGAGGAAGAAAGAAGCAGATGAATAGTAGTGAGGAAGAAAGAAGTAGATGGAGAGGTAGTGAGAAGAGATGTGACACGCAGAAAAAATAAGGAGAAAATAAGAATAGATATAAGATATAAATCGAGTTTTAGAGACTCGATTTCCAACTAGACGCCGCGTGAAAAATATGCCACATTAGACTAATAGACCATAAAAATCGACCTTCAAAGACTCGATTTATAGGCCCAAAATCGAGTCTTTTAGACTCGAGATGCTAGTAAAAAATATAGTTTGTAAATAGTAACTGCTAACTATATAATTGGAAAGTAATGGCTAATTTGCCATTTTCGCCAGATAATACACAAAAACTTTGACAGCATTTTTTACACTATGTTATTAGTTTTCATTTGAGCTAATCAGTCATTATTGATGTCACTTTTTTATTTATTGCTAACAATTTGTTATATCAACAGGTATCAAATTTTTTATGTTTGCAAACTTTTTCAAACAAAACAAATGTTGTGGAGACAACTTCATCAAACAATTTAGTAATGTGGCAAGTTGTGAGAATGATATCATCCCCACATGGTCTAACTTTGATACTAGATTTTTCTCCCCCTTTCCTATAAGAAAGTGGTAATTAAGCATTTAGTTATATTTTTATGTTATCTATCCTATTAATTTTTAGATAACTTGAAAATCCATGAATTGCACCCCAAACCAATGAACCCACTACCCACTACTTGTGGGAGTTTTATTATAGCCAACTAGTTATTAAAATTATTGTTTCTCAAAACAAAAAAAAAAATTAAAGAAAGTAAGATGTTTAGCTGATAAATATTAAATTGTTTTGTTTTATATTCACTCGTGCAGTCCCAGTCAATACATTTGACACAACAATTAGACTACTTCTCAATCGTGTATAAAGACCTGTACAAACAGCTAGGATCCTCTGGTGCAAAAAATCATTTATCAAATCAATTTTTTTACCCTTTTGTGATTGGAATCAACGACATCTTTCGCTACTTCGAATCGTCTGATCTCCAAATAAGACTACCTCACTTCAGTACGTTGATTCAATGGTCCTTCATCAAAGCTATATAAAGGTAACTAAGTTTATTACTTGCCTTGAACTTAATGTGACAAACATTAAGTTAGAGGTTCACTTTGACTCCAAGAAACATTATAGTATAATTCGATTTAGGTCTTTGCTGATCATTTCTTTATCAAAACTTTGTGCAGCGGTTATACCCTTTGGTTGCACGTAAATTTGTGATTGCTGGAATTGGTCATTGGGTGCTGCCCAGCAAGGAGGAGGGTGACCAAAAATGAAGAATGCCACGAGGAATAATTTCTGGTCTGATAAGTACAATAAGGTCTTATTTCAATGTTGCTGAATGCAGGAATTGAAGTCAGTTTCTTAAGTCATAAACTACTCCTACTTGACACTTACAAAGCATTGTTTGACCTCGTTCAGAGACCAGCTGCTTATGGTACAATGATTATCTTCTTTTTATAAAATAGAGATTAAAAATATAAACTAAAAGACCCAATTACAATAACAACCAAACCTTAGTCTTAGAATTTTGGGTTCCGCTATGGTTCCTCAACCGACTAATCGTGGTGAGGACATGAATTCATTTATGTCATTTTATTCCCAAAGACATACAATAGGTTTTAGGTTAGAAAGTCCAAAATTGACACGTTGTTGAGTAGCCACTACTTGGTTTTTTTTTCTACTTTAGTTTGTTTTCCTCCTTTCAATTTTTCATGATAAAAAGAATGATTAAAGACCTTTCTTATTTGATTGCAGGATTTGTAGAGGTTAAAGCTGCTTGTTGCGGGTTGGGGACCCTTAATGCTGAGATTTTTTGCCTGCCAATTGCAGAATATTGCTCCAACAGAAGTGACTACGTCTTCTTTGATAAAGTCCATCCTACAGAGGCAGCTCATCGCATCCTTGTGGATCGTATGTTTGATGGTTCTTTGCAATACGCATTTCCAATGAATGTGAAGCAGCTAATAGCTATTTAAGCTCACCAATACAGACAGTTCTTATATTTGTAAGATGTTACCTCCTAATGATTGTGCCCCTTTTAGAGGGAAAAAGCAACACAAAAATTCTTCATATATGGTTAGGATTAGTAGTGATTGGCTTTGAAAGAAGTGACTTATATTTATGTGTATATGCATCAAGATAATCAACCATATATTAATGACATGTTAAAAAATCATTCAGTTTATTTACAGTTTAGGTGTAACTTTTTAAAAAACTTTAATATTTTTCGGTATGGTTGTACTTTTACCCAATTTATTTTTAAAATCAAATAACCAATAAAAATAAGCCCCCCAAACTAACACAAGAATTTTTTTTTTTGGCATGGTTTCTTTCCCGTTATACTAACAAATTGATAATATATCCTTGTTATGTGGCTCTAAGATTCTTCTTCTTTTGTTCATGTATACCCAATTTAAATTAATAGAGATTGTGGGTTCTAGTTGATAAACTCGTAAAGTTTCTTATCATTGAATAAGAAATCTGGTTTTCAAAGTTCAAAGCCCCCCCCCCCCCCCCACACGCAAAAAACAACTGATATCTTAGGCTAATGATAAAAAACAATCATTATGGAGCAAACACCATAGGTTGAAATTATATCATATTTAAAAAATAAAAAAATAAAAATTAGTGAGGAAAATAACCATTTAAACCAATATTGGATACTCACAATAGAAAACATTACAAGACCGTCTTCAAATTATATATTGACTATCTTTGCATGGTTCTTTCCGGTAATACTTACAAAAGAAAAATCAAACAAATTATAATATACTCTTTGTAAGTGCACAATTTGTACCCGGACCAACCGCGTGATGGACTCAAGCCCAAATAGCCTTATACAATCAAATTTGTAGAGTGTGGGCTTGAAACCTAGGTTTTATGGATATTGGATAACAAATACGATGGGCTAGATCGCCAAAACAATTGCAATGAAATAATTATATGACAGAAACTATCCTCAGACGTAAGCCGAGGACGACTTGTATTGCCCTTCCTTTTCTTCTTACAATGGATTATAATTGAAGATGATATGTACAGTGTTTTCTTTCTCTTCTTTTATTGTCCAATCCCCTCTCTAATGCCTCTTTCGTTCCCTTATATCACTCTTCTTCTTCCTTTCATCCTCCAAGTGTAGCACAGATCATACAATTAGATACTTGTCTCATCCACAACCCTTCTGAAGTCTTCCAATAATAGCTATAAGGCTGATCACTACTATTCAGAGGTTATTTCCCCATTAATGCGGCCAGAAAGGTAAGTGCAGAGTCTTTAATGTGGTGGTAGCAACTTTCTTCAAGATATTTCATATCCATTCTTCCTCTCTGCTCCCTTGTGGAACACGTCACCATACTCTAGACCTACTAGAATCTCCTTCTGAACATCTTAGCATATCTCCTGATCTTTACTTGACTTAGCCGATGAGATGTCCCTCCTCAGACAAGTCCCTCTAACCTCTTAACCAACAACCCACTTGTGGGCTTTAAGGCTCTGCTCGTAAAAAACTAATACCCCGAACTCAGCCCAAGGCCCAAGAACATATTTTAAACAATTTGACCCCACAATAGCCCCTCAAAACTTGGTTTTTCTCCCTATCCAAAGAGGAAAAAACGAAGTTTTGACCCAACACTAGAACCTTCACATGCTTCTCTGACCATGACACGTGAGGATCTCGTTTCACCCTTTTTTATTTTTGTTTGAACCACTCTTGATACTACTTAAACCCATAACGCCCGCATTAATTGCTGCAAGTAACACTCTGTCTTCCACTTCAACGATGAGATATACATCCAACGGCTCGGGTCCACCCTCAATAATTGGGCGGGATAACTTCCTCTTAATGTCGTTTCCCATATACCAAAAATGCCTAGGGAACCTCGATTAAATTTATCACTCAAACAATCAATCAAATCCACAACCTATCTCCCTTTTCTCTCCACTAAAGAAGTTCACGAAGAATCATCCACTCATTTCCCATAAGTACTCACACTCTCTCAAATTCATTTCTTCTCGACTACTAACCATACTATCTCTCTCCTTAAATCTCCACTTTTATCCCAACCAAATGGGTAGATTCAAGGGCTTAGTAGATACTACCACCGGCATGGAGGGTTTTCGAGCTAAATACCACATTCTTCCGGAAGTGGGTTTAAAGTACTGCCCCCCAGAAGCCATAGCCAACTCTAGGAAAGAAGGACAAGTAGTCATTCCTATAATCGCCTTTTTAGAGGGTAGAATGACACTTCCCATGAAGAATGTTACCAGTGAATACATGTGTAACCATAGACTGTGCCCCAACCAGTGTACACCTAACATGTTTAGAGTCTTAGGTTGTGTCGATGCTCTCAATGAGCAAATGGGTTTGAACCTCACATGGCACGATGTCGTCCATATGTATCAGTGCCACCAACTGAAAAACGTAGGCTACTACCTCAAGTCTAGGCCTAGCGTCGTTAGACTCATATCGTGCCTTCCCAAGTCTAACAAAGGCATGAAGGACGACTACTTAATCGCCTCCGAGAGATGGTAGGATGGTCTTCATTGCCCAGTCAAAGAGGGAAAACCAGGTGTGACTCAATAGACTTAGATTTCTTGATCTGAATTTCTGTTCTCCTAGATTTATCGTCTTAGATTTGCCATATTTAAATATTCTCTTTGTTCAATGTTTATTATGGGTCTAACCATGTTTGGCTTCTCGGATGTGTCCTTTGCAGAAAAACAGCACATATCACTTTGACTAAGCGAAACCAGCATTTCTGATCTTAACAGAGTTTTAAGATCGGAGGCGTTTGTGAACGAGGACTTACAAGTGAGGGCCGCTCATCTTATCCTAGGGTACGACCCTCTGTCAAACGTATACCAGGAGATTGACAACGCAATCATTGCAGGCGACAAGAGATGTAGAAGGATTGACGTTTCTAAGCCTGGCTTTCTCGCCCTAAACGAGCTACCGGACGACCCTTCTGTCATCCTGTACACACTCCCAGTCAGAGCAGTCCCACTTTCAATGCAACCTGTAGCCACCAACACCCAAAAAGAGCCCACATCCCCATGTCTATCTCTTGAGGAAGAAATAGATCAGTTTCGGCTTAAGGAGCAAAGAAACCTATAGAGAGCCACATTGTCACCATCTCGGATGAAGAAAACAACCTTCCGAGAGTTCTGGTATAAAGGGTTTAGTAATTACATAGGTTGATACCAGTGCGAGGAAGAAGATATGTCTATCTTAAGATCACTAATGACTAAGAGGGGCACACAAGCCCCCAAAAAGGACACAGTTGGATTTCAACCCCCTCCCAAACTGCCACCACCTCCTCCTCTTTCCGACCCCAAGGTTCCCGCCCCCGACCCTAAAAAGAAAAGGAAAACGAGGCCGAGGAGACAGAAATGGCACAATAGAAGAAGTTAAAGCAACAACAACAACAAAAAGTTGCTAAGGGTGGAACGCGCGCCCGTTCTGTAGAGAGTGGGGAAAGCCATGGTCTGGCCGAGGTGCATCGTACACAGGCCAATTGGTCCCCTGCACTGGAATTAGATAGGGCTCCAATTCCTTGCCACTCAAGCATAAGGGTGTTCCAGCGAGGACATGCCCACCACCTCGCTAATGCTCTGGAATAGCCTATCCTTTTACCAAAGGAAATGGAGGCTTTGGAAAAGATGAGCCAGCCACACCTTTTCCTCTCCCTGAAAAGGGACTTAAATTTGGTACGTGTTACACAACCACTACTTCCTCGCTATATTACTCTTTTTTTTATATATTATCTTTTCGTATAAAATATTTCCAATAGTACTGTTCTATTGCTCCTACCATGATGCATCTGTTTAACATCTCCATGCAGGCCATTCAAGAGGTTTTTGTTGCTGAGAAATGGGTGGAGGATAGTCGGAACCAGGCCTAGGCTGAACTCCAAGTTAGAGTTGAAATTGAGAAAGCCTTAGGCCTTGCTGAGGCAGAGAAAGATGAGCTGGCCAAAAAATTGGTAGACGAAAAGAAAGAGAGAAATAGTGTCGAGGTCAGACTCAAAACTACTAAGGCTCAAGTGGAGGGACAACGCAAACTGCTGCGCCAAAAAGAAGAGGATCTATCCAAAGTTCAGCAGGAAAATTTAGCCTTAAAAATGGAGCTTGCTCAGGCTAAGGAAAAGGCTCATCGCCTTAGTGAGACCATGGAGGCTACCAAGAAGGCTTCTTACAATGAAGGGGTTGAGGCAACGGAAACCAGACTGACCGAGGAGCTAGCAGAACTATGTAGGGAGTACTGTTAACAAGTTTGGGCAGAAGCCCTTAATGTGGCAAGAGTCCCAACTACTTCTGAATGGAGAAAGGCAGAAAATATTTGAATTCCTCAGGACATCCAAGTGATTGAAGACCTTCCTCCCATTTCAACCACCTCACAAACAGTGCCTTTGATATAGCCATCTCCAATTCAAGAGCCCATTCCACCTCCTAAAGAATTTGCTGGTTCTGATAAAGAGAGTGAACAAGATGACAAGGCTGATAAGCACCCAAGCAAACATGCTAAACAAGACGCTCCTCCACTAGTGGCAAAGGACAAAGGAAAACAAGTCAAAGCCTCGTCCGAAGCTGAGCCTAAGCCAATAGGGGAGGAGGACAAAACGAAGGAGGCTTCCAAGAAGTCCGAGCAAGACCCTCCACCGAAATTCAAGGCATAGGCCATCAAGGACCTTTTCTTTATGTAGCCCTTTTTTTTCTCTTCAAGACTTTTATTTTGATCCTTTTACTTTAGAGTTTCATTTCCATGCACCCATTGACAGAATTAATGATAATTTGAAAGATTGCTCTTAATCCATTACCAATTTCCTTTACTAAATAGTTTATCTCCTTTTCCTTAATGTAAGTTACATATATATATCCCAGATGATTTAATATAAAAGTGAGCAGAAAAAACCCCCTACAATGTCTTAACTGAGACCTATAACTAAACATAAAGATAATTTCACTTTATTGACATAAGACATTAGTGGATAATCTATGTATTGGAATTATAACACTCAGAGTGTAATAAGAAACGATTATTATGTGAGAATATATTTGAACTAAAAATGAGAGAAAACACAGTTGTAAGACCAGAGTGTATGTTCAATTTAGGCATAAAGCAAACCACTAAACCTACCATGGTGTATGGCCTAAGAATCAAAGCTTATTCAAATCTCAGTTAGATACTTAGAAAAACAAAATGAAACGTTAATTTTTCCAAAGTAGATGGTCTAAGGACCAAACGTAACTGAGATTCTGTTTAACACTTAGTATATATCAATTTCAATGGGGTATGTGATCCAAGGAGCCAAGCATGACCAAGTTTCTATTTGATACTTATAAAAATGAACCGCAATGTTAATTTCCCCAAATTAGATGATTTAAGGACCAAACGTAACTAAGGTTCTGTTTAACACTTAATATATATCAATTTTCACGAGGTACGTGGTCCGAGGAGCCAAGCATGACCTAGTTTCTGTTTGATACTTATAAAAATGAACCGCAATGTTAATTTCCCCAAAGTAGATGATCTGAGGACCAGACGTAACTAAGGTTCTGTTTAACACTTAATAATATATCAATTTCTACGAGGTACATGGTCCGAGGAGCCAAGCATGACCAAGTTTCTGTTTGATACTTATAAAAATGAACCGCAATGTTAATTTCCTCAAAGTAGATGATCCGAGGACCAGACGTAACTAAGGTCTGTTTAACACTTAATATATATCAATTTCTACGAGGTACATGGTCCGAGGAGCCAAGCATGACCAAGTTTCTGTTTGATACTTATAAAAATGAACCGCAATGTTAATTTCCTCAAAGTAGATGATCCGAGGACCAGACGTAACTAAGGTCTGTTTAACACTTAATAATATATCAATTTCCACGAGGTACGTGGTCCAAGGAGCCAAGCATAACCAAGTTTCTGTTTGATACTTATAAAAATGAACTGCAATGTTAATTTCCCCAAAGTAGATGATCCGAGGACCAGACGTAACTAAGGTTCTGTTTAACACTTAATAATATATCAATTTCCAAGAGGTATGTGGTCCGAGAAGCCAAGCATGACCAAGTTTCTGTTTGATACTTATAAAAATGAACCGTAATGTTAATTTCTCCAAAGTAGATGATCTGAGAACCAGACGTAACTAAGGTTCTGTTTAACACTTAATAATATATCAATTTCCACGAGGTATGTGGTCTGAGGATCCAAGCATGACCAAATTTTTATTTGATATTTATAAAAATGAACTAAACCACAGCACAATAATAATAGAACAAAAAATGGCAAAAGAGTCTTTCATTAATAGTAGTAACTTCGTAGGTTATTTACATTACATGGGCGTTGTACAACTTTTTCATCTAAATCTGCTAGATGATATGCCCCTATGCCTGCTACAGTAGTGATTCGGTATGGTCCTTCCCAGGTAGGTCCTAGCTTTCCCCATGCTGGGTTCTTGGCAGTACCCAAGACTTTCCTCAATACTAAGTCTTCAGGTGCAAGTGGCCTTAACTTCACATGAGCATCATACTCTCGTTTGAGCTTATGCTGATAATAAGCTAGCTGAACCATGGCGGTTTGTCGCCATTCCTCAACTAGATCCAGACTTTTCTCCAGTAAAACATCGTTATTATTTGGGCTGAAAGAACTCGTTCTTAATGTCGAAAATCTCGTTTCCAGAGGGATCACAGCCTCGGCTCCATAAGTCAAGGAGAAGGGCGTTTCCCCGATGGACCTTCATGGTGTGGTTCGATATGTCCACATAACGTATGGCAATTCTTCCCTTTGCATCATCCAGCCTCTTCTTAAGTCCATTTACTATAACTTTATTAACTGTCTCTACCCGTCGTTCCCCTGCGAATAAGCTGGAGTGGAGTACCTATTCGTGATGCCTAGGTCGCAGCAGTATTTTCTAAAAGCCTTACTATCAAACTGTAAGCCATTGTCTGAAATAAAAGTTTAAGGTATTCCAAACCTAGTGACAATATTCTTCCAAACAAACTTCTTTGCATCCATATCTCTAATATTTGACAAAGGCTCAACTTCAACCCACTTGGTAAAGTAATCGGTTCCTACGAGCAACCACATTTTATTTTCCACAGCCTTTGGAAAGGCCCTATTATATCCAATCCCCATTGAGCGAACGGCCAAGGACTAGAAAAAGGGTTAAGTACACCACTAGGCTGATGGATGTTAGGAGCAAATCTCTGGCATTGGTCGCATTTTTTCGCATAATCTTGGGCCTCTCTCTGCATGTTGGGCCACCAATACCCCTAGGTCAAAGCTCTATGAGCTAAAGACCTTTCTCTCGTATGACTTCCACAAATTCCTTCGTGCATTTCCTCCAAAAGTGACTCCGTTGCTTCAAGGTGTATACACAGCAAGTATGGCCCAGAAAAGGAGTGTTTGTACAGCTTTTGATCCTTGGATAACCAAAACAGAGGTGCCTTTCTGCAAGTGTGGCTAATGAATCAGCATGTGTGTTCCCACTCCTAGATATATGCATCAAGGTAAAAGAGTCAAGCTTGGATTGTAAACACCTGACCCAGGTCAAATATTATTGCATTCTTGGATCTCTAGCCTCTAACGTCCCTACCACATGGCCACAACTAATTGAGAATCTGAGAACATTTGGACTGATTTTCCCCCCATTTTCTGAGCCATATCCATCCCAACCAATACAGCTTCGAACTCAACCTCATTATTAGTGGCTGAGAACCCCAATCTCAACGATTTCTCCAAAGTAATTCCTTTATGGGATACCAAAACTAGCCCCACACTAGATTCTCTCTGATTTGCTGCTCCATCAACATATACCTTCCACATCGGAAGCTCCTTGCACGAGATCATGCCAATTGATTTTTCATACATGTGCAACCCCCTCGCACTTTCTTCTAATGAAGGCTCAGCGAATTCTACCACTAAATCAGCAAGGACCTGACCTTTGACAGAGGTGCGAGACATATATTTAATATCAAAAGCCCCCAAGATAATTCCCCACTTAGCTATCCTCCCCAAGTAACCAGAACTTTGCAACACCGACTTAAGAGGGAGTTAAGTCAAAACAACAACTGTATGGGACTAAAAATAGTGAGGAACCTTACGCGTAGCATGCACTACGGCCAGAATCGCTTTCTCCAACGGTTAATAACGCACCTCAGCTTCATGCAAAGATTTGCTCACATAGCAAACTAGTCTCTGTATACCACCATCGTCCTGTATTACAACCAAACTAATGGCGTGAATGGCCACCACTATATACGCAAACAGGATTTCATCCACCTCTGGCCAGGACATGATGGGTGGTCAAGAAAGATACTTTTTAAGTTGTTGAAAAGCTAAGGCGCACTCCTCGTCCATTCGAATCCCTTCCATTTATTCAGCAACTAGAAGAAAGGTTTACACCTATCAGGGGATCGAGAAATAAACCTGTTGAGAGCAGCAGTCATCCCCGTTAGCTTCTAAACTTCCTTTGGATTCTAAGGAGGTTGCAAGCTGTTAATTACCCTAACTTGTGCCGGATTCACTTTTATTCCTCTATGAGTCACCATGTAGCCCAGGAATTTACCAGAGCCTACACCAAAAGAGCATTTAGAGGCGTTAAGGCGCAACTTGTACTTCCTCAGAGTCTGAAAAGTGTCACTCAAATCTTTCACATGCATGGGCACAGCCTTGCTCTTCACCACCATGTAATCCACATACACTTCAATAGTCTTTCCCAACTGCGACTCGAACATCCTGGTCATCATCCTTTGATAGGTAGCCCCTGCGTTTTTCAAACCAAATGGCATCACCTTGTAGTGATAATTCTCCATAGGAGTAATGAAGGTTGTTTTCTCCTGATCATCTAGTGCCAAAGGTATTTGGTGATAGCCTTGGAAAGCATCCAAAAAACTCATCCGAGGATGTCCAACTGTAGCATCCACTAATTGATCTATGCGAGGCATTAAAAATGAATCCTTAGGACAAGCCTTGTTCAAGTTTGTGAAGTCCACACACACTCTCCACTTTTCGTTCTTCTTCTTCACCACTACTATGTGCGCCAACCATTCCAGATAAAAACTTCTTTAATTGCCCGGCCCCTTTAAGCTTGAGCACCTCTTCCTTGACAGCCTCAGTATATTCTTTAGAAGAACGCCGAGGTGGTTGCCTACTCGGGACAACGGTAGGATTGACGTTCAAATGATGGCAAATGAAATTTGGTTTAACCCCAGAGGCCTCATAAGGATCCCAGGCAAATACGTCGATATTTTTTTTCAAAAACATAACCAATTCCATCTTCTCTTAATGTGGTAGCCGAACACCAACCTAAAAGAACCTTTCAGGATTGTCACCTAAAAGAAATCTTTCTAACTCTTCACATGTTGCCTCCTCTTCTGTCACTGCACTAGGTGCATCCAGAGACGTTAATTGCTATAAGTCCTCCATAGTCGAGACCGAGGACTCTAGTTCAGCCTAGTGTAGTATTGCAGTCGATATACATTGTCTTGCTACTAATTGGCTCCCAAGAATTTCTTCAATCAGTTCCCCAGACGGGAACTTCATCTTGACATGTAGAGTTGAGGAAACAACACCCAGAGCATACAGCCAAGGCCTTACGACGATGGCCGTGTATGGGGAATAAGCGTCAATCACAATGAAATTCACATCAACTATTTTCGGACCTGACTGCATAGGCAAGTGAATTTGTCCCTTTAGTATGACAGCTTTCCCTTCAAAACTTATTAGTGGTGAATCATAAGCTGTAAGATCTTCGAGTTTTAAATTAAGCCCCTTAAACAAATCAGGGTACATAATATCTGCACCACTACCCTGATCCACCATCACTCTCTTCACATCATAGCCCCCTATCCTCAGCATAACCACCAGAGTATCGTCATGCAGTTGAATGGTCCCAACCTTGTTTTCATCTGAGAAGCCCAAAATAGGCAGAATACTTCCTTTAATCCTCTTTGGCCTCGAGCAAGACTCCTCGGCGAGAACTTGTAACACAGACATGACCCTAGTAGGACAGGAGCCAGTCTTGCCAGGAGCAGCGAAAATGACATTAATCGTTCCTAAGGGAGGCCGGGATAAGTTGTTCCTCTGATTAATCAAACCTGAATGGCTTCCTTATCCATTGGGATGATACAAAAATTTCTTCAACTTTCCTTCACTAACCAACTGCTTCAAATGGTTTCATAGTGTCCGACAATTCTCAGTGGTATGACCTACATCCTGATGATAGTGGCAAATGAGATTCTAATTCCGCTTCGTAGGATCCCCAGCCATCTTATTGGGCCATTTGAAGTACGGTTCCTTCCGGATCTTCTCCAGCAACTGATGTACTGGTTCTCGGAATACGATGTTGACTACTTGAGGAATGGTTGAACCCGCTTGCCTAGTGAAATCTCTCCTCGGCCTATTGTTATTGTATCTATCCGACCTGAAATCCCTCCTCTCCTGAGGGATAACCTTCGCCTTCCCCTTCCCTTGCTGCTGATCTTCCTCGACCTTTTTGTACTCATCAATACGATCCATGAGCCAACGTACACTCCGTACAGGCTTTTTGGTTAGAGATTTCCTGAGGTCGTGATCAATTGGAAGGCCCACCTTGAAAGTGTTAATCGTCACCTCATCAAAATCGTCATCGATTTCATTAAACATCTCCCAGTATCTATCAGAATATGTTTTCAAGGTATCTCCCTCCCTCATGGCCATGGATAGCAATGAGTCCAGAGGCCGAGGAACTCTACTGCAGGTTATGAATCGAGACCCAAATGCCCTAGTAAGCTCTATGAAAGAATCAATAAAACCCGCCTTCAGGCCATTAAACCATCTCATCGCAACAGGTCCTAAGCTAGAAAGAAAAACTTTGCACATTAAGGTTTCATTCTTAGAATGTTCCGCCATTCTCTGATTGAAATGACTCAAGTGCTCCACTGGGTCTGTTCTGCCATTATAGATGGTGAACGTAGGCTGAGTGAACCGTCGTGGAAGCTTTCCCCTTTCGATCCTACGTGTGAAAGGTGACTTGGAGATCTGGTGCAACGCCCTGCTCATAACATCGTTTCACAAGCCCTTGGAGGAAGACTTCTTGTCCCTACGACCATGAAGATCGTCTTTCTCATATGAGGAAGTTTCGCTAGGAGGAGTTCTGGACCTTGGCCTGTAACTACTACCTTAGGAGCCCTCAAAAGAGGGATCAGAAAGAGATGGCGTTCGCCCTCGTCTCGCACGGCATAACTTCTTCTTAAGGTGATCAATCTCCTTCTGCATGGCCCTCGCATCATCCTCATGGGGGACTCAGCTTCCACCACGCGAACGACTCCTACCGGTGTGCACCGTATGTACACTACCCTCTCGATCCCTCTCTCGCTCAAGACATTGGAAATGATCCTCATGCTAGGACCTCAGAGACTCTACATGATGCGAATATGAGCCTGCCATAGTATTCCAATTCCTAAACACAAGATTCCCACAGACGGCGCCAATTTTAAGTGCACAATTGTACCTGGACCAAACGTGTGATAGACTCAGGCCCAAATAGCCTTATACAATCAATTTGTAGAGTGTGGGCTTGAAACCTTGGTTTTATGGATATTCGATAACAAATACAATGGGCTAGATCGCCAAAACAGTTGCAATGAAATAATGGTATAACAGAAACTATCCTCGGACGTAAGCCAAGAACCACTTGTATTGCCCTTCCTTTTCTTCTTACAATGTATTAAAATTGAAGATGATGTGTACAGTGTTTTCTCTCTCTCTTCTTTTATTGTCCGATCCCCTCTCTAATGTCTCTTTCGTTCCTTATATCATTCTTCTTCTTCCTTTCATCCTCCAAGTGTAGCACAGATCACACAATTAGATACTTGTCCCATCTACCACCCTCCCGAAGTCTTCAATAATAACTGTAAGGCTGATCACTACTATTCAGAGGTCATTTCCCCATTAATATGGCTAGAGAGGTAGGTGCAGAGTCTTTAATGCAATAGTAGCAGCTTTCTTCAAGATATTTCATATCCATTCTCCCTCTTTGCTCCCTTGTGAAACACATCACCATACTCCAGACCTACTAGAATCTCCTTCTGAACATCTTAGCATATCTCTTGATCTTTACCTGACCTAGCTGAGGAGATGTCCCTCCTCAGACAAGCCCCTCTAACCTCTTTACCAACAACCCACTTGTGGGCTTTAAGGCTCTGCTCGTAAAAAACTAATACCTCGAACCCAGCCCAAGGCCCAAGAGCATAATTTAAACAATCTAACCCCACACTCTTGTTATGGTGGGGGTGTAACCAAGAATTTTTACTTATTAGAGGTTGAATTGTGCATTATATGTTAGCCATAATTTTTAAATATATTGTTTATAAAATTATCAAATTTAACAACCTATAATATTTCTAAACTCAAATGAATACATAAATTAATTATTTAATTTGATATAAAGATGTACAAAATGAATTAAATGAAGAATTTAATATCTCCCATTAAAGTTATGCTTGAATATAATCTTTCATTGAATAAAATTCATCCATTATCACCTCCTTCATCTTTAAGAAAGCGATCAAACAATTAATCTAGAAAAAATGATAGAATTTTAATTTTAATTAATCATTCCTCTACGGTATGGCTTTCACTCCTCCTATTTAGCTATTCCTTTAAGAAAAATGTTTTTTTTTTTTAAATTAAGTCTTAATCAACTAATAACAAACTCGAAAATTTAAACAAATAAAATTTTTTTTTTTTAATACCATGTACATACCCATTAATTAAACTCATTATACCTAACTTAAGAACATATTCTATTATATAAAAAGAGAAATCTTAAAACTATATATCTTGTCTCTAGGACTGTTAACGTGTAATAGGTTGTGGGATTTAGGCTCATCTTGTTTACTTGTATTACACACTACTTGTACTACACACTCTGCCTATTATATAAAGGCACTCTTGTATATTTTATTACGTGTGAAATACAATACTATTCATTGTGTATTTCTAACATGGTATCAAAACCATTGCTCTGATATTTTCTTAGCAATCTTGTCTCTCTTTGGTGTTACTCCAAATTCACAATCGCTTTCGCCATCGCAACCGCCACTGTAGCCATTCACCATTGAATCTCTAACGTCTCTCAATCGTCATCTCTAGTTTGGACTTGCAACCGCTGCCGTTGAGTCTTACACCACAAAAGACCATTGCCTTATCGTTGCCGCCATGGATCTTGCCTCGATTACGCTTCTAAAGGTACCACTGCGATCATTCTCCGCCGATCTGCTCAACTGTGGAAACCTGACCTTCATCAAAGCCTTCACGCGCTCACACACATCGTCCAAAAATTATGTATCGGAATCACGTGCCCCACGCGCCACACACGTCTGTACCTGATCCTTATTGACATCAGTAGTGCCACGTCAGCCCTAGCTGACGTCATCCTCCACGTTGCAACTCACATTATCCTGACGTCATCTACTTACATCATAACCAAGCTTTGCTAACGTCACTAGTCACCACTGGCGTCACCTGATTACGTCATAGTTGACCAGTCACCATTAACTGTCCTAGAGTTGACTTTTGCTAGCATTGACCATTGACTTTTCTGAGGGTTGATCGTTGGCTTTTGGTCAGAGTTGACTTTTTTGCAGTCTAGGTGCTCCTTACTTAGTTTTTCGCGTAGATTTCATTTTTGCATATTTTGCTTCTAAATGAAGAATAAGGACAGGTCTTCTTCTTATTGCAATAATCATTGCCGACAATCCAACAAACATTTTTGCAATATTTATAAACGTCTTGGCCACAATATTGAAACTTGCTATTACTACAACAAATCAACTATTTACATTTCTGCTGCTACTATTGCTAACACTGAGAGTGTCCAATCAATGGCTCCGTCTCCGCACAGTCTAAGTCTTCTACATCCTATCACCATTTCCACAAATGGCCTTAAAAACATCTTCGCTAATACCATTCGTATGGTTGGTAATGCATCTCCTTCCTCTTCTCTCTCAATTTTATCTGGTATGTCTCCTTCCTCTTGGCATATGGATTCTGCTTGTTGCAACCACATGACACTTCACTCATCCTTATTTTCTCAACTTGATCTTGTACCACACGCTCTTAATATTCGCACAGCTAATGGTTCCACAATGTTCGGTCATAATATAGGTTCTATCTCGACCTTCAACTCTTGGTTCCTGGGTCTTTAATGCTCCTAACCTTTCTTACAATTTATTTTATGTGGGACAATCAGTTGAAATAGGTTATCGTATTACCTTTGATTATTCTGGGTGTATTGTGCCAGATCCAAAAACGGGACATGAGCTTGGGACCAGCCCTAGAGTTGGGCATATATTTCCTATGGATAACCTTCGTCTTCCACCTATTGCTCTGTTTCCGTTATTGCTGCAATTTATTCTATTCCTTTCCTTGCACTTTGGCATGCCCAACTTTGTCACGCATCTTCCTCTCGGGTACAACACTTGGCCTCTAGAGGTTTGTTAGGTTCAGTGTCCATAGAAAATTTTGATTGTATTTCATGTCAGTTAGGAAAACAACAAGATTTGCCTTTCAATACTAGTGAATCAATGTCCATAATATCGTTGACCTAATTCATTCTGATGTCTGGGGGCCTTCCTTTATCTCTAGTACTAGTGGATCTTGATATTTTATTGTCTTTGTTAATGATTATTCCCACTACAGCTAGATTTTTATATGAAATATCGTTCTAAATTATTGCAAGTATATTCTAATTTTGCAAAAATGGTTGAAACTCATTTTCCAAATGCATCAAATTTTTTTTATCTGATAATAATCTTGAGTACACTCAATATGCTTTCCAAGCTATTTTGCATTCCTATGGCACTATTCATCAACTAACTTGTCCAGGTACTTCTCAGCAAAATGGTAGAGCCAAATGAAAACTTCGTCATATTCTTGACACTGTTCGTGCTCTCCTTCTCTCTACCAAAGTTTCTACTCCTTTTTGGGGCAAAGCTGCTCTTCATGTTATTAATCGCATTCCCAGTCCTGTTATCCAAAATCAAACTCCGTATGAGCACATTTTTTGGTCACCTCCAGACTATCTCCATCTTCGCTCCTTCGCTTTGGCCTGTTTTGTTCTTCTTTAGCCACATGAGTATAACAAACTTGCGCCTCGGTCTAGACTTTATTGTTTTCTTGGCTATGGCGAAACTCAAAAGGGGTATCGGTGTTATGATCCTGTCTCTCATTGTCTTCATATCTTCCGCAATGTTGTCTTTTGGGAACATCGCTCCTTTGTCAAGCTCTCACTTCCATGCCTCCCTATCTACCTCTTTCATCTCAGATCTTTTTCCAAATGAGCCACATATTCCTCCTATAGTTACTCCTAATCCTCCTATAGACTTTTCTGTCCAACCACCAGATATTTTTCATGCCTCTCCTAGATCACCCTCTAATGAATAGGTGGAAGATAAGCCACCCAACCCTGAGCTTGGGTCTCTTACTCCTGCTCCACCTGAAGATCTTGTACAAGATATTCCACCTCATCACTCAACTTGGGTAATATCCATTCCTGCACAATTACTTGACTATCATTGTTATACTACCCTTGATACTCAGCACGAGCCTCACACCTATCGTGAAGCCTCCACTGACCCTTTAGGCTGATTGCAATGAAAAATGAACTTGATGCATTATCTAAAAACCATACTTGGGATTTGGTGACTCTCCCCCCTAGGAAACCTGCGGTTGGTTGTAAGTGAATCTACAAGATTAAGACTCGCTCTGATGGATCCATTGAACGATATAAAGCTCGTATTGTTGCAAAATGTTTTACACAAGAGTATAGGATTGATTATAAAGAGACATTTGCTTCGATTGCTCAAATCTCATCTGTTCATGCCCTCTTAGCTATTGCTACTATCAGTTAATGGGACCTTTTTCAGATGGATGTCAAAAATGTCTTCCTTAATGGGAATTTAAGTGAAGAAATTTATATGCAACCTCCTTCTGGTCCCTCTTTTGAACCAAACAAGGTTTGCCACCTTCGACATGTACTTTATGGCCTTAAACAAGCTCCACAAGCTTGATTTGCCAAGTTCAGCTCTACCATCTCTTGTTTGGGTTACATTGCTAGTCATTATGATTCTACATTATTTCTTCATCGCACTGACAAATGCACCATTTTGCTTCTCCTATATAGGGATGGTATGATCATAACTGGTGATGACCTTAGTAGCATACAAGAACTCAAGGATTTTCTCAGTCAACAGTTGAGATGAAAGATCTTGGGTCTTGAAATCACTCATTCCACAGATGGTCTTTATATTACTCAGGCCAAGTATGCTTCTGAACTTTTTTCTCGAGAGGGATTCACTAATAGCAAGACTATTGACACTCCAATTGAACTTAATGCGCATCTGACTCCCTCAGGGGGAAACCATTGTCTAATCCCTCTCTTTATAGACGATTGGTTGCAGCCTAGTTTATCTTATTGTCACTCGTCTAGACATTTCCTATGTTGTTCACCAAGTGAACTAGTATCTGTCTAATCCACGATCGACTCACTATGTTGCTGTTCTATGCATTCTTTGATACCTGAAAGGCACTCTCTTTCATGGCCTTTTCTATTCTGCTCAGTCTCCTCTTGCCCTCCTTGCATTCTCTGATACGGATTTGGTAGGAGATCCTACTGATCCTAGGTCCACCACAGGTTATTCCTTTCTTCTTGGTTCTTCTTTGAATTCTTGGCAAAGCAAGGAACAAACTCTTGTGGCTTGCTTCAGTATTGAAGCAAAATATCATGCCCTTGCTAATACCGCATCTGAGCTCCTTTAGCTACGATAGCTTCTTAAGGATTTAGGTGTATCCACATCCTTTGCTATTCCTCTTTATTATGACAACTAGAGTATCATTCATATTGCTCACAATGATATCTTCCATGAATGGACTAAACACATCGAGATCGATTGTCATTTTATCCGTATCATCTTGTCCATGGTGCTCTCAAGTTTTTTTCGGTCTCCTCTAAAGATCAACTTCCAAATATTTCACCAAGTCACATCCTAAGAGACTTCTTCGTGCTTTGGTTGACAACCTCAAGTTGGTCTCACACCCACCTTGAGTTTGAAGGGGGCTGTTAATGTGTAATAGGTTATGGGCTTTAGGCCCACCTTGTTTACTTGTACTACACACTCTACATGTTATATAAATGCACTCTAATATATTTTATTACATGTGAAATACAATACTATTCATTATGTATTTCTAACAAGGACAAATCCAAATTATCTTTTATAAATAAATCAATAATGGACCAACTTACTTGACACCTAAATCCAATCCAAAAAAAAAAAATTAATTTTGAAAAAAAAATGATGATAAGAGAAAATTAATTTATATTCAATTTGAGGAAAAAAATTATGATGATGATGAGAAGTAAAGAGTGAAGTTTAAAGATTAAAAAGGAATGTAAAAAAAAGACTCATTAAAGTCCAGCACACAATTCACCGTGTCAAAGTTTTAGGTGATTTTTACCTTATCATCATGGATAGAAGAAAATTGATGGGAATTTCAAATTTGCCCTCCCCCTATTCAACGTAGCTACCTTCCCCACCCCACATTTGTTATGTTTAGGGGTTTTTTCTTTTTATATCCCCTAAATTTTTAGTTTTTTTTTCTTACATATTATTAATTTATTTTTTAGTACTAGGGGTATAAGAGTAAATTTATATTTTTTATTATTTCATTTTTCTTCTCAATCAAAAAAAAAAAAAAATTCTATCCTTCTACTTTTCTACTCCTAAATCAAACATCATGAGATAAAACTAAAATCTCTTATATCTCCTACTTTTCCATCCCCTTTTACTTTTCTATCTCATTAACCAAACTGACCCTTAACTAAAAGAAAAGGACTATTTGACAATTACGTGTATATACATATTGAATGACTCATTTGACAAGTTTATATTAGAGTAAAATATGTTTGAGATATAAAGAATTAAAGATGTGATCCAATCATTACATAATTCAAGAAAAAAAAAAGCAGACAAATTTGTTATCATCACCGTGGAAATGCATTCTTTCCCATGGGTTGAATTGTCTGCCACTTTTTAGTGTCCATTTGGCATGATTGATTTTCCCAATTTATTTTACTTTTCAGTTAATTTTTGCTACTATTCATGGGTCCCACTACACTTTTGGTACTATTCATAGGTCCCATTATACAATTTCAGTTAACTTTTACCTTTATCTATAGTACTTTTGGCAAAAAAACTTTCAATTTCAGCAAAATAAACGGATTTCAAACAGACAAACAGACCCTAAATGCAAAGTAAAGTTACTAATTCTATTTATTCTTGTATTAGTTTAATTGTTACCTCACAATTGTCTAAACCATGGATTGAAAAGTTGATTCATGACTCATTGTATATTCACAAGGAGAAAGAATTATGTCGTACACATTTTTTGTTTTGTATCTACCATGCATATTATTATTATTATATTATTATTATTATTGTGGGGGAAATGGGTCCAGGAGTATAAATTTATATGCATATTGGGCCGAAGGCCCAGTCCGAGGACATTAAGCAGTCCGATGATGTGTAAACATCTTACTAAGGGTCCGTGTTAGTTTATAGAGAAGCAAAGTCTGATCGTAATCATCTGAGAAGTTGGTCTGAAGAGGAATATCTCCTCGGATCATCTAAGCAGAGGTCGGAATGTGTTATCTGCCATCCAGAAGCAACGTTCCATGAGACTCTGTTGATAAGGATATACAACACAGGCGTATAGGACAAAGGAAAACCATGAAATATTTAAAGAAAAAACTGCTACCACCACGTTGAATGCTCTGTAGCTAACTCTCTGGCCGCATTAATGAGGAAGTGATGCCTGAGTAACAGTGTTCAGTCTTATAGCTATCTTCAAAAATTTTGGAAGGGGTTGATGGGACAAGTATCCTGTCTAGCAATCTGATCCATACGTAGAGAGTAGAGAGAGGAGAAATGGAAGTATAAAAGGAAGAGGAAAGCTCCAAGATAAGGGGATCGAGGGAGAAAGAAAGAAAGAAAACACTGTAAACATAAGGACAATATCTATAATCTATCTTTGAGAAAGAGAAATATGAAATCCAGTCTCCTTGGCTTGAGTCCAAGGACAATTTTTGTTACACAAATTATCCCATCTAAGTTATATTGTGATCTAGCCCATCGTTTTTGTTATCTAAACTCATTAAAATCTAGATTTCTAACCCACTCTCTACAAATTCGCTGTATTAGGTTTTTTAGGCCTATTCCTTTCCTATTTTTGGGTTTAGGTATAAAACGTGTCCTTGCAATACTAATAATAATAATAATAATAATATTATTATTATTATTATTATTATTATTATTATTATTATTTGCTAACTAATTGAAAAACACGATAAATGGAAGATAAGAAAAATCCATAAAACATAAATCTTAAAAGGAACCTAGAGTAGAACAAAACTATGGGCCAAAATGGGCATTTGCCCCCTTTCACCCAAAAGATGTAGCAAATTGTTTATGTTCTGAAACTATCTAGTAAAATACCCCTATTTTGAAACTTGATTTGATGAAAATCAGGTAATGTGAGAAATTTTACATGGAACTCGAGTTCCATTTTATTTTATTTTTAAGTTTGATTTCACATAACTCGATTTTGTAAAAATCGAGTTTTTAATTTAAACTCGATTTTTAGAGAATCAAGTTTAAAACATGGGTATTTTGCTAGATAGTTTCAGAATAGGGACATTTTGCTAGAAAGTTTTTGCGAAATGAACAAATGTCCATTTTGGCCCAAAACTATGTGTCGTTTGGGGCACTAGCTAGATGACTGAATTAAACAAATTTGAAGTTATTAGAATAAAATAAATTTTAGGCAAAGTTAAAGTATACAGTTTGTGATTTAGCCTACAAATTTTATTCTTATTATGTCACGGCTAATCTATATATATATATATAATAGGTAAAGCAGAGAGAAACTCCAATTGCAATTATAAATTAGAATTCTAATCTATATTGTGCCACGTGTCAATGTAAATATGAAATTGGAGTCTAATTTTCCTCCATTTGTTGTAATTTCGATGTGCTTCTTTTTCTTTTTTTTCCACCCCCGTGTATTTTCAGGTTCACTTTCCTTTTTCACACTCACGTATTTTCAGATTCATCTCCCTTTTCCACACCGATTCAGGCACCTTAATATACAACTCCCCTCTTCATCAATCAATGATATGGAATTTCAAAAGAATCTCTCGGTATCAATGATGCATGTATTTGGGTATTTCTGTATCTTATATAAGAAGAGGTTCTCTAAATATTTCAATTGTGGTCCTAATTTATGCTCTGCAAAACGAATTCCAATCATTCCTAAAGTTTGATTACTACTTTCTTTAATCTGCCTATACTGTCGTTCCTTTTTGTGTCAATTTTTTATTGTTTAATTATATAATTTTGTGGTTTTCCTATGATTGATGTTGCATGTTTATTTTCTTTCATCTACCTATACTTTCTTTCCTTTTTGTCAATAATTTTTATTGTTTAATTATAAAATTATTTTGTTTTCCTATCATTGATGTTGCATGTTTCTTTTCTTTTTCATAACACGTTATCAACACGAGTCTCTACCCAATTTAGAAAGGAAGTTGTAATCTCATTATTCTTCAAACATCAAAGATTATTTGTGTAGTTTTCTCAACTTACCGTAAGTTTTCTTTTAAGGAATTAGTACTTATCCCATTTGTTTGTCTTTACGTTTTATGCTCATAATTTTAGTGATTTTTAATTGATTAAAAAATATTTATGAGATTCACGTTATTTTATTGTTATATATAGTTATGAGATGCACGTTATGAGATTCACATTTAATTGATTAAAACATTTTGCTAAAAAAGGTTTGTGATAAAGCAACTTAATCATAACTATATGTACCGTGTATGAATCAACCTTAAATATATATGTCTATGTAGCATTCTTTCATTAGAATTTTGTATGATAAAATATTTATTAAAAAATTACATAATGCTAAGTTTTATTAAACATGAATAAACTAAGTCTTTTAAACATAACTAAACTCATGATTAATAAATAAATAAAAAACAAAACTAATAGTATCACTTAAATAATAAAATATAATATATTTATTTCCATTGTTTTATTAAATTATATCTATTCTCATGCGGTAGCATGGGTTACATACTAGTTAAAAATAATGTTTCATTAGTTTTGTGCCATGCAAGATATACGTTTAGCTAGGTGAAGACTACTACAAGGATGTCCTTTACCTTAAACGAAAAGACTTTATTTTTACCTCTTTCAAATGTATAGATAAACTTGCTCGTAATCTCTAAATTGAGTTTTTTTTTTTTTAAAGCTATATTTGATAACTATTAATTGGATTGATTTTTTAGCAATCCTACTATAGATTACAAGTTCTGCAATTTCTCAAAAAAAAGAAGAAGAAGAAGAAGAAGAAGATTACAAATTCTGCTGTAAGTCAAATGCGGGTTCCACCTAGATTACAAGTTTTTTGTTAACCTGAGGCAAGTAAGAGCATTGTAATTCACTTACATTACTTGCTTTCCTTCTTGAGGATAATTAAGGTTCAAATTTCTCTTTTTTGTTGATGTGATTATCAAATTATCACAAAAAAAGTGATGAAATTTCTTGTTGTCAAATATGATATCTGGAATCAAATCTCACCGACAATAAAATAAAAATAAATAAAAAATCTATTGGTATTTTGGTTTAATGGTAGAGAGCAATTGCTATAGAATAGAATGGATTGTTTAAATCCTTTTCCTGTCTATTAAAAAAAAACTTATCTGCCAAATTTTACAGTGATAAGAGATCATTCATTATCTAATCCATGAACTTAATTTTCCTTTTTGTAATTTTAAAATCGAAAAATCTAGTACTTTGAACATTCTATGGTACATACTCCAAACAGAAACATTTTCACTAGGCCCTAGCAGGTTTTCTATCCAACATATCATTCGGGAAACTAAAAAATATTCTGATCGATGCTATAGTTGTTTTGAAACCTTCTCTTAAGAGCATTCGCACTAGCAGTCTAGCACTGTCATATGTCATATGTTGGCAAATTTTACCATGAACCTCTCTCTTTCTCTCTCACCGGGTTTTAGGTTTTTGTTTTTATTTAGGTTTAGGATATATTATTTTATTGTGTAGGAATATTACTTTAATGTGTTCTATTGTAAAATCAAAGTTGGAATGCTGAAAGTATTGTAAAATGATATGATATAATTGATAAATTAGCTCTTTATGATAATAAAATAGGATGTGATAGAATTTTGGGATGTGAATGCTCTAACTAATCCTTTAGTTTGCACTGAACTTGTCCATCATCTTTGTATTTTGTGTACTTGTGAAAAGTTTAAAACTTCCCTACTCTTTCTTCTTCTTTTTTTTATATTAATCTACTATTAGACTAATGTAATTTGTATATATTGGACATTTTTAATATATAATCCTATCCTTCTACCAAAAGGTAGAAAGATTGCCATCCTTGTATTTGTTTTGACTGAGAGTTCTCTTTCACTCTTAGAATGGCTCACAATAATATCCTAGTGATATTAATCCTCCTCTCTATCTTCATCTTCATGTTCACTTATTCACAAGCTCAAAAGGTCCCCGCGATGTTCATATTTGGAGACTCCTTAGTGGATGTTGGCAACAACAATCACCTAAAGTTCTCCTTGAACAAGGCAGACTTTCCCCACTGCGGCATAAATTTTTCTAACAAAGTTTCCACTGGGAGGTTTAGTAATGGCAAGAATGCTGCAGATTTTCTAGGTAATTTTATCAAATTACAAAAGTAGATAGTAGATAATTCACCTTTGATGCTTGTTAAAACTTCCACTTCAAAACTTAAATTCATATTAATAATTCACCTTTTTTCTTGTTTATTGTATGGCTGTTTCAAATTCAATTCTTGTTTCTTATTTTGTCTCCTATTTGTATGTTATGGATTGAGATCAAGTGCAATATCAAGGGTATTGCAATTGACGCAATACCATTTGACGACTGAGATTGAGAGTTGGAAAAAATAGCTTTTAATCTTCATCATTAAGTAAAATAAAGTAAAAAATAGTTAAAAAGTGGGTATGGTAAAAAAATTTGTGAGAGAAAAAATGAGTAATTGCACCGGATCTCAATTTGTATGTTATACCATTAAGATTTCAGTTGATCACATTTCTAAGAAATATGATAAAACCTTTTCCAAGAATAGAGGGCCTTCTTTTATGATATGGGATTATCATTTTCATTAAAATAGAGGTGGACGTGTTGACTAATAATATTGTTTGGTTTTCAAAATATCAATTTGAAATGAATAAAATTTTTGGGCAGCTGAGAAAGTGGGCTTGCCAACCTCACCACCATATTTATCTATGATATCCAACAAGAGTAATGAAAATTTTCTTAATGGTGTTAGCTTTGCATCTGGAGGTACCGGAATCTTTGATGACACAGATAACAGGTAAGTGAAACAAAAAATAGTACTATTTTTCCCTTTTTCTTGTACACTATTCCTTAAAAAATAAAGATTAATAAATTCTCATTCCCATAATTGCATATGATCGAGAATTTTAAAGAAAAATACAAGATATTGTGGGCCCAAGTTGAGCTTGTAGGCCTATTTATAAAGCTAAGAACAAAAGCCCAAGATAAAAAATAAAAAATAAAAAAGAAGAATAAAAAATGCGGTGAGCGTGGATCGAACACGCGACCTTCAGATCTTCAGTCTGACGCTCTCCCAACTGAGCTATCCCCGCTGGATGTTAATCACCTTTTTGTTTTGATATTTGTATGTAGGACCAGTCATTATCTTTGACCGACTCCTTTTCTGATGTGAACGGAGAGCTGCAACAGCATCTAAATTCCACGAATCTGCAGCAGTTTTTATCAAAATCTCTCTTTCCCATTGTGATCGGGAGTAACGACATCTTCGCTTACTTTCGTTCCTCCAGACTCTGCGGGAAGAGCACTCCAAGAGAATATGTGGATTCAATGGCTCTAGCATTAAATGTACAATTAAAGGTAACAAAGTATTCTTTTACACGGTAAAAATTAACAAATGCTAAGAGGATTGAATTTGGAATTATTTTTAAAAACTTTTTATAATAAAAATAAATAAATTGATTAATTTTTATATTTCTTATGAAAGTGGTATTAAATTTTAAAAAATTGTCAATTAACAAATGCCCTAAAAGCATTTGTTAACTTATAAAACTTAAGAAAAAATTAACAGATGTCCTAAAAGTATTGATTTATGAACTATTTTTAGAATCATTTTATAGGAAAAGAAAAAATTAATTAACTTTCTCGAAAATTTTTAAATATTTTCCATGGAAATGGTATTAAAATTTTCCTAAAATGACACATTAACAAATGACTGCTCTTATTAATTGTAACCAGAAAATTAATACCAATTACATTATAAAGTAACTTTTACTTGAAAATGATATCTGTGGGGAGTGAAAAGACCCAGTGGGTATATGGGCCTTTGGGCTATGCTAAGGAGGGCTGACCTGTTCCTGGGTAAAGAGTTTGTTAGTACTACGGGTCGGCCCATAAGCCGAGGATCCGAGGATCTATCCAAGGGGTGGTTTTCTCCTCGGACGAATATAAGAGAGTCAGGAACGACTCGGTGAAGACCAATAGTTAAAAATGGGGAACCCTTGATTGTCCTAGAAGCACCGATACTTGAGAAATATCAAAGATAAAGGCTGTCACCTCCATATTAAAAACTCTGCACCTACCTTCCTGGCCGCATTAATGGGAAAATGACCCCTGAACAGTGGAACAAAGACTTCTGGTCACTATCCAGAGGCACTAAGGAAAGAAATATCTAGGGGAAGGAGGTGAGAACAACACGTGGACAAAGTATCAAAAAAAGAGGTATTTAAGGGGGAACTTAGAACAATAGAAGGGGAGGTTTTTTGTAATCTAAATAAAGAAAAAGAGAAATAAGAGAAAAGGAGCTCTCGGCTTACGTCCGAGGAGGTTTATTTGCAATAATTGTTTGTTGTTTACAAGTGTTTGTAGTTTTTAGATTGTTATCAAATCCTCAATACTTCTAACCTAGATTTTAAGCCCACACTCTAGAAATTTATATTGTTTAAGGCTCATTGGGCCTGAACCCGTAACTGTTCTTGGGTCCAGGTGCATTTGTGCACTTACAATATCATTACTCAGTTACAAAAACTAAAATAAAATTTAAGTTAAAATGCAAATTACACTGTTTAAGTTTGACTAAAATTTATTTTAATTCTCTAATTTTACTTTCATTCAAAAATTGAGTTTTTAAATTTTAAATTTATTCAATTCAAGTTGTTTGTCCTATTTTGTTAAAAAAAAATTCAAAATTATTTTTAATTAGTTTTTTTTTTATGGGAATATTTTTCATTAGTTAATTGTATACTTAATTGAAATTTTTTAATAGAATTAGACAAAATGCCTAAATTGAATAAATTTGAAATATAGAAGACTCAATTAATAAAAGTAAAGTTAGAGTTTCTTATAGGCATGTAAGATTTTTTTTTTTTTTTTTTTTTTTTTTTTGCCAACATAGCAATTAAAGTGTGTACTAGGAAGAAAATTTTGGTTATTTGCTCACTGTGAGAGGCCACACTTCTTTTTGAAAAAGGAAGGGGTACTCCCAAAAAGAGATTTGGGTGCTTGTAAGAGCGCCTCTCTTTTGGAGTAGTGGTGTGGAGTCGCTACTTATTTTTTTATACAAAAAAAAAACTAAATACAAAATACATTTTTCAGAATACTTTGAATGTCATTGATTGAATTAAAAAAAAAGGAACAATTTTGGTAAATTAAACCTTACAAGGCTTTGGATCCTAGTTACAATCTATGCAAAAGAATACAAAACTTTGGTCTTAGTTACAATCTACCAAAATTAAAAAGCCAAAAACACTAATTTACCTATCCAAAAATCCTAAGCTCGAGGGCTAGGTTACAAAATGGGAATGTGTTAGGCACCCATTCTGCCCAGACATAGTCTGGTCTTCTAAATTCTAATGAACAATATACCCTTTTTGCATGATGTTGAATGATATGTTGAACACACATGACAGACGCTTGACAAAAATTAATATAAATAAATTTGCCTTATGAGCATGTCCTCTTTTAAAAATCAAAATAAAAACTAAGACTTGGTTGTTAAAAAAAATCAGATCTATTTTTAAATTTTTATAAAAAAAAAAAAAAAAAAATATTTTTGTTAAAAAGAATCAAATTTGTTTTTGTGTAAAGTAAAAAAATGATTTTTTGTTGAAAGAATCAGATCTGTTTTGAAAAGTAATAAAAAATAATTTTAGGTTTGTAAAAGAAAAATCAGATCTATTTTTAGAATAAATATTAAAAAAAACTTTTTGAAAGAGAATCCACATTTATGAGATAAATTTATTATGCATGCATCACATCAATAAAATAAATAAATAAAAACTTCAACCTAACTTTCAATCATTTCTTTTAAATTTCAAAACCTGCAATTTTGTAACAAAGAAAAAATTTTCTAAAAAAAAAACACAAATTTGTATTTAATGAAAATACAGATCAGTTTTGAATTTTTTTTTTTTAAATCATATTTGTATTTAATGAAATACATATCAGTTTTTTAATTTAAAAAAAATTAGATTTGTATTTAATGAAAATATAGATTAGTTTTATGTTCGAAAAAAATCATATCTGAATGATACAGATCAGTTTTGAGTCTTTAAAAAATAAAATCTGAAAAATATAGACCAGTTTTGAGTCTTTAAAAAAATCAGATCTAAAAATACGGATCAGTTTTGAGAAAAAGAATCGTTATTAGTCATTAGCATTTTTTGAAACTTAAAAAAATCACAATAAATAATCATCTGAGAACATGTTAAAGAAAATTCTAGCAAAGCATAATAATTATATTAGGAACAAAACATAATAAATTATGTCAAACACAATCATGCATCAAACAATAACAAAATTTAATGGAGAAAGAAAAGAAAGAAGAAAAACAATAGATACCTCTTGCATGAGCGTGCTCTTCTAATAAAAGAATATTTAAGAATTCAAAGAAGTTTGTCCAACTCTTTGAAGTCTAAAATACTTTACTTACAAAAAAGAAGTTAACCTAAAGCGAAAATCTCCCGAACGTCTTTAACGTAAGGGGAATTGAAAAGTCAGAAGAGAAGGACCAGAAAGAGGAGGTCAGAAAGTGTGCTGAATTTTGAAAGGCATCCCCTATTTATAAAGGTTGGAATGCTTCGAAAAATTAGCTGAATGATCAGATACGAATTGAGACGTGTCCTTATCTTTAAAAAATCGAAAAGAGTAAGGTTTATCTCAATCCAAGAGTCCTCGGGCCAAACCATGGATTTGTGCCAATCGGCACTCCAAGAGTGCCAAATGGCTCTTTTGGGTGCCGAGCTCGCGTTTGAACTTTGGTCCAAATTGGACTCATTTTTTAAGGATTTTTGAGCCGAGGAATCACACTTAGACGCGTTTTTAATCCATATTCTAAAAATTAATCTCCTTTTCTGGATATTCAGGTCTTTAAAGTGATAATTATCTTGTAGATAAATATTCCAAAGAGTCTTGATTATCCACAATTTCTTTGTTATCTGATTATCCATTTTATTCCTATGCATGCAAGTCTATTTTTAACACTGATTAACAACCAATCACAAAATTATTTAATTAATTTTAATTATCTAGCCAATCAGAATTAATTTAAATTAATCATGCGTGGTCGATTCCACTCAAACACAATGCATGTAGACCGTGCAAACTTGATCATATGATATCTTCTAATCCGACGGTCCAATTTAGAAATTAGACATACCATCGCGACTACTAGAACCTCAAGATCATTTTTATGATATACAATGAATAAATTAATACATGTAATGCAACTCTAAATTTTAGGTATATCAATGATCATTCTAGTCATCTTCCAAGATTAAATTATGGGTGCAAAAACTCATCATTATAATTTTCACATAATTTATTGACAGCGTATATACGGTTTTGGTGCACGTAAATTTGCGATTGTTGGCGTTGGGCCAATTGGATGCTGCCCCTCAATAAGAAAAGATATATATACACAGATGAATGCGATGCTGAAATAATTACTGGCGTGCGAAGTACATTGAAGGCCTTAATTAATGTTGCAGACATTCCAATCTGAGTTCAACGACACCAACTACTCCTACTTTGATACTTACAGCACCCTAGCCAAGTTAATTGATAAACCAGCTTCATATGGTACAACTTATTGCTTAATTGTCTTCAAAAAAAAAAAAAACTTTTTGCTTAATTTCCTTCTCAAAAGGAAAAAATTTATAAAATCACCCTTAAAAGCCCTATCACTCTGCTAAATTAATTTTTTTGCAAATTATTGTGCTTAGTTAAATCTTTATAGGCACTTTAAAAAGGTTAATGTTCTATCTTTTATCTCAAAAAAAAAAAAAAAAAGGTTAATGTTGATTGCTTTGATTCGACAAGCCAAAAGAAAAAGAAAAAGAAAAAGAAAGCTAAATTCTGCTTTTGGTTAAGTAGGCACGACTTGTACACATATTTTGTGTACATATCTCCTTTTCACTCTTATTATCAAATCACAAATGTTACATTTCTATTATCAATACTTTTTAGAAAATACAATGAAATGTGGTATATGCCTTTTTTTTTTATAACCAATATAGATTTTACTCAGTTCAACTAATAAATACCTATTATTGTCGAATAAAAGATCTGGGATTTAAATTTTGTTTATGTAAAAAATAATTTTGTATTTTAGCCTAATGATAAATCATCTTGGAGCAACGTTATATATAAATTAAAATTATATTCTATTTATTAAAAAAATTGTATAAAATATACTGCAAATAGCTTCTATATTTTTTTTTAATAGAAAGTTATGTATCTATCCTTTAAAGTTATTTTTGATGACAGGATTTATAGAGGTCAAAACTGCATGTTGCGGGCTTGGCCACCTTCGTGCTGTAATTCCTTGTGAGCCATTTTCAGCCTGTTGCCCCAATAGAAATGACGACGTCTTCTGGGATGCATACCATCCTACAGAAGCTGCTGCTCACATCATTGTGGATAATATGTATCACGATGCATCAAATTACTCTTTTCCAATGAATTAAATTAATTTGAGGGACCTTCTTGCTATTTAAGCTTAGCCATATATACAAGCATATGTAAGAGTATCATCTTGTTCTTAGTGAAAGGAAGTCAATATTTTTTTAAAGGAGTCTGATATATTTGTAAATTGTAATGCATTGAAATTAATTAAAGAAATTAAAGATATTCCTTCAGTCTTGAATGCTTGATTGTTCAAATGCTTTAAACTTATGTCTAAAACCCTTTGATAAAAACATTCAACACAAACCATTTCAAAGGCTAAGCTAGGGACCGTCAATTTTTAACATTGGTTTTTTTATATACTCCTTGTATCAAAGATTAAAGATTTACTGTTAGTTGCTACCAATTTCACCATTTATACATATGACTATTTATTATTAGAAGATGCTCTCTTTATTTATCACTCATATTATTTAATAATTATAAATATAATAATAATTAATAATTAGGATAACCCAGTGTGGGTTACACTAATTCTCCTATAACTTATAACTTAATATGATGTGAATATAAAATTAAATACACATGATAAAAAAAAAAAAAAATTAGAAGAATACACATGATCAATATTATTTGAATATATTCATTTTGCTCATGTTTCCCTCATTCAGTTCCTCTTTTTTTATTATATAAATTATAATTGACTAATGTCTTAATACTTGTTGATAAAATAGTTATTACTAAGCGATTATCTTGAGATTTTGTAAGCTTGGAGGCTATGAAAGAGGAAGGAAAAAAAATAAAAGAAAATATATTCCTAGTTACTTACGTTATCTTTATTAATTTTTCTCTCCAAAACTTGCCTATGTTAAAAGGGGGGACCACCGCACACCCTTGTGCGATAGTCACTCCATAAGTATAAGTGTTTGTGGGGTGTGGGGGGCAAGAGCCGGGGTTCAAGTATCTAGAGAGAACTTTACAGACATATACACTTAGATTAAGTTAGAATAGAATTCTATCTTGTAAATAAAAGATAAAAAATAAAAAAAAAGAAAAGAAGTGAGAGGAGGGGAATAAAAAATAAAATTATAGGGTCAAGAGAAAAATTTTGATTCTCAAATCTCAGTCGTTCTTTTATTTTTCCATAGTAGCAGATTAAAAAAGGACGGGGCCAAGTTAAGCTTGTAGAAATAGGCCCATTTATTACAATGAACTAAAGCCCAAGACAAGATAAAAAAAGAAGAACAAAAATGCGGTGAGCGTGGATCGAACACGCGACCTTCAGATCTTCAGTCTGACGCTCTCCCAACTGAGCTATCCCCGCTTGTTGACAGGTCACTCGTTCTTTTATTATTGAATATGAAGAACATTAGATTACACCTTACCAGTGTTTGAAGAGCAGAAGAAGCACCTAGGCTCCTCCTCCAGTGTGCAAGAGCTTTTATCAAAGTCTCTTTCCCATTGTGATAGATACAGTAATGACATGACATCTTCGACTAACTTGGATTCCTCTTCACACCAAAATGTGGCTTTCACATTAAATGAACAATTAAAGGTGGCTGTGAAATAAAGGTTATGTCGTTTAATAATTAATAGAATGTTGGCGACTGCTACAATTACAGATGTGGGCCATGTTACAAATTTCAATTACAAATATGTAATATATATTGAACTCCACCTCTATTGTCACCTCAAATTATAAAAATAAAAAATCAATGTTTGTGAAAAATTCCTAAGGTGATGTAGTAGTCCTCCAAAGTCTAAACATGAACATGCATCAAAGTAAGACTCATTATTTAATGCTTTAGATCAGCAAAGTTAATTTGGAGTGAATTCTAAGCAACTAATGTATTTTTATTTGGCCATAGCAATTAATAGAATTTTTTTTTTTTGCTAAGTAGGAATTTTAATTTGTTTATACGCTTAATGTGGCGGGCAAAAAGTACTGGCTAGCAATGGTTAACATGTTACTTCCTACTCAAATAATAGATTTTAGAGGTGGGATGTAAGATCACCTTCTAAATACCCATGCTTTAGTAATTAATGGAGATTAGACAAATTGATCCAATAAAAAGTACGTATTTGAATTAGGAAAAACCTTAAAAATGGCGAAGTGTTTGTCCTCAGGTTTGGTTCAATATGAGGATTCTATTACAATTATGGTCTATCTTTCTTTTTCTTTTCCCAAAAATAATAATCTCCTTGATCTAGTTGCTTCTTGGCTTTATATAGTCAACCACATTGCATCTGGGCTCTACATTTGGAGCGTTAAGATTACATTTCCTCGATACTTGTCACATCCAAGCCTTACTGGTGAGTTTTATACCAAAGTATGAGCTATGAGGGTACTATTCACCATCATTTCCCCATTAATGCAGTTAGCTAAGTAGTTGCAGTACATTCAATACTGAGGGGATGGCTACTTTACCCTTCCTTCCTCTTCTCTTTCATGTTCAGTGCCAAGTTACACTTTACCTCCCTCAGATTGCGTCATGCCCCCTTAATTACTAATTCTCAGCCCTCTGAGGTTAGGTAGGAGTCCTCGACGCTCTTATCTCCTACAATTTCTCAATCTCTTTATTGAGTTCAAATAAGTTCTTTCTAAGGATACTTCATGAAGTTCATGTTAAGAACATATTTTATATAATTGACTAATCCTTTGACAAAATGCACTTTACTTGAAATTGAATAAATCTAAGATGGGTTTAGTACTTCAAGAAATATGTTGTTCAAGTCAAGTATTAAAGTCATGAAGATTGGACCAAGAAACAAGTAAAGAAGAGTTGTTCATTAAAACTTGATAGATATTTCGACAGAAACAGTATCTATCGAAACTTAAGAACGAAGCTCGATAAAAGCTTGACAGAAGCTGAATCTGTCGAGATCTATGAAACCAAAATTTCCAAATATGATATTTGGCTAATGTTGACATGTATGTGTAGGATTTCTTTTCTCACAATCTTAAACATATATAAAGCTTATTTTAAAGGCCGTTATACATAGAGAACACATGCAGAAAGTGACCTAGTATTTTATTCTCTCTGCAAGGAGTTACTGTATCTTTTGCACCTTAAGGTTTTGTAACCAAGTACTTCTTGATCTTCATTGTTGATGAAGTGAAGAACTTTGCAGCCAACAACATCTTCAAGTTGCTAGAGTTAGTCACGTACTGGAATCCGTGCAAAAGAGTAGCGTTTATATCTAGAGAGTTCAAAAGTTCTAAAGCGGTAGAAGGTTTTTGCTGTAAGTTCATCAATTGGGATTGTAGATTCTAGGGACAAATGTTTTGTACTAAATCTAAAACTTCTCTTTATTATAGTGGATTTCTTTTGGGAAGGTTTCCCCTCAAGTTTTTTACTGTGAAACTAGTTTGTTTCATTGGTTTTCCTAAGTTATCATATTTTGTCTTATTTGCTTTTCTGCTATGTATGATATTGATGTTTGTTTGTTTTAACAAAATTATTCATAATTGTGAGAGACCTCGAAAGTGTCTCAAAAAAAAAAAAAAATTGAAGTGCTTTTTAGGGCATCTCTCTTTTTGAGTAAGTGGTATGCAGTCGCCACTTATTTTTTTTTTACACAAAAAATAAGAAAAACTAAATATAAAATACATGACTGAATTGTTCTTTTATCATTGATTGAATAAAAAAGAATACATGTTTAATAAATTGAAAATTACATGGCTTTGGGTCCTAGTTACAAACTACCAAATAATTACATGGTCTTTTGTCCCAGTTACAGTCTACCCAAAACAAAAATAAAGACAAGGCATAAATCTACATATCCAAAAGAACTAGATTCGGAGGCTAGGTTACGAAATGGGAAGGCGTTAGGCACCCATTCTGCCTAGACAAAGTCTGGTCTTCTAGACTCTTATGACCAATGTACCATTTTTATGCATGACATGAATGATATGTTATGTACACATGAAAAACATAATTACACAAGTCTATTTATGAATACACCCTCCTCTTTTGATAAAATTCGAATCTGTGTTGTGATGAAAAGTTGATTTTTGGTTTTAAAGAAAAAAAATAAAATCCGTTTATGCTTGTGTAAAAAATAAAATTAGCTTTTGGTGAAAGAAAAAAAAATCAGATCTATTTTTGGGATAAAGTAAAACAAAATCTTTTAGTTAAAAAATATTAGATATGCCTTTTGGGAATGACAAATTTGGTTTTTGGGTTTGTAAAAACCATATTTGTTTTTGTGTAATAAGAAAAATTAGATTTGTATATGATTAAAAAAAATCAGATCTGTTTTTTATGTGAAATAAAATATATATATTTTTAGAAGATGATTATATTCATAACATCAATCTATGCAACATACATCAAACAAACAAGACTAGTCATGACTCTTTTTTATTTCAAAATTCATTATATTAAGAAAAAAAAATCAGATCTACATTGAAAGAAAGCATAGATCCATGTTGATTAAAGAAAACTTCAGATCCACATCTAATGAAGATGTAGATCCATTTTTGTTTTGAGAAAAATTCAAATCTACATCTAATGAAGATGTAGATTCATTCTTATTTGAGAAAAGATTTGATAATAAGAGATTTTTTAAAATAAAAAATAGATCTCAACAATAAAAACATCATAAACATAATCTAACAAAGAAAACATGGCAAAACTAAACACATATTTATTTATGCATCATAAAAAATAAATATAAGAAGAAAGGGCAATAGAAACAACCTCTTGCATAGAGCACTCTTCTTCTTCTTGAGAGGATGTTTTAGAGTTCAAAGAAATTTATGCAATTATCTTTGAAACCTAAAAACTCCAGCTTTAAGAGAAAGAATATCAAAAAGGAGAGTCAGAAATATGAGTACTCCAAGAGTGTAAAAACGTATCCCCTCTTAGAGCGTAAAAAGTGTGTTGAATTTTGAGACCCAATCTCTATTTATAGAGGCTGGGACGCTTAAAAAACAAGCAGCAACGCTTAAAATGTGAATCTGAATGCATCCTTCCGCAAAAAGGTCAAAAATGATGTGCTTTATCGTCACCTGAAAGAAGTTGGGCCAAAGCCCAAAAGAGTGCCGAATGGCACTCTTGAGTGCTGATCGCACTTTCATATTTAGGTGCCTTTTGGACTCCCTTTTTAGGGTTTTCCTGCATCGGGCCATGCACTTAGACGTGCTTCCAATCCGGATTCTAATTTTTTGAACTCTTTTCTAGATAGTTTCGGTCTTTTCAGTAATAATTATCTTGTAGATAAAATACTCTAAAATAAATCTTGATAAAGTTAAGATTATCTATCATTTTATTGTTATCCAATTACCTCTTTTAGTCCCATGCAAGCAATCATATTTTAAACACTAATTATCAACCAATCACAATATTATTTAATTAATTTTAATTATTTAACTAATCATAATTAATTTTAATTAATCATGCGTGGTCGACTCTACCTAGACACAATGCATGCTGACCATGCAAACTTGATCATGTGATATCTTTCGATCCAACGGTCCGATTTGAAAATCAGACATACCATCGCGACTGTTAGAATCTCAAGATCATTTTTATGATATGCAATGAATGAATAAATGCATGTAATGCAATCATAATTTTTGGGGGTACATGGATGGTCACTCCATTCATCTTCCTTAATTAAATTATGGGTGCAAAATCAAGTGTCTACAATAATAAATCTAATTAACAACTTGGATTTAAAACTTATTAATTCTATCAACCGGGATCTAAATTTCCTAACAAGTAGTATCAGAGCAGGTTCACTCTGATTAGATTAATTTCCTAAGTATGATCCTTAACCCCCATTTACATGAATCGTGGACAATCTCTTTTAATCCCTCTTTTATTTGATGGCACTAATTATGCCCTTACCTATTTCATTAATTGCTTTGGATCCTTGTCCCCCACACTTAGTATAGTAACATTTTCATAGTATTTATACTATTATAATGCTCGTAATTTTTTGTTATTAATTATATATATTTTTTGAAAGAGAATAATAAAATATAATACAAAATTATATATTTTGATAATTCGGTAGTTATTGTTAGAAACTATGCAAACTCAAAGCTTTAACAATGGAGTTTAGGGATTGAAAGAGAGATTGAGATTTTGTGAAAATATGATTCATTGTATTGAGTAATTACAAGATTTATGTTATATACTAAGAGCAGAAAGCGGGAAGAGCCTAACTAATTGACTAACAAAGCAAATAATAAGTAACCATTACAATCATGAAACCTGTCATCTAAGCATTAATTAACTAACTAACTAAGCACTGTAGTACTGACATGTCGTTTATAATTACAATACAAAACGACTACAGCTTAAGTTTGCCTTGGCTGCCAATTCTTTCTTCTTCTTCTAAACCTCTTCTTTACAATTTACTGAACTTGTTCTTCTTGAGTCTTCACATATTCTAATAGTTATAATGGGGAATGAGGATTTAAATTTTTTTTTATTGAAAATACTAGGAGGTACAAATTGAATTATAAGGCTCTTGACTATATAATATAAAATTAGATTGTTGTTGAGTACAATGAAGGCAATAAATTAGGTGTATCGGGAACTAGTTTCTTATCGTGTTAATTTAGAACCTTCATTTCTTTTTCTTTCTTTTTTTTCTTTTTTTAAATGAGTGCTTTCATTTCTCAATGACCCCTTCACCCTTATATAATTATTAGGACAAGATTTAGATACAGTACTTAGATATTGTTCCTTAAGTTTACTTCTTAAGATTCTGACATGTGGATTTTTTCTTATAGGATGAAAATGTATTATTTAATTAAGTAGTCACATTTTAAGAGGGAAACTTAAGAAACAACACCTATTTATACTGTATCTAATTCTATCCTAATGATTAAATGTCTAAATTTTTTTTTCAAGAATCAAACGTTTGAAATTTGATCCCCAATAACTACACCTTGGAGAAAAGGGGGGAAAAACTTATTGTTTGTTTCTTCTCAAAAAATTTTTTTAAGGAAAAAAATATAGAATCAGTTTAAAAGCCCCATCACTCTGTTAAATTAATTTTTATATCCAATTTTGATTACAAAAGTTCGTGCTTCATTAAAGCTTGATAGTTTTATTTTGATTAAGACATTCTGAATTCGATTAAGTAGGGACTCAGTTTGCAAAGTAAGATTTATGCACAATGTGGACATATGGCGTTTGTGTGTTTGCAACTGCAAAAATATAATTGTTCCTCATTTTATTTTTACAAGAAAATTAACAAAATTAAAAGAAAAATACATAAGTATGTATACACATCAGTTTATCATACACTTGCAGTGGCATTGTATATTTATATAATTGTAAGAGCATTCTTATCAAGATGGGCAAATGGTATAAATGCTAAAATTTAACCCCAAAACACCAAAAAATCAACTCCATCAAACATTTCAAATCTCAAAAAATTGAGATACTGCTACAATGAGATTGTATCAATACAACCTCACTGTGGCACAAATCTTAAACCAAATTTTTTTTTTTATTCCAACGGTACTATGTGTGTATTTGTTTTTTATTTTTCCCTTCTTTCTTCTCTCTCCTCTCTCACTTGCCTCTTCTCTCTTTCCGTAGCTTCTCTGTTTCTCTCAGGTTCACAATTTGAGCTCCTCCCCTCCACGGTTGGTCAATCAGGAACATCAAAGCCCAAACGCCTTCAAAGTGTTGCCGCCAATATGGAGGTAGAGCTTGACAGCGGGGTGATTTGATTTTGTGGGTTGTAAATTTGTGATTTCGAATTGTGATCGGCGTGAGTCTGGTTGTGGGTTTGTGGTTTCGGATTGTGATCAGCGTGGGCGTGGGTCTCTGGGTTGTGGGTTTGTGATTTCAGATTGTGATCGGCATGGGCATGGGTCTATGGTTGTGGGTTTGTGACTTTGGATTGTGATCGGCGTGGGTCTCTAGGTTGTGGGTCTGGGTCATAGTGGGTCGTGGTGTAGTGGATTGGCGTGATGGGTTTGCTTTGGTGGAGGTTTGCCGTGGTGGGTTTGCGTGTGTGTGTGTTTTGCTCGCCGGCATGATGGTTTGCCTCTCTGTCTTTCTTCTTTCTTCTCACCAATCTGGGTTTTGTGATTGTCTACTTTCTTCTCGCCGATCTTGGTTTCGTGATTGTGATTATGGTTGATTTGTGATTTGGAAGAGGAAGGTATGGCTGGGCCTTTTCTTTCTTTTTTGGTGTGGTGGATTTTGGTTGCTACGGTGGAGGTTGATGCTATGGTGAAGGTGGCAGTACTGTGGTGAAGGTGGTTGTGACTGTTGCTATTGGATTTTATGGTGGTTGTGGGTGGTGGGTTTTGTGGTGACTGTTGGTAGTGTAGCGCCAGCGGTGCAATGAGAAAGAGAGAGAGAAAGGAGAGAAAAAAATAATAATAAATTATTGAAAAATAATAAAGAAACAATATTTAAATGAAATGGCAAAAAAAATAGAAGTTTTGATATGGGTTATATTGTAAAGTAGTGTATTATATGTTATAAAATTGGGTTTTGAGATGATAAATGCTAAATTTTTTAAAATGCTTGATAAGAATACTTTAAGTGATTATCCCTAAAAAAAAAAAATTATAGTGATGTCAATTTATTATCGTGGACCCTTTTATTTTTTACTAACTAAAATGATAATAGAACTAATTCAATCAAAACCTTTGTACAAAAGGCAAAAGGAATTAGGACAATCTCTATCCATATTATGTACTATATTTGGCACTAACTTCTTATTTTGTCAACACAATGTACATAGTCCCATTTGGTAACAGTGTTTAAACAACGAAAATTATTGTTTAAAAAGTATAATATGTATTTCTATACACTTTTTTAACTATACGAATTTTCATAATATTTAAACAACATTTTTAGCAATTTTTTACCAAATAAGTCCTAGAGCTCTGAGACAACTTTAAAACAAACTTCTTCTCCTTTTTTTTTTTCCTTTTGTTTAAACTTTAAAGTGGGCACAAGCACAACACAATACAGCAACCATATGTTCATATCACAAGCAAAACCACGGTCTTTCGAACAACATTTTTGTACAACCCCACCATATAATTAAGACCCTAGGACGGTAGGACCTGACCATTTATCATGGACCCTATTCAAGCCTTTAATTGAAAGCAAACATAAATGCATGATCAATGTCGGCCTGGCCACTGACCAGTCACGATCAATGTATATAAACGAAGTCCAGTGCATATTTTAGGAAAGTTACTGGTATTATTACCATCCCAAGGGTTATATGAAGTGGGCCTAAGTCTTAAACGTTGTAAAATTAGTAAATTACACAAAATAATTACGTACAAATTTAAAAATGACAACGGGACAGGACCGGACAGAGCGAATTTGAAAGATAGGATTTTTGCTCCCGTCTCACATGATTTTGTCTTAACCCATTCCCGCCTCTTGAGACCCCGCAAAGACCCGCCCCTTTCCACTCCGTAAAACTTTATTTTTCGTTAATTTATCCATAATTATTACAATTGTTTTTTAATAAAACATGTTTCGTTAATAAAAATATACTTGAAATTACAAATAAATATCTCATCAAATCAAACTAAATTTTAGTAAAAATTGAATAACATTATTAAAGTATTTAACAAGACAATATTCCAATAAAAACAAAAATCTCATAATACAAAGTCAATGTTTCAATAGTATATAATTTTTTTTATAATAAAGACAAAAGAAAATGTTAAAATTGGTACTTTATTTCCAACCTTGCTAGAGAAAAAAAAGAGGCAGAGAACCTTGTTGGGTAGAATAAAATAAGTTAATGATATGATTGTTTCAATAGTTTATAGTAGGGTTTTAGGGTATAAAAAATTTACAATTTAATCTTATCAATATGAGGCAGGGTAGGGATGGGTTGAGGCGGGGCGGGGGCGGATTGGGTCTAAAAAGTCTAAAATCATCCCCACCCTACCCCGCCCCATGGTGTGGAGCTAAAATCCTACCCCATCCCCGCCTCACCACCTTGTGAAGCAGAAAAAACCCGCGTGGGGAGAAGTGGAGAGGGGTGGGTCAAGTAGGACAGGGCAAAATTGTCATCCCTATATACACCCTCCTCCCCACCCCAACCAAAAAAAGCATTTTTTAATATGTTATTTTGGAAGTTGATATTGACTTTTAAATTATTGTGAAAATATTGTGAATATAATATTTTCTTTATTCTACTTTATGTTATGAATTGCTGAACACTTTGTTAAACATTTTATACATGCGAGTATATAGATGGAGAAGTCAATCAATTTGTGACAAACTAGCTTTAAAAGGCAGCCAACTTTGAAGATCTTTGTACATGTTTTGGCAATGCCTCATTTCCTGTATTTTATTTTAAAAATATTTTTTGAAACGCCCTTCCCTCAGCTACCTTACTAAGTTTTATATAATATACAAAATTGTGAATATCTATTATATTTATAATATTGCATATTTTCGTCCTAATCAGGAAAAAAAATTCCCCTTATAAAGATATAGAAAGTTTGAAACCTACGTGAGATCACTATTATGTTAAAGAAAAAAGAAGAAAAAAATTAATAATTACTCGAATATGATCTTTGCATCAATCTTATTATATATAAAAAAAAATGTATGTGAGGATTAATTATTTTACAATAAATATATCGATACAAAATTGTTGTACTTTTATTTTTTTGGAAAACAGATCAATCATTCATTTATAAACAAATAGAGTCCTGGTACAAGGCTATCATAGCTGGTGGAGGAGTGTCCTCCATCTAATACAAATCTTGTGAGATATTTCTAGTGTGTTGTGCAAGTGTGTGCGCGACTTTGTTTCTTCCTCGCCTTGTGCAGTAAATGTTCACTTAGTGCAGACCATGTATTAATTGATGAATATCTCCACCGCATTTCCTAACAAAGACAGGTTGGCACGCCAATGAAGATGAAATGGCATGTATAACATTTACATTAATCCCTTCGATGGCTAACTCTGAAAACCCAGCATCTATTGCAAACTCAATTGCTTTTCCAAAAGCCAGCATCAGTTGCACTTTTTTTTTAGTACAAAATTTAATTACAAAATTGGTTGCAGCTTAAAGTTATAACCTTATTTAATATCCTTTTATTGAAAGTAAATTTAATAATTCCATCTTGAATTACATTTTCTTCTTATATCCTTCATGCTTGCAAAATTTATAAAAATTAAATATCAAAAGCTATACCATCAAAAACTTGTTTAAATTACTAGTTTTTGTAATTTAAAATTATGAATAAAATATAAGCTTATAGGTCACATAGTATATAATATCCGATTGGTATAAAATTTAACATTTGTTTAAAGTGTAAAAAACATGCAATTCAACGGTTAGATTTTCAAATATATATAATGTTATTTTATTGAATAAGATTGTAACCTTAGACTATAACCCATTTTGTAACTAAATTTTTCCTTTTTTTAATGGTTGATGTTGTTTATGACTCCTATTATTATAATTGTGGTGAGTAAAAAGGTCCTGGTAGGTATATGGTCTTTGGGCCATGCTAAGGAAGGCCGACCTACCCTTGAGTTCAAAACTTCTTAGTACCTCGGTCAGCTCATGCGCCGAGGACCCGAGGACCTATCCGAGGTTGATTTTACCCTCGGAGGGGCATAGAAGAACCAGGGACGTCATCGTAAAAGCTCGGAAACGGCACGACGGAGACCAACGGTTAAGAGGGGTGAACCCCTGGATGTCCTAGAAGCACCGGTGTTTGAAAAGTACTAAAGGCTGCCATCTCCACATTAAAGACCCTTCACCTACCACCCTAGCTGCATTAATGAGGAAGTGACACCTGAACAGTGGAAGGGAAACTTCTGATTACTATTCAAGGGCACTGAGAGAAGAAATATCTAGGCTAAGGGGAGATGGGGCACACGTGTATGAGGTATCAGAAAGATGAGTATTTAGGGAAGACCCAAACAGAAAAGGGACCTCTCTTTTTGTAAGAAAAAAGAAAAAGAAAGATAATATAAGAACAGTCCTCGGCTTACGTCCGAGGAGGTTGAGTTACAATATTTCGTGTTATTTTTAAGTGCTGTCAATCTTTGATTTGCCATACAACCCTTAAACTCTTCTAACCTGGGTTTCAAGCCCACACTCTACAAATTCATATTGTTTAAGGCTCATTGGGCCTGAGCCCATAACTGTTCTTGAGACCAGGTGCAATTGTGCACTTACAATTAGCGCCGTCTATGGGAATCTAGTCTAGGAGAGGTGGGGATACTATGGCAGGCTTAGGTGCTTACCGTGCAGAGTCGCAAGGATCACAACCGGAAGATCAATTCGAACGTCTTGAACGTCGAAGGGATCGTGAGGGGAGTGTCCATACGGAGTACCCAAGGGCTAGTCATACTCCTGATGGGGGTAGCGCCACCCATGACGATGGTTCTAAAATCATGCAGGAAGAGATCAACCGTTTGAAGAGAAGCTACGTCGCGCTAAGCGTAGGCTTTCACCGTCCTCATCGGATTCTTCCTCGGAAGAAGATAGGCGAGGTAGACACAGCTCGAGGTCGTGCTCACCTGCCAGCTCAGCGTCTTCCGGTGAGAAGGACGATCAGCCAGTTCGCAAGCGCAAGAAGGTTACATCTAGGGGCTCAGGCAACGACGCTATGAGCAGGGCGTTGCACCAGCTCTCCAAATCTCCGTTTTCAAGAGGATTGAGAAGGGGAGGCTTCCCAAGAGATTACCCAGCCACCTTCACCATCTATAATGGCCGGACTGACCCGGTGGAGCATGTGAGTCACTTCAACCAAAGGATGGCTGTGCACTCTCACAACGAGACTCTGATGTGTAAGGTCTTCCCCTCTAGCTTGAGACCTGTGGCCATGAGGTGGTTCAACGGCCTCAAATCAGGGTCTATAGGTTCATTTGGGGAACTGACTAGGGCGTTTGCCTCGCGATTCATCACTTGTAGCAGAGTTCCTCGGCCATTGGACTCGTTACTATCTATGACCATGAAAGACGGAGAGACGTTGAAAGCATACTCTGACCAATACTGGGAGATGTTTAATGAAATAGACAGTGATTTTGACGAGGTGGCACTGAATACCTTTAAAGTAGGTCTTCCTCCTGACCATGACCTGAGAAAGTCTTTGACAAAAAAACCCGTCCGCAGTGTACGTCGCCTCATGGATCGTATTGATGATTACAAGAGGGTAGAGGAGGACCAGCAGCAAGGCAAGGGAAAGAAAAAGGTTATCCCTCAGGAGAGAAGGGATTTCAGGTCGGACAGATATCACAACAATAAGCCGAGGAGGGATTACTTTGGGAAATCTGTCTCGGCAGCACCTCAGGCTGTCAATACTGTGTTCCGAGAACCGGTGCATCAGTTATTGAAGAAAATTCGTAAAGAGCCCTTCTTCAGATGGCCCAGTAAGATGGCAGGGGGACCTGCGAAAAGAAATCAAAATCTCTTCTGTCAGTACCATCGAGATGTGGGCCACACCACTGAGAACTGTCGGACCTTGTGGAACCATTTGGAGCAACTTGTCAGTGAGGGAAAGTTAAAGGAGCACTTATGTCAGCCTACTAGTCATGTCAGTCAAGTCGGTTCTAACAACCAAAGGAACAATTCATCTCGGCCAGCATTAGGAACGATTAATGTTATCTTTGCCGCGCCTGGAAGGACCGGTTCAGGTCCCACTAGGGTTCTGACTGTCTCCCACCCTTGTGCTGAGGATGTGGGCAGCAGGCCGAAGAGGTTGAGGGGCACTTTGCCGTCCTAGGTTTCTCTGAAGAGGATAAGGCGGGGACTATCCAGCCCCATGATGATGCCCTTGTAGTTACATTGAGGATAGGTAATTATGATGTGAGGAGGGTGATGATAGACCAGGGTAGCGGCGCAGATATCATGTACCCAGATCTATTTAAGGGGCTGAGGTTGAAGGTGGAAGATCTTACTCCTTATGATTCACCTCTCATAAGCTTTGAAGGGAGATCGGTTATGCCGAGAGGACAAATTCGTTTGCCCGTCCAATCCGGCTCCGAAACGTGGTGGAGGTGGACTTCATTGTCATTGATGCGTACTCTCCATACACGGCCATCCTCGCCAGGCCTTGGCTGCATGCGCTTGGGGCTGTTTCCTCTACCTTGCATGTGAAAGTTAAGTTCCCCTCAGGGGATTCTGTTGAGGAAATCCTCGGCAGCCAGTCTGTGGCCAGACAATGCATGTCCGCTGCAGTATTACATCAAACAGAAGCCGAGTTTCGGCCGTGGTCACTAAAAATTCATAGCAGTTTACACCTCCTGATGCATCTCGAATGATGACAGGAGAGGAGACACAGTGTAAGAAACTAGAGAAGTTTCTGGTGGCTGCCGATCCGGAGAAGTTCTTCCAAGTTGGTATACTTCTCCCCACCAGGAGAAGATGGATTTGTTAGAATTTCTGAAGAATAATATTGACGTTTTTGCGTGGGATCCTTATGACGCCCCAGGCGTGGATCCAAACTTCATTTGTCATCATTTGAATGTCAACCAGCCATTGTTCCGAAGAGGCAGCCACCTCGGCGATCTTCTAGGGAACATGCAGAAGCTGTAAAGGAAGAAGTTGTTAAACTCAAGAGGGCTGGAGCTATAAAAAGAAGTTTTTTACCCCGAGTGGTTAGCCCATACTGTGGTTGTTAAGAAAAAGAATGGGAAATGGAGAGTATGTGTGGACTTCACCGATCTGAACAAGCATGTCCCAAAGATTCGTTCCCAATGCCGCGCATAGATCAATTGGTGGATGCCACTGTTGGACATCCTCGGATGAGTTTCTTAGACGCATTCCAGGGTTACCATCAAATTCCTTTGGCGGTGGAAGACCAGGAAAAGACTGCTTTTGTTACTCCAACAGGAAACTACCATTATAAAGTCATGCCATTTGGTTTGAAGAATGTTGGGGCTACCTACCAAAGAATGATGACTAGAATGTTCGAAGAGCAAATGGGGAAAACCATTGAGGTCTACGTGGACGACATGGTGGTAAAAAGCAAAACAATACCCTCACATATGAAGGATTTGGCCGACACTTTTCAGATACTGAGAAAATACAAGTTGCGTCTCAACGCCTCCAAGTGTTCTTTCGGCATGGGGTCTGGAAAGTTCTTGGGGTACATGATTACCCATAGAGGCATAGAGGTAAATCCAGTGCAGGTCAAGGCTATCCAAGACTTGCAGCCTCCTCAGAACCCAAAGGAAGTTCAAAAGTTAACCGGGATGATAGCTGCCTTGAATCGGTTCATGTCGCGGTCAGCTGATCGCTGTCGTCCTTTCTTTCAATTGTTGAATAAATGGAAAGGTTTCAATGGACCGAGGACTGCAGTTAGCTTTCCAACAACTCAAGCAATACCTCTCCCAACCACCCATCCTGTCTCGTCCGGAGGCACATGAGCTTTTGTTTGCATATTTAGCAGTAGCCGCCCATGCGGTCAGTCTGGTCCTGATAAGAGACGATGACGGGGTGCAAAGACCGGTATATTATGTTAGTAAGTCCTTGGGCGAGTCCGAGGTCCGTTATCAGCCCTTGGAGAAAGCACTCCTGGCTGTGGTTCATGCCACGCGAAAGCTCCCCCACTATTTTCAGTCTCATATAGTGGTTGTTCTGACCCAATTGCCCCTTAAGGCAGTGCTGCGTAGCGCCGACTACTCAGGAAGGGTAGCAAAGTGGGGGACCATCCTAGGGCTTTTGAGTTAAATACAACCTCGCACCTCAGTAAAGGGTCAGGTCCTTGCTGACTTGGTGGCGGAGTTTTCTGAGCCGTTGTTGGAAGAAACTTTAACAGACTCGCCCATGGGTGAAAAATCAGTTGGTGTGATCACAGCTGCAGTATCTGCGATTTGCAAAGTGTATGTGGATGGGGCAGCCAATCAGAGGGGGTCCGGTGTTGGACTTGTCCTGGTATCCCCCGAGGAATTATTTTCGAAAAATCACTAAGATTGGCATTCTCGGCTACTAATAATGAAGCCGAGTACGAAGCGGTACTGGTGGGCATGAAAATGGTGCGAGAATGAGGAGGAAGGAAGTCCATGTTTTCTCGGACTCTCAATTGGTGGTTGGCCAGGTCACAGGAACCATGGAGGCTAGAGACCCGAGGATGCAGGAATACTTGGCCAAATCAAGCACCAGCAAACTGAATTTGACTCTTTCGCTTAAACTCATGTCTCTCGGAGCGGAAATACTCATGCAGACTCCTTGGCCACGCTGGCAACGTCCTCGGATCAAGGCTTGCCAAGGGTTATCCTCATTGAGATTTGCTGGAACCCACTATTGACATTGCCAACGCACCTCGCGTTCATCTAATAAGGCATAGTCCTAGCTGGATTGACTCAGTCGTGTCTTTTCTTAAGAATGACATCCTTCCCGAAGACAAGTCCGAAGCTGACAAGATACGTCGAAAGGCACCACGTTGGTTGTCCGAGGATCAGAAACTCTACAAACGTTCCTTTTCAGGACCGTTTGTTGTTGTGTACACCCCGACTTAACAGAAGGGCTTCTGGAAGAGCTGCACGAAAGGATTTGTGGCAGCCACACTGGGGGAAGATCCTTAGCTCACAGAGCTTTGACTCAGGGTTATTGGTGGCCCAATATGCAAAGAGAAGCTCAAGACTATGCCAGGAAATGTGATCATGTCAGAGGTTTGCCCCTAATATCCATCAACCTGGAGGAGTTCTTAATCCCCTTTCCAGCCCTTGGCCCTTTGCGCAGTGGGGATTGGATATAGTTGGGCCGTTTCCAAGGGCTGCAGGTAGCAAAAGATGGCTTCTCGTAGGAAAGACTATTTCACTAGTGGGTGGAAGCCGAGCCCTTAGCGAATATTAGGGATGTTGATTCCAAGAAGTTTATTTGGAAAAATATTATTACTAGATTCGGCGTACCGCACACACTTATCTCTGACAATGGTGTTCAATTTGACAGCAAGGCTTTTAGGTAATATTGTGGTGATATGGGCATTACAAACAGGTAATCCACCCCAGCTTATCCGCAGGGAAATGGGCAAGTCGAGGCTGTTAACAAGATCATTGTCAATGGGCTGAAGAAAAGGTTGGACGATGCGAAAGGAGGATGGGTAAAAGAGCTCCCTCATGTTTTGTGGACGTATCGAACTACACCACGTAGGTCCACTGGAGAAACACCATTCTCCATGACTTATGGAGCCGAGGTGGTCATCCCTTTGGAATTTGGTTTTCCCACCCTAAAGACGAGTTCTTTCAATACTGAGAGTAACAATGGACTTCTGGAGAAAAGTCTTGATTTACTTGAAGAACGACGTGAGGCAGCTATGGTCCAAATGGCTTATTACCAACAAAAACTTAAACGGGGATATGATGCCCACGTGAAACTAAGGCCATTAGCACCTGGGGATTTGGTACTCAGAAGGGTTGTGGGCACTACTAGGAACCCAGCTTGGGGTAAACTTAGACCAAATTGGGAGGGCCCTTATCAGATAACTTCAATAGCGGTCATAGACTCTTATCAGTTATCGGATTTAGATGATAATATTGTGCCACATCCATGGAATGTAATAACCTGAGAAGGTATTACTATTAATGAATTGTATTTTTGTTTATACCAGTTTAATTCAATAAATTTCAGGGAGTTGAACTTACAATCTTTAAGAATCAAACAGAAACTTGGTTAAATGTGGTCCTCGGACCAAAACCTTGTGGAAATTGATTTCTTATCATTTATTAAACAGAACCTTAGTTATGTGGTCCTCGGACCTCATACTTGGAAAATTAATATCTGAAGTTACTGTTCTTAAGAATCAAACAGAAACTAGGTAAGTGTGGTCCTCGGACCATAACCTTGTGGAAATTGATTTCTTACATTTATTAAACAGAACCTTAGTTATGTTGGATCCTCGGACCTCATACTTTGAGAAATTAATATCTGAAGTTACTGTTCTTAAGAAAAAACAGAAACTAGGTTAAGTGTGGTCCTCGGACCATAAACCTTGTGGAAATTGATTTCTTAACATTTATTAAACAGAACCTTAGTTATGTCGGGTCCTCGGACCTCTTACTTTGGCAAATTACCATCTAAAGTTACTGTTCTTAAAAATCAAACAGAAATTTGGTTAAGTTTGGTCCTCGGATCATACACATGTGGAAATTGATCTCTCGTCCTGAACTGCCAACTTGGTAAAGTAATTCTTATGGCACCTGGAAATTGGTGCCTTATAGTTTGTTAGATCAGGTTTTAAACCATACGAAGTGATTAATTTATTACTCGGATCATAAATGATAAAATTAACTTCTGATTGTGTTTGGGAGTCAGTACCTTACCATGCATTAATTCGAAATTTTAGTTTTGTTTCCTCAAGTGGTAGGTGGATTTATGTCAAGAGTGGTCCTCGGACCTTACTTCCCCTAAAAGCAATGCTATACGATGTAGGGGTTTGATTATTATATGAGGCCTCTTCTTCAAAAGCCCAGCCTTGCCATTTTCTATTAAGTTTTTACTGATATACGTGTGAATGCGTGGAGGTTATGATTGTGCAATCCTTGGAGTAGGACTTGTGTACTTTGAGAAACTTTTGCTATAATCAATGGGAACCTTTACGATAAGTGTAAAAAGAATAAAATACAAACAGGTATAACACGAATTCAAATCAAAATAAAATTGTTATTTATTAGTTTATTAAACGTTCATTACATGCTAAGACTGGATACAAGACAGAGAAGTCCTAAGCTAGATCCTAAACTCTCGGAGGAGGATCTTGCTGGGAGGTGGTCGTTGCTTCAGTCTCCTTCACTCTAGCTCAAGGGGGTCAAGACTTGCTTTCCTTTGTCTGCTGTCTTCATTGAAAGGACGTTGGACTCCGCCTCCTTCTCGGCATCTCCTCTCCTCCTTTTCTTTGTGGAGCTCGAGGGTTCTGTAGGATCGGGATTGGCTGTGGAAGCGTCTGGGGCAGAGTTGGTAGAGTTGAGTCAGGGGTGGGGGTAGCAGCAGCAGGAGCTTCCTCAATCTCTTGTATTTCCAGGGGAAGCCAAACGTTTTTGGATTTCCTCAGTTCCGAGGATGGAGGAACTCCAGCTGCATTTAGGGCTTCCCCCCAAACCTTCAAGCAGTATTCACGGCACAAGGCCGCAAAGGCCTCGGTCAGCTGCTCCTCTGTGTTGGCCACCCCTTCCTCATAGCTCGCCTGTTTGGCAGCTTGTAAAGATTGTTGAAATGTGCTGGCCTCTCTCTTCAGCACGCAATCTCCTTTTCTAAATCCGAGCGTTCCCTTTGGGCCCGGGAAATCTCATCATCTTTGTCATGTAGGAGCTTGCGCTGCCCTTCTATTTGAGTCTTCATGGTTTTGAGACTTGACTCGGCCCCCATCTCTCTCTCTCTTACTTCAGTTAACCCAAGACCAGCTTCTCGTTTTCAGCAAGTGCTGTCCCCAGGGACTTCTCCGTCTCCAGCCTGATCTCCATCTCGGCTCTGGCCTTCTTACGAGTGTCTTCTATAACTTCTCAGCTACGAAGACCTCTTGGACGGCCTGCAATAAAGTATGATGGGGTTGAGTCCACAAATTTTACAAGTACTGTTAAGAGTGGAATCTTCTAAGAAAGGGAAACTTACCAGCGCCAAGTCTCTTTTCAGTGAGAGAAAAAGTTGCGGCTGATCATTTTTTCCAAGGACTCCATGTCCTTGGGAAGCAAAAGAGGGCGTTCCAACACCTCGGCCAAGTGGTGGGCATGGCCTTGTTGTACCGCCCTTATACTGGATTGGCATGAGATGGGAGCGCCGTCCAGCTTTAAGTCAGGGGACCAGACGGCCGGTGCCCTGCGCACATCGGCTACTACCCAATCTCCCCGCTTTCTACTGAACGGGCCCTTCCCTTGCCTTTATCCATCTTTTGCTGCTGAGCCGGTGAGGGTTGGTGGTTGCGTGGCCTCTTGGGACCTTTGTTAGTCGCCCTTCATCTTCCCCCTTTCTTTTCTTCTTGGGGTCCTCAGCTGGTAGTTTTGGCTCAGCTGGAGGAGGGGGGAATGGCAGAGTAGGGGGACTTGGTCACCCCTGTCCTCTTCTCTGTGACCTTCGCGACTCTGTTGGTAAGAAGGTCCTTCATCCTGTCCATTTCTTCTTCGGATTCGTCTTCTGGGAGTGCAACAACGAACCCAACAATTCCAGAGGCTTCGGCAGTTTCTTCCTCCTCGTCAGAAGTACGACAAACTGGTTCCCTCGAGGTTTGTCGTAGTCTTCGAGTTGGAACTGGTCTATCTCGTCGTTTAACGTATGCGAGGAAGAGACCTACTCTTCTGGGATAGCAGCTGCTCGGAATGGACGGCAAGGGAATGGCCGCTATGGGTCGTAGGTACAGGACGGTTTGAGGAGCGTCGGGGAGGTCGTGGTCTTCAAGAAAGTGGGGACGGCTACGTTTATCCTTCTCCTCCTGCGGTCACGGAAATTATAGCGTTGTCTATCTCCTGGAAGTTCGAGGAGATGGGAGTATATCCGAGGATCAGTGAGCCGCTCGCAGTTGAAAGTCTTCACTGACGAACACCTCGGATCGAAGTACTCGGTTAGGTCGGCGACGTTGCAAAGACTCAAACGAGGGCGTACGTTTCGCTTATCTGCAGAAAAGATGAGAAATAAACAACGTGGTCAGATTCACACAGCAAAAGACAAAGATAAACAGACAGAAAATATATCTAAATATGCAAGTTTGTTAGTGTTGAGGGAGGTTTTGGGTGGGGAGTTAGTCCTCAGGTGTCGCACCTGGATCCCCCCACTGTACTGGGCAGTGGAGACCGTCGTGCCAGTTTCCAGAGACGATCAGGTAGTCGTCCTTCATGCCTTTGTTGGATTTGGGCAAGCAGGAGATTAACCTAACGACACTGATCGGGACTTAATATAGTAACCTACGTTGGATAGCTTATGGGATTCGTACAGAAAAACGACGTCGTGCCACGTGAGGTTTAAACCCATTTGTTCATTTAAGGCATCAACGCTACCTAAAACTCTAAAAACGTTGGGGAGGCATTGATCGGGACACAACCGATGGTTGCGAAGGTATTCCCTCATCACAGGTTTCATTGGAGGGTCATTCCGCCTTCTATAAAGGCTATCATTGGGATTATAACCTCTCCCTCCTTCCTAGAACCGGCCACGGCTCCTGCCGGCAATATTTTAAGCCTACGTCACCGGGAATGTTATATTTGGCTCTGAAGCCCTCCATCCCGGCGGCGGTATCAACTAAACATTTGAATCTACCCATTCTAGAAGAACGACAGGTTAAACTCTAAGAAAGAAAGGGTTTGCAAGGACAAAGTCCGGAGGCAAAAAGGTTAAGAATGAAATGAGCAAGAACTTACGGAGTTTGAGGATGTGCAAATTTCCACGATTTTGGAAAATAAAGTATGATTGCTGATGTTTTGATGGGATTAGTCCCTGGGGAATTAAATGAAGGCGCAGGTTCCCGAAGCGTCACGACGTGCGGAAAAAGGCCTCAAAATTAGTTTATCCCGCCTAAATTTTCGTGGAGAAACAGGGCCGTTGGATGCCCATCTCGCCGTTGAACGTGGGGGGGAAAATGTAACTTACAGTAATAAATGTGCGCGTTTTTGAAAATGAAACCGCCAAATGGCATCCTCCGGTACGCGAAACGGTTTCCACACGTGCGATCATTCATGAAGTGTGCAAAATAAGTTCTCTTCGGATCAAAACCTATTTTTCTCCTCGAACGTCGAAAATTAGAATTTTGAGGGGCTATTGTGGGGAGTAAAAAGGTCCTGGTAGGTATATGGGTCTTTGGGCCATGCTAAGGAGGGCCGACCTACCCTTGAGTTCAAAACTTCTTAGTACCTCGGGTCAGCTCATGCGCCGAGGACCCGAGGACCTATCCGAGTTGATTTTACCCTCGGAGGGGCATAGAAGAACCAGGGACGTCATCGTAAAAGCTCGGAAACGGAAACGGCACGACGGGCAACGGTTAAGAGGGGTGAACCCCTGGATGTCCTAGAAGCACCGGTGTTTGAAAAGTACTAAAGGCTGCCACCTCCACATTAAAGACCCTTCACCTACCACCCTAGCCGCATTAATGAGGAAGTGACACCTGAACAATGGAAGGGAAACTTCTGGTTACTATCAAGGGCACTGAGAGAAGAAATATCTGGGCTAAGGGGGAGATGGAGCAACACGTGTATGAGGTATCAGAAAGATGAGTATTTAAGGGGAGACCAGAACAGAAAAAGGGGACCTCTCTTTTTGTAAGAAAAAAGAAAAAGAAGAAAAGAAAGATAATATAAGAACAGTCCTCGGCTTACGTCCGAGGGGTTGAGTTACAATATTTCTTGTTATTTTTAAGTGCTGTCAATCTTTGATTTGCCATACAACCCTTAAACTCTTCTAACCTGGGTTTCAAGCCACACTCTACAAATTCATATTGTTTAAGGCTCATTGGCCTGAGCTCATAACTGTTCTTGGGACCAGATGCAATGTGCACTTACAATAATAAGAGTGATTTTTTCATATAAAGAGATATATTCCAATCACAATTTATTATTATATATAAAGTTATGAAGAAGATTCTCAGCATTTTCTTGTTATACTTTATAGCATTTCCTAAACTTTGAGTCCAAATCCATTATCGCCCATTCTTCATATATTTCATACGCGTTTAACCAAAAATAAGATCAACCCTACAAACAAGTTTCCAAGTCAGTTAAGGGTGAGTTTTGGTTTAGTCTTTAGCTTTTGACTTCTTCTTTTTTTTTTTCCTTAAAGTAGCCATTTACAATTTTTAATTGCTTTGAGAATGCAACGAGAAAATGAACCTTTTCAGGTTTACAAGACTGAAAATCACGATTTCAAAATCTTACAAATCACATTTTCAAACTACCAATGCGATTATACCTAAAAAAGATTATAAAAAAAAAACAAATAAAAAAAAAAAATAAAAAAACATAACCATATGGGCACTAGCTAGGTCAAAACAAACGGGTGGATCCAGTTCCACAACTCGTCAAGTTCCTCTTAAGACTTTTATTTAGTGCAAACTGAACCTAACTCACTTTCAAGTCAAGCCTTATAAACTAGCCGACCATGAATGTCATCATGTGCAACACATTTTACCACCTAATATTTCCTCCTTGACCTGAATATATTTCCATCAAAGTTTGAATGAATGTCGGCATTTAAACGATTTTCCTTCGTAATTATTGAAGACATTGAAGTCTTTGTATTTCGAAGTCCTTATCGTTGAATTTCTAGGCACAACAAACCCGGAAGACGGGCTAAAGAAACAAAAAAAAACGTTCATGAGAAGAGAACTAGTGGAACCACCCATTTGGATTGCTATGCCCAGCTCACCAACTCCAAGCATCTAAAATTAGGTGTGAAAAGCATTCCTACGTACATTTTGTGCATCCATTTTTTTTAAGGATAGAATTTTAATTTTTGTTTTATGATTATGTACTCTTTATTGTTAAGCTCAGATATTAATTAATTTTTTTTTGTAAGTGGGGTTCAAATTGCAAATTTTTTATTTTTATCATTTTATTCTATTAAAAAAATATATAAGGTTATAAAAAGGGTACATGAAAATAAAATAACATAACCAAACATGCATTAAGATGAGGATGAAGAATATCAAGCTGCAATAATGCCTTTAATATTAGAAATCACATTAAGATCGGCAGAAAAAAAAAAAAAAAAAAAAAAAAAAAAAAAAAAAAAAAGGAGGTCACTTTAAGAAGTGTGGGAAAAACAATGTCGCTATAATTCACTTAATCAAACTGAAAATAAAAATTTATTATATCATTTTAAGAGAGTACGCATTTATATATTTTGAGAATATACAATAATTTCTTTAATTTGCCACTTATCCAAGTTTTGGATTTGCATCATAAATACATAGTTAGCTAGCCACTGCCACATGTCTAATTATTCTCATAAATGTATAGTTTTTCCTCTCATATAAATAATAGATCTTATCATAAATTTAATTAATAAAATTACTATTCATATATAAAAAAAAACACACATTTATAATCCCCTAAAAGGAGATAATAATTTTCCTAATTTCCAATCATTCGGATTTGCAAAAAAGTTTTGGATTTGCATCATAAATGCGTAGCTAGCTAGCCAGTAGCCACTGCCACATGTCTATATACTCAACACGGCGGCCGACTTATAGGATATTATCAGTTTCTGTTTTCTGACCTATTATAAAAGTATAAGATAATATTATAAATGGTTGCCTTAAAAAAACAAAAAAGAAATTATTTATGGTTGACTAATTAGTTTTTACTGGAGCTATAATACTTGATGTAAAGAATTGGTGGCGGAGTGAATTCTGAAATGAAAGAAAATCAGCTCACGTCTCTTTTTTATGTGGCTCTATTTTAATTCGCTTAAATCATTTTAAGTTTCAATATTTCTTATTAGGATTTGGATAAATTGATAAGGGTGAGATAAGTTTTTAAGTATTTTAAGTTAGGATCTAATTAATGATGATTTTTTTTTTAACATTATATTTATCTTGAAAATTCATATTTTTATTTAACTTTTTTTTAAAAGAATATTATTATATAGCTTGATCTGAATAAGAATCAAGGCTAAAAGAACTTATTTATTGAGTGAAATTTAACTTTAAAACTTAGTTTTCTTCCCCGCCCCCCCCAAAAAAAAAAAAAAAAAACGAATTACTTCTTACTGTGATTTTGTCCACGTGAAATGTCACGAAGTCAAACTTATCTTGATTTCTGGCTTAATATCTTTGAGTGATTTGCATGCCGTTTTGGTTCGTAGCGTGTGAATTTAAAGTTTATTGAAAAAAAAAAAAATCTTCAGTTATTGCTATTCCCAAAAAAAATAAATTATAGCACCAACCTGCCCTTGTCAATTGTCATATGTATGACATGAATAAAAAATTAATTAAAAAAAACATTATCTACTTTTTTATTTTTTTATTTTTTTTACAAAGTAGAATTTCTACCTCTTGCCCCTACACCCTTCAAGCACTTATACTTATGGAGTGACCAACGTACCAAGAGTATGCGATAGTACTTGTTTGTCTCAGTTGAATATATAGATATTGTTTCTTTTTATTTTCCAATAGTGATTTTTTTGACACGATTTTCCAATAGAATGCTGCGTGGCCCACAACTAAAGAAGTGCAATAGACTTTATTTATTTATACTAGTTGCTAACTCTTGCGGTACACGGAAAAATTATTGATTCTAAAAATATGATGAAATATTTAACTTCTATACTTTTTCATAGTTTAAAAGTGTTGTCTAATAATATGTTGTCTAATATTGAACGTTATTGAGTTACAAGTGTGTAGTTACCAAAACTTACAAAGTAATTTATAATTCTTAAATTAATAAAGCAAAACTCTTAATAGTTATATATACACACACTTAAAATTAATATAAACTGCAAATATATAAACAAAAATCATATTATGAGGAAAACACACCAAGTTTCAAATTTGAGAAGCAATATGACTTTCTAATAACATATAGACAATTCAAAACGTAGAACAATATCAAAATTATAATACCAAATTTCATTATCTTTTATGTTAAAGTCAAACAAATAATTAGTTGAAATTAATCCGAACAAATAATTAATCAACAAAAAATCATAACTTATAATAAGAAAACAAAAAATCACATGAACTTAACTAAAAAGCATTTAAAATGAATAATTAAGATCAATCTACTGAGATGCAATAGCAAAAACCCTAAGACTTAAAACTTCAAAATTTATAGAATCTCCAAATTCTACTTCAAAACCAAAACAAATTCAACAATTTATATATAACATACCAGATAAAAATGTATCGTTCCCTAGGATGAAAGACAGATGTTGCAGTTTTGATTTTTCTCCAAGAAATTAGAGATGTTTTATCTATCATGTACAATATAAATAGTTAATTAGTAGAAATTTCAACCCAAAAACCAAGCAATGAAAACAATGTTAATATAAATATGGAGATTAACCCAAATACTCAAAATAAAATCAATTCTAAACATAACAAAAGAATAAGATAGAAAGAAAATCTTAGGCACATATGAAAGCAAATAAAAAATTTGACATAAAAGATAAAATTCATTAATAACAATATAAACAAATATCCACATATGTTGAATTGAAATTTTATTAGTAATAATAATAATATAAACAAATTTAACATAAAATTTATTAATTAAAGAAGAAAGTTGAATCAAATTGCTTGCATTTTTTTTTTTTTACGTTAGTCTCTATTTTTTTCTTTTAATCCTAAAGTGAAGTTAGGTTTAGGGTTTTAAGGTGGTAATTTCTAAGGTTTTGAGAAGGGAAAAGAAACTCCTAACAGGAGTCCTCTTTTTTTTTTTTCTTTTCTTAATCCTAACTCTTTTTTTTTTCTCTTAATCCTAACTCTTTTTTTTTTCTCATGTGAGTCTTTTTTTTTTCTTGAATCCTAAGTTTCAATATTTTTATTATGTTCTAACGTGAGTCTTTTTTTTTTTTTTTTGAGTCTTATCAAAGTTTTTGTTTTTATAGATTATCAACGTTTGAGTTTAAGTTTAAGTTGGAGTTATTATAGAGATAGAGCTTCACTCCTTGTAAAGTTTTGATTAAAAAAAAAATTTTGTTAAAAAAAATGATAGTGATGAGTTTGAGTTTAAGTTAGACTTATTAAGAGATAGAGTTTCATTCTTTGTTAAGTTTGGACTAAACAAAAATAATTTTATTTAAATAAAATGATAATTTTATTTAAATATGTGCTGACGTAGAAAATTGTGAGAGTTTCAAAGGTTTAGATTATACACACACACACCAGTATTATTTCCATGCGATGCATAACTTGATGAAGATTCATATGTAAACTCAAAATTTTAAAATAATTAAAACTAGATTATTAAAAAAATAGTAATAATAAATGATTAAATAATTAAATAATTTTTTATCTATTTTTATATTTGAAAATTCTCTTTGTATTTTGTGTTAATTTCTTAATATGAGATATGGAATGAGTTTGATCATTCATATTTGGGTTATGTTTAATCTATGCCCTAGCTAGCATAAATATTAATAAACAAAATAGTTATTGAATACTAATTTTTTCCTAGCTAGTAATAGTCTAATTGAAAAAATAACCACACTGACAAATTAAATACAATAACCAAAACCAAAAATCAAAACGTATCAAAAGAGTTCAAAAATTGAGAATATTAAAAATAAAAATAAAAACTTGCATTAGAGAACCAAGAACTTAAATGAGTGTCCAATGTTTTGCTTCATTATAGTATACTTCATTTGGCATAAAATCTTGCATGCAAATTCAGAAGTAAAGAACAATAAGTAAGATGAATTTATTAGAATAAAATATAAGTATAAGTTGAATTTTGAAAAATAATAATAATAAATACAACAATATGGGGTGTATTGTGTGGGATTTAATTATAGGGATGGTTTATTGGTTAAGATGGGTTGTATCGAAAAGCCATGGCTGAATATATATTGAGTAATGAAAACTTTGATAATAGATTTTTAGTTGGAACAAAATTTAAATTTCTAAAACTTAGATGATAAAACTTTATCTAAATTAAATTATTTTTAAATCTTAACCCTTAGTCAAGAGCTTTTTAGCTTAATATCATAATAAAACATTAATTTAATAAGATGCAACTTAAGGAAAAAAATAAATAAATAAAAACATGGATTGTGTGGGATTCAAGTTTAGAAATTTTTTGTAATAGACTTTTAGTTTGAATAGACTTTAAATTTGCTTTAAATTATTGTTAAATCATGCAACTTGAGGGAAAAAAAAAAAAAACTTGGATTCCAAGCCTAATGATTCAAGGAAAAAAAAAATCGATACAATCGTACAGGAACTATATAACAAGGGAAAAAAGAGAAAGATAAGGAAGCCCTTCAAACTCCCATTTAAAAGATATGTATTTTAAAATTTTAACTGTTAAATGACATGCATGTCAAATTTCGTTTAAATCGGATATTAATTACTATTCAATCTATAAATTAAACATATTTTTATGGATAATTTAATATTACAAAAAAATAAAATTTAAAAATTTGATTAATAACATAGTTTTTTATATTAAATATAATAACATAGTTATTGATTTTTTATCTTCTTAAAATTCTCTAAATATTAAAAATATAATAAGAAAATACAATTTAACAATAAAAGGTGTTTTTTAATTTGAATGGTGCTTTTTAGAAGAGAACTTTGTGCAACAGAAAATAGATAACAATAATAAATTTTAACTAGCCCAGCTAATAAAACTTTTTACAGTTAAATAAAAGTCGTGGGCCTCCACCGAAAATTGAATTAGCGTTTGCTCTGCACAATTATTAGAGGTGAGGTTGAATTTTTTTTTTTTTTTTTAAACAGTAGAAGTCGGTCGAGCATGTCAGTATGTGGCACGTGGCACAGTGCAGTATGACAGCATGCTCTCTGGACCAGACATGTGAGCTGTGACATCCAAAATTATCACACAACCATGCAAGTTACCACGACAAAGGATCAAAAAAAAGTAGAAGATTGATACCGAGCCCAGTAGCGTGCTGTGTGTGGTGGGTCTGACTGGGACCTACTATTATGTTAAACCTTAAAAATCCGATAATCTGTGTCTACATTTTTCTTGAATTGGACTCATTTTTATACATTCCGAACATGCAATCACATGTACCGAACCATCCATTAAAAAAAAAAAAAACTGTAAAACCAATCTTAATTTATGGTTTGTGTCTGCATGGGATGGGATGGGAGTGCTTTCTAAGTATGCGGATTTTTTGTCACACAATCAGAGATGACTAGAGTAAGAATATCATTACCGAAAAAGACTGAAATTTAATCTACTTAAAATACGTATACATTTTAAATATTAGGAAAAGTTAAAGGAATGTTCTTTTTTAAAGTGCCATGTGTAATGAGTTGAATGTTTTGAGTACTTTTGCTCAGGTAGTCTTTGATGTCTTCTATCTTTTAATAACAGAATAATACCAAGTAGTCTTTACTGTCTTGTTTTCACACACAAAAATGTACGCATCATTAACTTTACTCCCTCTATAAAACCCAACAATTCTCTGCCCCCACATAGCATTAGCACCTACCAAAATTAATTTGAGAGAGAGAGAGAGAGAGAGAGTTCTGTTGCACTCATACAATGGCTCACAATGTTTTGCTTCTCTTCTCTCTTCCTTTATTTTGAGCTTCAATTTCTTGGAGGCTCAGATGGTTCCAGCCGTATTTGTGTTGGGGATTCTCTTGTAGATGTTGGAAACAACAACTACCTAAAGCTTTCACTTGCCAAAGCTGATTTTCCACACAACGGCATCGACTTTCCCACCAAAAAACCAACTGGAAGGTTTACTAATGGCAAGAATGCTGCGGATTTCCTTGGTAAGTTTATCCAAACATCTTGAACACCATAACTTTATGCTATCATATTTAATTAAGTTATAAAGTTCCTCCCAAGTCTCTATAGTTATTGCCCAAAATTCCAACCCATTTTATAGTCAATACGTTCTTTACTATCCTTAATTTCCTTGAACTTTCGATTTTTTTTTTTATGAGTTTAATCTGTATTTTGTGTCTGTGTATTTAAGTATTTTGTGTTTGTGTGAGAGAGAGATATCATGTTTGTGTATGTGCATGTATGATCTTCTAGAGTTTTTAAGATAATATTCTTGAATATCTAAAATCCTGTCTAATAAATTTAAAATGAATTAATTGGATTTTATCATATAATCAATAAATAAAATTTAATTCACATAAAAATATATATAATTGAATTCACATAAAAAGATATATATAATTAAATAAATTGACTATAACCAATTTAATATTAATTCAAAATAATATATGCAACGAATGTATGCTCTATTAATAATTTCTATCCCTTGATTGTTGCTTAGAAGAAAGAAAATTTACAATAATTACAACAAATATAGGAAGACAGTGAAGAATTTATAAGAAATATGGCTATTAGAACCCTTGGCCTTACATATAGTGTCAGGTTTCGTGTGCTGAGATAGTTTCTTCCATCTATATTCACCAAGGATCAAATCTCACACACACACACACACACATATATATATATATATATATATATATGTGTGTGTACTGTGCTAGTACCACCACTATCTATCAAACATGTTTTTGTACAAGACACACTAAATTTAACAATATATTTTTAGTATTTAAACAATATTACACATTTTTTTATACACATTTTTTTTAAAAAAATACAAATAACATTATTGATAACTAAAACAGGCATTTTCAAAACTGCCGTGACAATTACCTAACTCATGGTCATGATTCATGAATATAGTAAGTGTTAGTGACTTGGCATCTCTATCAGAGAAGAAAGTAGAAAGAAAAAGAAGCACACTTGGACGGAAAGGAAAACGAATATCAATCACACAATGGAATAAAGGAGCAATTCATTAGTTTACGTAAAAGGAGTGGTCAAATGTTAATAATCGTTCCAAGGTTTTCTGATTGGGTGCATCTTTTTAGGTAATCGAAATTCCAAAAGCAAAATGGCCACCGCCAATTTGGCGGTTAGACACTAGAGTTTTTTTTTTTTTGGTAAATGGTTTTTTTTTTTGGTAAATGGTTAGTCCCTAGTTTTGCTTTTTTTGAGAAGCTAGTTTGCTAGTTCGTACTTGTTTTCTAAAGTTAAACTTTCTGGTGCATCAATACTAACTCTGAAATCTGAATGCGATTACATCTTTGTACTACTCTGGAAAGTATACACTTTTTTCTTTTGGGAGTTTTTTTTTCTTTTCCCATGTGATTACACATCTTTACCCTTTTGTGTATCATTAATTGACTCCTTTCTTCTTCTTCCTTTTTGTGTCATAAAACTTTTTCCAAGAATTGACAGCATTTGAAACCTATATGAACATACACATATTCATTGCCTGTTATTACAATGTGGGATTATCTTTTTTTTTCCCCTAAAATGAGATTATCATATTCATTACTAATAGAGGTGCACATGCTAATATTATTTGGTTTATCAAAATATCAAATTTAACATAAATAAAATTTGTGAGCAGCTGAGAAAGTGGGTCTGCCAACTTCACCCCCATATCTATCATTGGCATCGAAGAATGGGTCATTTTTAACTGGTGTTAGCTTTGCATCTGGAGGTGCTGGAATCTTTGATGGCAAAGATGAACGATATGTAAGTGAAACAAAAACAAAACTACCTTTTCCTTTTTCTTGTGCACTACTCCTTGAAAAAAAAAATCCCCATTCCCATAATTGCGTAATTTTAAAGAAAAATACAAAAATATGGGTGGGCCCAAGTTGAGCTCGTAGAAAATGGCCCATGTATTTACAAAGCAAAGAACTAAAAGTACAAGATAAAAAAGAAGAATAAAAAAATGCGGTGAGCGTGGATCGAACACGCGACCTTCAGATCTTCAGTCTGACGCTCTCCCAACTGAGCTATCCCCGCTGACGATACTTCTGTGCGTGTTTCTTATATTTTACAGCGTCAGTCACTTCCTTTGACAAAACAAGTCGACTACTATTCAACAGTGATTGAAGCCTTGAAAAAACAGCTAGGATCCTCTGGTGCACAAAAGCTTTTATCCAAATCTCTTATTGCCGTTGTCATTGGAAGCAATGATATCTTCGGCTACTTCGACTCTTCTGATCTTCGCAAGAAGAACACACCACAGCAGTACGTGGACTTGATGGCTACCACACTAAAAGTTCAGTTACAGGTAATACATATAAGTAGGGAATTTTGTTTTTGTTTTCTTGGGCTGCTTCACAGTTGACAATATAATTTTCTGAAGAGATTTTGATACCTCTAGTTCAAGCCCAACAATCTTTTCAACTGGTATGGAGAAGCTAGCTTTTTGGTATATCACTTAAAAAAAAAAAAAAAAAAGATATTAGTAAGAATTTATTAGCTTGACTAAATTCCTTCACGTCATGTGCATGTCAAGTATATGATGAACTTTATTTTTAAACCATTTTCTCACCGTTTCTTTTTTTTTTTTTTTAAATATTTAACAGCGTATCTACAATGGTGGTGCACGCAAATTTGTGATTACTGGGATTGGGCCAATCGGCTGCTGCCCTTCACAAAGGTATCAGAACAAAACGGAAGGATGCAGTGAAGAGACAAACTACTGGTCTGTCAAATACAATGAAGGCCTTAAGTCAATGTTGAAAAAATTGAAATCAGAGTTCAAGGACATTAACTATTCCTACTTTGATACATACAGTGTCTTGCTAAGCCTCATTCAGAATCCAACAGCTTATGGTACATAACTGTTCTTTTCCCTTCTGAGAAATGAAGCAAAAATTATGTCACTTTAACTAAAAAAACTTATCACTCTGGAAAAGTAGTTCGGTTTCTCAAATTTGTTTCAGAAATACTTATTTTTTTGGTATATCATATTTCTGCCTTTGTTCCTTTCCCTGTTAATATGTTTATGAACCTATTTGCCTATTTCATTTCAGGATTTGCAGAGGTTAAAGCTGCATGCTGCGGGCTAGGGAATCTTAATGCCAAGGTTGCTTGCCTGCCGATTGCAAAATATTGCTCCAACAGAAGAGATCATGTCTTTTGGGATTTATACCATCCTACAGAGGCAGCTCATCGCATCCTTCTAGATGACATTTTTGAGGGTTCTTCACAATACACATTCCCCATGAATGTGAAACAGCTAATTGCAGTTTAGGCCCAGCAACCCAAAAAGCCCCTATGAAATGCTACATGCATGGTGCAGAAGCGTGAGATTCTCACAGGGCCTAAATTATCAAAGAGCAATACAAAATTCATCAAGTGCTGTAGCCATTTGGCTGGATGAAAACTACAACTTATTGCGTAGCCTAGTAGAAAAAAGAAATCTGAAAAAAAAAAAAAAAAAAAATTTGAGGGCTTAGGTTTTTTTATACATATTTCAAGGATACAACTATAGCCAAAATCAAAAGTTTATACATTATGCAATAGTAGGGGCAATGGCATGCATTATGCGTATCCTCTGTTCCTCTCATCTATTTTCTTTAATCTGATAATTTGCAATCTGTGTCACAACCAAAATGATAATGTAGTCCCGTTAGCATGGTGATATCTAATACTGACAGCTGAGACCCAACTTTTGGTCCCAAATTTTCCATATTTACCATGTCATATCTGTAAACTAAACCTGAATTTTCTGGAGAATAACAAGCCAAATACAAGTATCCATAGAATATGATGACATAGATTCATGTTCCCGTGGAGAATACAATAGTGGAAAAGGATACCTTCAATGTCTTTAAGACTCAGATGGAAATATATCCTGAAAGAAAAGGTTGAGGTCCCCCTTGTAAACATCAAACGCCAACATCTTGTCCACTGCATCCTGCATTTAGCTCCCAAAAATTATAAAAATCAAAAATAAAAAGAAAATTGTATATATAATGACAGGAACGCAGATTCCCATATGCCATATCTAAGATTAACCCCCTTTAACACCTTGTATTGCTGATCTTGGCTTGATATATTCTCATTGCACAATCGCTCAACATGTTTATCATTTCCAAGAGCATCCAACACAAATGCTGCTCTCTGAATAACTTCCTCAAGGACACCTACAAAATCAAAAAATCGGTTCCATTGGAAAACTCAAAGCAGTTAGTAAAGCAGCACATAGAAGACGATTTGTTTATTGCTTAAATCTGGCCCCACTTTCACAATGAGATTGTTAATGCTATTTATGTTTAAGCATTCCAGTTTTAATAAGCAAGATGTTCTAATTCTAATTTCATGATTTCATCTATAATTAATCTCGCAAATTCTGGAATAGTTTAATCTGCATATCTAATCACCCACAGTAGGTACTCAAAGATTAGTTGAGACTTGAGACCCACATAAATGTGTTTATTAGCTAAATTCTGAAACCATATTTTGCATTTACCCATAAAACAACCACCATAGAATACAAAAACAGAAGAAACTAATGATTTTTCCCTTTTTGTTTTTCTGAATCCTACATAACTTAAGTTCCATGATGTTTTAGATGTACCAGCAAGCAGCGCACAATGCAGCCCTGCAGGACGTAAACTTCCATGAGTGATTTCCAGTATTAATTTTAGGGAGGAACCCCCAACTTAGAGAAGCAATTTTATACTCACCATAGCTAAGAAGTGCATGTCCGGGAACAAGCCTGTGAGCAATAAAAACCAAGAATTTAGAAATATATATAGCATTTTACGTGCAACTACCAATGAGAAATTACAACACATGCATTGCACAAAGAGATGGAGACACAAAGACTGCCTACTGATATTATTATTCATAAATCCACAGCTGCAAATTACTGTACTTGAATAAACGGCACCATACTGATGCATGTTGAGCAGTTAAGAGAACATGATGGACCATATTATTGGAATAATTGAACATAATAAGAAGTTTTATTGATGCATTTGTTCCAAAAACACTTTCCATAAAAAAATTCCCAAGGACAAACAAGATTTGGGCTCTAGAAATATTTAGTAAAGCAAATTGAAGAGACAATATATGTTTTCCCAACATCATGAGTAATTGCTCACCAGAAGAAATGGGACTAATGGAGGCCCACATAAATAAATTTGGTAGTAACTAATAAACTCCACCATCCCAACAATGGTCATGGATCACATTCTCATTACAGAAATGCAATGCAAAAAACAAGGAAAATATACCGATATAAAAATACAATATCTTCAATATCTGTAGAATTGTTGTCAGGCCTCAGCACACTCATGGTGTAAAAGTTGAGCATCTCTGACTGAAATTTGTTATTAAACAATATATATTTAATCAAAAATCTCGTGATAACCAGACTGAAAGTGTGAATAACTGAGCTAATAAAGCTACATAGCCATAACCTTCGGTAGGCAACTCTTATCAAGTAACTCAGTCAAATGAGTGCACACCAGAACCTGCAAAATAATATAGCATTGTTGGACTAAAGCTAGATGTAGTGCTTGCTCAATTTCTCTGAGAAATATTCGCTATTTATAGTGGCTATTACATGGAAAGTTAATTCCATTGTTTGAAAACATAAGAACATTCGGAAAATAATATCCAAACAATCACCAAATTCATGCATGGAAACCATTAACTTGTTAAAATGAAATGGTCTCGACGGTAATGTTAAACAGAAATTAATCTCATCAAAAGGATCTAACTAGTTCTGAGGAAAGAAAAGGGGGAGAAAAGAAAAATAATAGTTTGAGGCAGTTGGGAGCCTGGCCCTGTAAGAAACATGGAAAATCAAAGTGAATGCTTCTCTCCCCATGCTCCCAACCACATCAAAATTATAATTAGCATGCTATTCTTATGGCCAGAAAGAGAAGAACTTCCAACCTTTGGGGGGTCATCACATGTGACAAAGTGATTTATGGTTCCACCAAGCAAGCCAATGCCATCTGAAATAATACTAACATTTATGCAATGCATAACATCTGCAATAATCCAATTACTAGTGACATAGCATATCCAAGAAATAGAACGTGTATTTCTCTTGCAGAGACTAACCTTCTGTAAGAGTACCTTTACCAAATTCATCCAATAGACACAAAGATCTTGAAGTTGCATGCCTGTAAATTTTTCAAACATCAGCAATATAAAAAGAAAGAAGAATATTTAAAGTTCTTTCGCTGAAATATTACTCCTAATACCGGAGCTTCCATCTTTTTGAACATTTAGAAAATCTTTTTGAACATTCGGGCAGTCTAAATCACCTCCTTTCCCAACGATGGTTTATTAGATTATTACACAATTTGGCAAAGTCCAAAATACCAAGGAACATGAGATGCAGTCGCTATAAACCATGGCCCATTTGTTTAGTAGTTTGAAGCTCTTTTTTGGAAATTTTTTTTAATGAGTTTTTGAAGATATCTAACCACCCACATTTGGTATACCTTAGCATCATCCCTACTTGATGTAGATCAATCATAAATGTTGACTGCTCAGCAGCCAAAAGCTTGCTTCCCATTGCACAGAATATCCTGTTACCATAGGGCTGTGGTTGGAAAAATCAATGATACATTATTGTATAACTGCTGTTTGAAGAAAGATATTGGAAATATGGAGGTCAAACCTATCAGTCAAACCCACAGTTGCAGCATCTGCTGGGACAAAACTTCCGATGTGGGAAAGGAAAACAATTAAAGCTACCTGGAAAAATAAATTTTCAATATTATAGTGCACTATAATTACAACATCAACATTCAACGCCCACCTATGTGTCAAAGAATAGGGTATCAGTAAGAAATTCACCTCAAAATCAATCTAAGCTCAACAGAGTTGCCATTTGTCAACACCCAAAATGGTTTTTCATACATAAATGTGCAGGTGTTTCAGCAAGGAACAATTAGGATGATAACAATGAAATGTTATTGTTACATAGATGGCACTAGCTTAAATAGTCCAAGCTATAAAGGGAATTTAAACATGTTTAAAAGCAATAAAAATTAATTTTTTACTCTAGAGAAGGATTTTTAAAAGAATTATGGATTTGTACACCAAAACAAAAGTGCATGAACTACATGTAAATATTATCAGTAGATTGACACGGCTAGGTAGATAGCGTAAAATCTATTTGTCACTGAAAATATGCTACACCAAAAAGGGGATGGATTGTCTCTTGAAATGAAACAAAAAATATTGACTGACCTGCTTTATATAGATACTTTTCCCTGAATAATTAGGTCCAGTGATGATATGAATTCTTCCTGAAACAATAAAAAATTGAAATTTCATAAGAAAAATGCTAAGAAGCATACATTCATTTGATGTGCTATGATTGAATGTATCTTCCATTTACCATCATCAAGAATCTTTGTATCATTGGGAATAAATGTATCTACTGTCATTTCCTGCAGAACATGTCTGGTAATGGTGTTAACATTTGTTACTAATGCATTGGTAAATTTCAATTTTCTGAAGGGATCACAGAATATGCAATAAATCCAGACAGCTCTCACCTTCCATTTTGTATATCAAGCAACACTCTGTCGTTAAAGTAGGCCTAACATAATTGTTCTGATGAGCAACAAAAGCCAACGACAAAAAGCTGAAATAAAACAGTTATTCATAAGTATTAAGAGAGAAAAATAACAGATAGTATCTTTTCACAAGAGAGACAGAGGAGCACTTGTTGAAAGGATTCTCACCAATCAAGTTCAGCTGCAAAATTGACAGCCTTAAGCAAATGGGTTGAGAATAGAAGTATATGTGTGACCAAATCTCTAGTAATAACCCTCTCCATATCTTCAACGATAATTCAGATAAAAAAATTTGTAAAATAGGTTAGATACGACATAGTCAACCCATCAAGCATTACACTCAGAACTGGTAAAACTAGGGCTCAAGCAATGCTCTTAGTGTCAGATTGTAGATAATTGTCAAATTATATACCCTCTCCTAATCTTCAACAATAAATTAGAGCAATGAAAATTTGAGAAACAATTAGATATTGAGCACAATCTAAGAATTATAATTAGAACGACTAGAACAGGTTCTCTAACTATTCTCAATGTCTATTCTAGTACAGATCAGAGTACAGTTCTCAGATTATGAAACTACACACTTTTTCAAAATACCAAACAACAAGCACTATCCTAATTATTTTTTCATACATTTTATGTGGGGAGAAGGGATTCCAACCCTGGACACTTTTGTTGGAAACACAAGGTCTCAGCTGACCTAAAGGTCACTGGCATGCATTATCCCAAGCATATGCTATAATCAATGTAAAACTCCAAGAAACTATGAGTATTTAACAGAAGATCAGTTTATAGCACAAACCTAGGATTTTATGATAGATATCTCCAAGAAGATTATCCAATTCTCGTGTCTTTGGGGTACGATAAAAGAATCTGTTTGTCTCTCCATCCACATCAGAGAACTACATTTGACAGCTACATCTTTAGTTCACGCATGCTAACAAACTAATTCAATTTAATTAATTGAAGCTTCAACTTACTGCAAATTCAAAATCTTGAAGTTTCTCTAGTGTGATTTCATCAAGTTTTTCTTCAAAAAAGCACATCAGGTATCCTAGAAATGAACCAAATGAAAAATCAACAGGCATTCATAAGATATGGTAATTAACTTAAAGCTGATAAGTAAATCACAATCTGTCATGAAATTTAAAATGGCATTGTACTAGATAAAGAACAACTTGGAATCAAGATAAACATCATGGAAATGCACCCATAATTCCATATTATTTTATTAGAGGCTCTAAATAATGTAGTTTCTATAAAGCAAAAGAAATCAGGTTGTTTTAGGCTTTGGAATGCAAGGAATCTTGAGTGGATGAAATTTAAATGCAACACTGTAAATAAAATTGGTAGTTCCATATATCCTTATATTTGTCATTCATGTGTCTGTGTGAACTGCATATGTGTGTAAAAGTTGTAGCCATCGTATCATTTAAAGTTGCATTATCACAAAGAAAATCTTTTGGATCATTACCATGTTATTTAGTATTATTGTAGAGGCCATTTTTAAAGGAAATAGAGAGACCTTAAAGTTTGGGGCATTCAGCTAGATTCAAGTTCAACCCCCATTGGGTTGAACAGTAGACAATGTGCGCTTCAATGCCTTATAAAATCCTGATTCTTTAGTCATCCCTACAGCTATCTAAAATGTTCTTGACGCATTAACAGGAATTTGATGATAATGCAACAATGAATACCATGAGTCAATTCTCATCATTTAGTGACTAAGATATGAGAGACAATAATTCAATTTCAAACTAAAGCTACATCATCTACTGACTATCTGATGGACAAGAAGAAGGATAACAAATAAAAGTGCAGGAAAGAAATTAGAGAGCACTAATATTGAATCTAACAAACAAAATGCAATCATAGGAAAATATATACAGAAATTTTATCATCCTTGAAAAATTCTTATATAAAATTCTTAAAATACGCAAACTAACCTATTTGTTGTATATAAACAATACAAGGAACAAGCTTGTCTTTAGATATATGAGGAAGTTGTGCAAGTTCAAATGATGACACCTGCTAGACAGTAGTAGTATGGTTAAAACAAGGTATTTGTAGACTTGACTCTCTTACTCTCAGTTGATGCATAAAAGCATAAAGGCACCTGTTCCAGAAACTCTGGTAATTCCTCATATATTTGCCTCAACTCATCCAACTATATGTAAACAAAAAGAATTATTTGCCAAGAAAATTTGGTATGTTAGTGTGGTAAAGATAAATGAAAACCATTTGATGCTGAAGGAAGAAAGTTTAAACAGAGAAAAAAAAAATCCATCATCTCAGTATCAAATTCGATGGCAAGGCTTCTATACTTTCCATTCCAATTGGACAGAGTGGATGGATCAAATGAGTTTATTTTTTACTTATTCCAATAAGTAAGTGTGCTTATGCCTGACAAGACAAGGATCTAACCTCATCACAGAAACCCTCTTTCACTATTGTCTCATATCCCTTCTCTTTACTTCTATTGACATCAAGAACACCAATTACCTACAAAAGACATTGTTATATGTAAGGATAAGACCAGCAAAAGTAGAAGAGGAGGAGGGAACTAGTCAAATGGTTGACAACTTTCAGAAAAAAAGAAACACACACAAGCGTCAATACCAATGGTATCTGACTAGCAAAATAGTGAGGATGTAATATAGACTAACCAATTCATAGACGTAAGCCAGCTCTGTTGTAATGCATGAAGTAGCCTGCAACAAAATTACACATTTACATACACACATAGAGAATTTTTTTTTTTTTTTTGGGTTGGGGGTTGGGGCTGAGGAGCACATCCAAAGCAGCCACATAAAAAACATATAATATACACTAACGGATAATGCAGTTGATGGAACTAGTTTAATACCTCCTCAACAATGTCCAAGTTCAATTGCTTCACATGCTCTCTTAGACTTTCAGAAATCCCTACTCCAAAGATCTTGTTCACATGCAAGAGTGAGCAAACACTCTACAAGATTAAAAAAAGAAGAAGAAGAGAGATTTATAAGATATTCTGACACAGGATTGTCCAAAGTTCTATTCTTTTTTATTGGCAATTTTATTTAGAATTTCTATCAAAGGATCACACTGTTTAAAACCAAAAGAAGAAGAAGCAAAGCTGTTTTATCAGCACTGCATATAAAGGATAACTTATCCACAAGAATAGTGTGGCTTAAGGGTCAAATATTAGCATTATTAAATCTATGATATGAAACCTAAGTAAATATCTTTTGGTTCTTCAACAAGACTTTTATTTTCTATAGAATCAACCCACCAACTGAAAGGTATCATCATGGGATACAAAATAACTCTTTTAAAATAATGGTATACTCGTAGCACTAGAATAGCTAATGATTTTCACAATTTCACCCAGCAATCTTACAAGGTGAGAAGAGCCTATGAACAAACACTTTGTTAGGATCACCATATTTTCAAATTTCTCTTCATTTGCACTGTTTGGTTCATTATATAAGAGGCAAATGAAAAGAAAGAAAGAACTTAAATTTCCACCCATCCCCATAATTATCTATCGAAATTTGAAATTTGAAAGTAGAAGAGGCACAGAACAAAAAGTAACTAGAACTTCCATCCTTCCTTTTGTTGTTCCTCCACTTTCCACATAACAAAAGTTATAAAGTTTTCACCTTTTTTATTTCCTACTCTCCATTTTCTCTAAATACTAAGTTAAGCAAATAGAATGTAAAATTTATCTAGAAATGACAGTGGGAAAAAATGAGTGATGAATGTATCTTTTGTCCACAAACAGTAGGCTTCTTAGCAAGCTTTGAAGTAAACAGAGAATGAAATTTTCTACTTGTCTATGTAGAGGCAAGACTTTCTTCCAGCAGACTAATAACCCATAAGAGTGTGGCATGTTTTAGTAAAAATGACATGAAGATCCCTTTCAGATTGGCGACTCAGTTATATCTTGTTCGTCATCTAGACAGATATGACTGCATATCTTGAGCTCAATAGACGAGCACTTCTCAAATAATTATATCTCTTCTTCTTTTTATTTTTGTGCAGGAGTCCATTGCTTACAACCAAGCCATGACACTCTCCCAGGTTTTTTTGCCTTAAATCTACATACTAAAGTTAATAAGGGCAACAAGCTTCCAGCCAGAATACATCCTTATCTCAACTTTCAAGAACTTATATATACTTGTTAAATAAGAGAGGATTAAGATTTGAGAGCATAAAACATTGAACTAACATACCTTTAGAAAAGCTATCCAGTCACTACAGGAACATACAGAGCTTGGAGCGTTGAATTTCTTCCACAAACAAATTAAATACTTCAAAATTATAGAACTCAAGAAATACAGGTGCAAAAGAGACACTGTAATATAAGTCAATCATTTTTCTAAAAGGCCTATGACAAGAACAATCAGAATTATCATTAATGCCAACCACATCTTGGAAAATGTTTGTCAAACTATGATATTTTTATAGTGTGACATATATGCCAAGCCAGCATCTAAGTTTTTAATAGTTACGGTAAAAAAAAGAAATGATGTGGTAATTTTTCAAGATTGGTTAAAGTTTCTTAATCAAGACCGTAGGCAACTATAATCTGCAAAGTGCTAACAGTATGAAAAGTTTTTATGTGTCAGATTTCAACCGCTAAGTTGCTAACAGACCCTGCTGTAAATGTAACTACAAAATACAGATGTAAATCATCATTTTAGAGGAGAAATAATACAGAATGCTGTAGAAAGACATTAGGTGGAGGGTGATTTAGTGGATTCAAGACCCACTAGGTGTATGTGTAACTTACCTATTAAAAAAAGGGCAGAGTAAGTGTGAAGGACAGATATTATTGTACCTTGAGTATGTGAGGAACATCCTTTACAGACTTCAGAGTTTCACGTAAAGAAGCCATCAGATCTTCAGAGCAAAGAAAGAATGATATCTTTATCCCATTAAAGAAAACGAGCTTAGTTAAGGGTAATTTAATGCAAGAATTATAATATTTCTGAAAGTTTATTCTACTTATTACCAAGGCAAATCATCTTTAATTCAATAGTTTTAGGAGCTCTTTTCTGGTTCTTACATGCTCCAGACCTGCAGCTAAATCATGTTCTAGCTAGTCTATCTCATGGTGCTGCCAGATTACATTAATCCTCTTTTAGTTCTTTCCTCAATCTACTCAGGATAGTTAAGCAAAGGAAGTCCTCAAACTTTTATATAATGAAAGGATACAGCATTGAGACGCCTGTTTAAATTTTCAAGGTCCAGTATAGGCTCAGAAACCAGCTTCTAAAATGAGAGAAGAAAAAAAAAAAGACTATTAATTGAGTTATAAATTACATCAGAAGTCATGGCATAAAACATTTATCTGTTCAACTTTACCTCAAGAGACGTCTACCCATTGGAGTTACACACTGAATTACAGGCAAAATAATCAGTACAATATGCAAAGACAACACAAAATTAAAGACTAAATAACTTTTACAAACCTTATTCATCATGCCAAAGACAGAGAACCTGTGATTAGAAAATATGTTAGTCATCTTTGCAAGGAAACAACAAAGAGACTATTCATCAATTACCCTTCTTTTGCTCGACCAATGCCCATGTGGCTAGGATGTTTGTCTATTTGGAAAATCTGCAATGACTCGTGAGATGCTGCATCAAGTTTAAGAAACTTGTTTCTATTTCTGGTTGTAAAGGAGTACATCATGGTCCAAGAGTCCAGAAAATATCATTCTTGAAAGAAAGAGAAGGGAAATTGCAGGAAAATTTAAGAGTTTATGAATAAAGTCAATACGAAAAAAGATACAATGAAATTTCTACCACAGAATCCACTGTAATTGATGCATTCCCACATTCCTTTTCTTCAAGGGTATCTACAATCCTTTCATTTTCTAATATGGCAAGAAGACCCCCACTTGCACGAACTTGAATATCACTTCCCATGTCCATCATAGAACTCAACTGCAGTTGATGAGAGAACAAGAAAGCTTAATGTAGAGATTAGGATAAACAGATCTATAAGCTGCATTCAGACTGTTGCTTCACAAAGATGGGTTTTGCAGTTGCTAGCACTGTGGGGTGAGAAAAGAGAAAGGGAAAAAAAAAAAACACAGAGAAAGGAAGAAACATAACAGAACCCACATAAGAATATGTGACTAGCAGAAATCAGGGTTAACTGATATGCACATTCTGCATTAAATAATTTAAAATTGAAACAACATAGAATAACATTACATAGAAGATAATATGTTACTTTTTGACTTACATAACAAACCCTCTCCTTAATGTTTAATCCATCATCCATTCCCGTTACTCGAAGGTATATCAATCTGTAATACCCAAAGAGAACAAAAAATTAGAGTGGAATCAGCAGGATATCAAGAGAGAGAAAACATCCAGTTCCTCAAAACGGTAAAAGCATCACATAGAACAGTTTAGACATAGTGTACTACCAATAACAATTAACAAATAATATCCTCAAACATCTTGTATCAGTATTGACTAAGGGAATGAAAAGAATGGGAAGAGTGTTGGAAGGGGCTAATACTCATCAAAAGAAAAGGCCTAATGAGATTTCTGATTAGACAGTGTACTCTTTAGGTTTGAAGGCTAATAAACATGTGTATCAACTGTAAATGAAGGGAGAAAAAAAATGATGGCCTATTTGACAAAAGACATGACCTAGAAAAGTCTTTGTATGGTAGAAATTAGTCAAATTAGAAACCTCACAGACTTTATTTTACTCCATAAAATTCATTTTGATGACACGCATACAAGTTTGTATTAATCAATAGATATGCTGATAGAGTTTCAGTCTGTAATATCACCACAGGAAAACTGCACAAACCTGGTAAGTTTGTGTGTGATTGCATTAAATTGTTGCAGAGATATGACACGTCAATATGATTTTTCTTTTCTTTTTCCTTTCGCTGGATCATATCAATTTGAAGTTTTTAGCGATAAAATTCCATCATGTAATATTTGAAACATTCAACGATATGAAAGAATCATGCAACAGCACTTTTGCCAGGCTCCCAAACAACACTAATTAAATTAGTTTGGCATATGTTTTACGGGGACACTCTGCAAATGCTTTACTTTGGAATACCCATTTTACCATTAGATTAAGCCAAGTTTGATATCTACAAAGTTCACAAACGCAACATTAAACATTTTATGAATACTTTTATACCTATGCCATGCTTGCTCATAACTGAAGATTGAACTTTTCACAAGCTTCACAGTAGGAGCCTCAGTTGTTCCATCTGCATCAATTTAGAGAGTAAAACAAGGACTACAAGCAGGTTTCATAATTCAACCAGGAGATGAGCAGCATACCACTACGTTGTAAAGCACACAAAAAGGAATCTTCACTTTTAGTGCTTGTGTAAATGATCACGGGCTTAGCTTGATATTTTACTGAACCAATGATTCAGCCAAAGAGAATAAAATAAGGCATACGCTATATTGTTAAATCATATTTTCAACCCACAGAAAATAAGCATAGATTACTACAGCACATGAAGTAGAAGGTGTCTCATGTATCAAATACATGTTGCCTCCCTCTCACAATGTGGGGGTCCCACAGCCCATGAAAGGGAGGATGCATATATTCAATGCATAACATAATTATTGCACGTGAAGATAGTTTGAGAGAGGAGAAACCAACCTAAAGTTCTTTTTATTTCAATTATCAAGAGACACAATACCAAAAAAATGAGACTAAAAGAAATAGAATCCATTCCATAAAAATAAAAATAAAAGAACTTGAAACTCATACCCAAATCAACCAAGGGAAAATCTTTGCTACCATCTTCCCAAACTTCCAGCACATGAAGTTGGCGAATACTGGAATCATAATAGGAAATTCCAACTCTGGAACAAATATTTTGCAAAGTCAATAATTGTAAACATAAAATCAACTATGGAACAAATATTTTGCAATGTCAATAATTGTAGATATAAAATCTCTTCTTCTTTTTTATTTATTTATTTTACTTTTAAATAAGTGAAAATCCCATTCAATTTCAATAAAAGTAAGAAGTATGAAGCACAACCAAAACCCCTAGCCACAACTACATTTCACTACTAACATGGTTCAATTAAAAAAACAAAAAAAATCAATTATAGTGTCTGCTGCCTAAGGATTGAAAGATCCATACATCTAGAAAATTGCTGTTTTTTGTTTTCTCCTCTTCTTTACTCTCAAGTTTCATCAAAATCAAAAGAACTAACATAAAGAGATAATCATGTCTTATTTCCAACATTACATCACTAAATGCCAGTTTACAATTAAAAGAAAAGGCTGAATGTGTCCATCAGAATTTAACCCCATGATTCAGTTTTAGCACCTATCCAAATCCAGCTTGATTAATTAATCTCATAATGTCCTGGTGTTAAGCCTTGCATAAACAAGTCCCAGCATTGATAACCAGAGTAAACGTACGTCTTCCTAAATTGCACACCTGACAGTATAAGTTGCTTAAGTCAAGTATGCCACATACTCATTGGCATTTCCTGCACCACTTTTTTTTTTAAATCTTAAAATCAACTCAGTACATCAATTATCTAAATAAGGTTCCATTAGTCACTAATCTTCATAAAAACACCACCGATTTAGAAAAAAAAAATTTATTTTCTGTTATTCCACAACAATTCCATGCAGGAAAAGGCTCACCGATGACCATGTTGAATGCATGCCATGTAAACCTGCAATTAGATCCAAAAAAAACCAATCAATTTGGAAAGATAGTATGTGGGTGGCACAGATTTAAAAAATATTTACACTATCCACTCCTCAAGAGAAGAACATGTATCTTAAGAGTTAACAACCATATTAGCACAGGTAATAGACAGTAAGTAAATTCTCAAATCCCATCATGTTAATACAAATTGACATATGCTTAACATGTAGTCCTTTTGTTGTAGTTTGTGGTTAAAAATTTTAAAATACAAAAGTATTAGTATAATTTTTTCCAAGAGCCTTGTAATTGACATTCCCTAGCGTTTCCAACAGAGACGTCCAAGTTCAAATACCCCCATGGGTCCCTTCCCCAATGTTATTATCAAAATTAACCTCTCAACTCTCTCTCTCTCTCTCTCTCTCTCTCTCTCTCTCTCTCTCATTTATCAAAAATATATATAACAGGTCATATATGGTAACCACTAACCACTACCAGTGGTTAGTTTAAATTGAAGAGTTCCAAGAATGTAGAAGATCTATATATACATAAAATTCAAAAAAATGAATACATTTTTTAATATTTCTTTTATTGCAAGTTTCAATTTGTCACAGTTCTAGCATGCATAGTTAATTCACACAACATCAATACAGAAATGAATATAATTTCACATAAATGGTCAAGCATTTTCGGCATATACAATAGCAGAAGATATCTCCAAATACAATCAACTCATTTGCTAAAAAAAGTTATGTATATGCCATTTTGTCAATGATAAATCAATTGAATATTTTAAAATAAAATAAAATAATAAGCAGGAAATTCAAGAAATCAAGGTAATGAATCTTATAGCCTCCTGCATTCAAAATGAGTTTAATAAAATTTATAGAGTCCACTCAACTGAGTCTACTCGGAACGGTTTGACTCGGTCGAGTTTGGTTCAGTGTACTCTATTTTCAGAAATGAGAACAGCGTAATGCATTTACATGAATAAGTTAATGTTTCTGATCTTTTCTCAAATTTTCTCGGCAACCAAACGGAGGATTACTAATTTTTGAGCCTTAAAGTATTTCGTTAATTAGGACGAGAGAAAACAAGAATCTCTACTTAAATTTAACCTAATAGAGTTATTTATCTCAGTTCGGATGTGAATTATTCAGTTTTTGAAATCAAAATCAGCGGAAAGCAAACGGCCTAGAATTTCGTTTTTCTTCTCTCTGTCTCCTTCGTTTTTTTCGGCAACCAAACAGAACGCAAAGAAACGCAACAAATGAGAGGATAAAAATGTCGAGAATGGACCTGAGGTACGGCTTCGGTTTCGTCCATCTCCTCCATCTTTGGCGCTCAAATTTCAAATTTCAATGCGTGTTAGAGAGAGAGAGAGAGAGAGAGAATTCTGAGTTTTTAAATGATGGGAAATTTGTTTACATATAGGTCATCCACGGAGGACTTGGATGTAACTCTATGAAAAAATAGAAACAATTTTAAAATTGTAGTGGTGCTCAAACTCAAACGACACTGCGTAAAAGCTAATGACCAAGTTTGTTTGCGAAAATAAAATGTGTCCTTTACATGGTCCAAAACGACACCAGTTCTCTTGGGAGTTGGGAGTGATGACTCATGTTGGGGTGAACGGTAAATTGGTTATGATGGGTCAAGTTAGAGCTCAATCTATCACTTGAACCATCGATTTTTGTGGGTGGTTCAGGTGGTAAGACTCGAATGCTTCGCCAAAAAGACCTAGGTTTAAGTTCCACTGTCAGCGGTCCTCCTTGATGAGTGATCTATAAATCCAATATAAGTCATCTCTGAGCCTATGGCTTGGCTTGTCCGGTCTTGGTATGGATAGCCTCTCCTCATATTAATAAAAAAAAAAAGATTTATGTGGGGTGAAAGTGTGAAACTATCTACAAATCACTACGAGGGACAATCGAGTGTCAAATAGATATTTATCAAGTACCTACAAAAATAAATATTTAAGAAAAATATTTCCCTCACATAATTTGAACTAGATAGAAACTAGCTCATCATTTCTCACACACACATATATATATATATATATATATATATATATATATATATATATATTAAATGAAGCTGAGAGAAACTCAAATTAGAATTCCAAATTAAATTTCCAATTTTGTGTCATGTATCCTAAATTATTTATTCTTAAAGAATTTTATTTCTTAATTTTAGTATCAAATATGGGACCACATCATAATTATTCATCTAAGTGAATTATTAAGTACAAAAACTAAAGAGTCTAGAATAAATGAATCGTAAAAAAAAAAAAAAAAGTACTTCACAATAATTTTTTAAAAAAAAGTATGGACAATTTACATTTTATATTTAATAATATTCTTACAAAAAATTTTAAAGAGTTAACAAAATATAAAATCAATAGTATTTAAATTATATATATAGAATTATATTATGCATCTTATTATATATCTTTTAAGCGTATCCATGCAGACACATGGGGTTACAAGCTAGTACTAAAATAAATGAAAAGCCCCACAAGGCTTGATTTTATCTATTATAACTTAAATCTGAGAGAATCTTTATATTATTTTGATATTCATAAAATTCACAGTTTTGCTAATACTAAGACATTAGAAAATGAAACAAAACGAGGACAGCAAGATCAAACGAACAAAAGAGTTTGATCCTAGTTGCTGCTAATCTCATCACTCCTCAATGCACATGGTCACTACTAACTGCCCCCCCCCCCCCCCCCCAAACTACCCACGCCTTTATTGCTGAAGAGATTCAAGGAATGGGGTCTTATTGTCGACAGAGGCTATTTTGAAGTTCGAGTCAATCGAGTGTTGATAGGCTCATTAGGTGATTGTCATTTGATCGATTGAAAATTGAAACATTTATTTATTAGCGTGTAATTCTGTGCGTATGCACAGGTACAACTAAAAAGGCAAAAATATAAAACTGACCCTCTAACTTTCAGCCTTTTTTCATTTCAGTCCTCTAACTTTCAGTTTTGTTATTTCAGTCTTCTAACTTTCAATTTTTGTCAATTCGGTACTCCGTTAAACCTCAGTTATGTCTTGCCGTTAACTAAGCCAAAACGGTGTCGTTTTGGTTTTTTTTTTTTTTTTTTTGATAAATTTCGGAATTAAAAGAATATTTTTATAAAAAAATATGATATTAAGAAAAAAAAAACATTTAGGCGTAAACACTCAAACCAGACGAGAGCACTGCAAACTCACCAAAACTCTCACTAGGTTCCCTATCTCTCACCCTAAACCCAAGCTTTCTCTCTAATCTTTGAAACTCTCTCAAGTCGAGCCTCCATTAGACCTTCATGGCTTGAGCTCGTCATCACAGATTAGCACCGCCACCACAGGAGGCAGATTGCTCCTCATCAAGAACCCTCACCGAGCTCTCTCTCTTCGAAGCTCTCTCAAAGTTCTCATCTCCCTCTCCGATCTAAACCCAAGTGGAGCTTCCTTGTGAAGAGGTTTTTTTTCTCAATCTGTGCTTAAAAGCCTCAGAGACTCAATCAAAGCTTTGAAGTTCTGTGAGAAGCTAATGCTTATGGCAGAAACCCTAGGGATCACTCAGCGTTGCATTGATTCGATCTCTTCCAGAGCTTCCTTCGCCGATCCAGCGATGTTCAGTTGGCCAGTGAGCGACGCGATCGACGGAAGAGGTCAGAGTTCATATTCGAAGCAACAGATCTTGTGGATTGGGATCAAGGGTGGTGGCGACGATGTTGGTGGTGGTGGAAGAATAAAGAATGATGTATCTAGGGCTAACAATGCGGAGTTGTGGTTTGAGGATTTGGTGCTTCTGAGTTTACCCTTTTTCAAGTGTTTGATCTTCGTGATGTGAGATACAAATTTGAGTAACAGAAGGGGCAGATCCAAATCTGGTGGTGAAGACGACGCAAGCGTAAAGGTTGAGAACAGAGGCATAGGTTTTGCAACAAAGCGGAGTACAGGGGAGCGTGGGGATGTCAGGGTAAGGGCGGATTGGAGAAATGGAGGCAGCGAGTGGGATTACGCACTTGCTCGCTTCAACCTTCTTTCGTGGCCACACTGTTAGGAAATATGTGATTAGTTGTTAGAAACATATGTCAACATTTTATGTAATTGGCTAATCTTTTGACAAAACGCACTTTACTTGTACTTGGATAGATCTAGGATGTGTTTAATACTTCAAGGAACAAGAGTTCAAGTCCAAGTATTGAAGCCATGCAAGTCTGTCCAAGATTCAAGTGTGAAAAATGTTGTTCATTAAAACTCGACAGCTAGCACCTATAGAGATTTAAAGAGCTATTTTAAACCCATGGCTCGACAATAGCTCGACAATTAGGGTATCTGTCGAAGTTTATGAAACTCAGTTTTCCTTGACTGTTTTTCATTCAATTTGTAATTATGTGTTTGGGCTTTCTTTTATCACAATCCTAAACATATATAAAGATTATTTTAAGGGTTGTATCTAGTTACACAGTTGAGAGCACAATTGCACAAAAACATAATTCCACAAGTATGATTGGAAACCTAGTTTTGCCCTAGTTATTGAAGAAGTTGCTGTGTTTGTACACCGTAGGATTTTGTGACCAAGCAACTTCACGATCTTCATCTGTTGAAGAAAAAAAGAACTTTGCAGTCAATATCTTCCTCAAGTGGTGATTGAAGTCGTGTATGGAGATCTGCGCAATTGGTTAGTCACGTACTGGGAGCTGTGCAATACAAGGGAGAGATTGTCACTACATAACAAGTCCAATTGGGTATTAGGGTAAGGGTTCAACTGTAAGTTGGCATAAGGTATTGGAATTCCTTTACTTGTAACCGCTTGTTTTGATAATTGTGGATTCTCAGGAATAATGACCTTAAAATCACACAGTAAGATTTTTGCCTTGGAGGTTTTCCTCATTTGTAAAAAAATCACCATGTTAAATTTATTTTCCATTGCATTTAGTTTATTGGTGATTTTTTTGTACTATCACGCATTTGCATGTTAATTGATTAATTAATAAACTTGACTAATTAATCAATCAATTATCACAAGGGGTCAATACGTTTTTGGCCTATCACACATGTTCCACTTATTTAAACTCCGTTGATTCCCTCTGGATTTGCGTTCACCATTTCCAACATGTTTTTTTTTTTTTACAGCTTTTTTTTTTTTATAGTTTTCTCTTAACTATGAAAATTATTATAAAAAAAAAAATCAAAGTGGTGTAGTTTTGATCACTTAACAGAAAAAGATAACTGAGTTCTAATATAAGACTACATTGACAAAAATTGAAACTTAGAGGACTGAAATGACAAAACTGAAAGTTAGAGGACTGACATGACAAAAGCTGAAAGTTAGAGGGTCAATTTGAATTAGCGTGTAATTTCGTGCGTATGCACAGATACAACTAAAAACAATAATAATTATGCAGTTTAAATTATACTTTTTTAAATATTAAAAAAAAAAACTTAAATTATACATGGTATTTGCTAACAATTTTTTAAATCATACATTTCTAATATATGTAATGGTTCTCATTATATATATATATATATTATATATATATATATATATATAATATATATATATATAATTTAATTGGTTTTAGACTTTTCGTTTTTATACCAAATAATTTACTTGCCACAAAAATTAAAAACTTAAATTGACACGTGGTGAAAAATTAGACTCCAATTGAATTAGAATCTAATTGGATTTGGACTATTTGATTTTTATACTTAAAAATTCAAAAAAGTATTTTGTATCAAATGATACCACGTCATCCATATCGAACCTAATAAATGAGAGACGTGTGTGTAAAAATAACTATCCACTAATACATGTCTTTTTTAATACAAGATAGAAATTATACTCTAACCTAATCTAAGTGCACATGTGTGTGAAACTCCCTCCTGAAAACTTGAACCCCGACACTTGCCCCCCACACCCCACAAGCACTTATACTTATGAAGTAACCATTGCACCAAAGGTGTGTGGTGGTACTGACACATGTTTTTCATTTATTAGTGGGTAGTTATTTTTTGCTGACGCGTCTCACACTTATTGGATTTTGATACCGCTGACATGGTATCATTTGATATCAAATACCTTCTCCAATAATTCATTTGTCAAAAAATTAAAAATTAAATGGAACACATGGTGCAAAATTGAAAATCCAATTAAAATCTAATTAAATTTTCTATGAGTTTTGGCTATTAATATATACTAACATGTAACTCCATACAAAAGCATGGATGCATTAAAAATTAAACAAAATTTTTAATATAAAAATATAAATAATTAGTCAAATTCTTTTTTTTAAAAGCATGTAACAGATGCATTCATGAATATATATATATATATATATATATATTATATATATATATATATTATATATATATATATACATTTAAAATTAAACACAATGTTTATCATAAAATATAGATAATTAGTCAAATTATTTTTTTAAAGTAAACGTGATTAGTCACTTTTAAAATTCTTACCTAAATTTTATACTACTTATGATCATTTTTTTCCTAATTTTTAATAAGATAGAACGTGTTGTGACTTTTGTTATGTGATGATTTTTATTGAGTACTAGCATGTAACTCCATGCAAACATATGGATGCATTTAAAATTAAATAAAAATTTTATTATAAAATATAAATAATTAGTCAAATTAATTTTTTTTTAAAGTATGTAACACATGCATTCATGCATACATATAGATACATTTAAAATTAAACACAATTTTTATTATAAAATACAGATAATTAGTCAAAATATTTTTTTAAAGTAAACATAAGTAGTTACATATTAAAATTATTATCTAAATTTAATACTACTTATGATAATTTTTTTTCTAATTTTTAGTAAGATAGAACGTGTAGCGATTTTTGTTATGTGGTGATTTTTATTTTATTTATTTATTGAGAAACATGTAGTGATTTTTATTGAGCATATGTGATTGTTAATTTTATAGTTCATTAATATTAGATTCTTAGTATTTTGCACTCATTAACTTACTTGACACAAAGATTAAAAAACTTAAGTAGACTCATGGCACAAGCTTAAGTGGCTAATTATGGTGTTGTTCCCCTTAAATTTAGACACATGACGCAAAATTGGATTATAATTTCAAATTTTAATTCAATTTTCTCTAAGCTTTACCTCTATATATATATATATATATATAGATAGATAGATAGATAACTTATAAATTTAAATTTTTTTAAGTTATGTGTTTTTGTTTTTTTTATGGTTTATTATATTAAATTCCTCGTTTTTTTACACTAAATTAACTAATTTAGCACAAAAATTTAAAATTTAAATTAGATGGGATACGTGGCGTAAAATTAAATTTTAATTGAAATTCAATTTTTATACTAAATTAACTCACTTAGCACAAAATTCTAAAATTTAGATTAGATAAGACACATGGCGCAAAATTAGACTCTAATTGAATTTTAATTTGATTTTCTCTCTGCCTTACCTATTATTAGATATATAGACTAGCATGTAACTCATGCAAACGCATGGATCCATTTAAAATTAAACACAATTTTTATTATAAAATATAAATAATTAGTCAAATTATTAAAAAAAATAGTACGTAACACATGCATACATATGGATACATTTAAAATTAAACACAATTTTTATCATTAAAAAATATAAATAATTAGTCAATTTTTTAAAATTAAACATAATTAGTCACGTATTAAAATTCTTACTTAAATTTAATACTAGTTATGATCTTTTTTTTAAAAAAAAATTAATAAGATAATATGTGTAGTGATATTTGTTGTGTGATAATTTTTATTAAGTATATGTGATTGATTTTTTTTATTTAAAATTTTATAGTTCATTAATCAAGGGCGGCGCTACACTTTGTTCAGGTGGTTCAAATGAACCCCTGACTTCAAAATATATATATATATATATATATATATAAATAAATTTTTTGTTAGTTTAGTACATCAATGGCGGCTTTAGAAAATTTTCTTACGGTGTTCCTTAAAAGTATAAATTACACAATCTAATAAAAAAGAAATTCATATATTGACAATAACAAAAATTAAAAGACACGCAAATAGACTGCATCCTTGTCTATACTATATTCCAACCACTTTCTATTTACATACCATTTGGATCTAAATTAACGAGACTTTCCAGAAAAATCTGTTAGAGGGTAATCATGGTCTTGGAAAACAGGTTGACAAGGGCCTTCTTGTAAATAGTATCTTTTTATTTCATCATGAATATTAGGATGATAAGATGATTTCTTTTCTTGTAGCCCAGGATCTAAAGAAAGATTTTATAAGTTAAAGTCAACACGAATTCGCTTAGAAGATGAAGATGAATCTTGCACAGGAGATGAATCTTGGGTATGTGGTTTTTTTATCAAATATTTGTCCATAATTCTAGTAAAAGAATAAATAATAAACTATAAGTTTATTTGAATATTAATTGTAAGTGCACAATTTGTACCCGCAGTCAAAAACAAGTGATGGGCTCAGGCCCAAAGAGCCTTATACAATGAAATTTGTAGAGTATGAGTTTGAAATCTAGGTTTGAGATGTTGGAAAATTGATCAACAGGCTAGAATGCCGCTGTCTATGCAAGTAATAGATGGACGTAACAAAAACCCTCCTCGGACGTAAGCCGAGGACAATTTGTATAGTATTTTTTTTTCTAAAGCAAAGATTACAATTTTTAGTTTTCCACCAAGAAGAAGATCCCCCCTCTTCTTTCCTCTCTCGTCTTCTTATATCCTTCTCTTCTTCCCGGTTTCATCCACGTGTAACACAAATCTTCCTCTCAGATACTTGTCTCATCCACCACCTTCTTAAAGTCTTCAAATAATAGCTGGAATGCTGAATTCTACTGTTCAGAGGTCATTTATCCATTAATGTGGCCAGGGAGATAGATGCAGGGCCTTTAATGCGGTAGTAGCAGCTTTTTTCTCAGATATTTCTCACGCGTTCCTACTTCTAAAGGGTGCTTAGATCACACATTTACCTAACAGATCTTCCAGAATTCTGCCTCTAAACCGTTTAGCAAGTCCCAGGGCCTTTGCTGGGCCTGTCCGAGGAGTTACTCCTCCTCGGACAACTATAGTGCGGATTGACCTGTGGGCCTAGAGACCCTGATTGAACAGACTTGTACTAACTAACCAGGCTCAAAACTCAAACGTTTATTCAAGCACTTTTACCCCCGACATTAATAAAACTATTAATTATTGTTGTTTAATTGTTTCGTTAATTTGTTTGTTTTTTATAAACTATAATTTGTTATATTGTTGTTTCATTAATTATAAAATTATTAATTATTGATTAGCCTAAAATAATTTAATTTGTTTGTTTTTTATAATGTACTAGCATGTAACTCCATGCAAATGCATGAATGCATTTAAAATTAAACAAAATTTTTATTATAAAAATATAAATAATTAGTCAATTTTTTGTTTAAAACATGTAACACATATGCGTTCATGCATACATATATACATTTAAAATTAAACACAATTTTTGTCCTAAAATATAGATAATTAGTCAAATTATTTTTTTAAAGTAAATAAAATTAGTCACATATAAATTCTTACCTAAATCTAATATTACTTATGATAATTTTTTTCTAATTTTTAATAAGATAGAACGTGTGGTGATTTTTATTTTATTTATTTTTTGAGAAACATATAGTGATTTTTATTGAGTATATGTAATTGTAACATGTGGTGCTTTTTATTGAGTATATGTAATTGCTTTTTTTTTTTTTAATTTTATAGTTCATTTTAAATTCTTAGTATTTTGCACTCATTAACTCACTTGACACAAAGATTAAAAAACTTAAGTAGACACATGACACATGCTTAAATGGATAATTATGGTGTAGTCTCCACATAAATGTAGACATGTGCAAAATTGGATTATAATTTTAAATTCTAATTCAAATTTCTCTAAGTTTTACCTATTAATATATATATATATATGACTTATAAATTTGAATTTTTTTAGTTATATGATTATGTTTTTTATGGTTTATTATATTGGACTCCTTGTTTTTTACACTAATTAACTAATTTGACACAAAAATTTAAACTTAGATTAGATGTGACACATGTCGCAAAATTTAAAATTCAATTTTTACACTAAATTAACTCACTTGGCACAAAATTCTAAAATTTAGATTAGATGAGACACATGATGCAAAATTAGACTCTAATTGAATTTTAATTTGAAATTTAATTGGATTTTTTCTCAGCTTTTGCTATTATTTTATATATATATATATATATATAGAGAGAGAGAGAGAGAGAGAGAGAGAGATTGGTTAATTAAATTATTAATTATTGTTTATTACTTGCTTCCCCCAATTAATTATTGGTTAATTAAATTATTGTTTATTAGTTGCACTAGCACAAACACTATGTGCATTACTTCCCCCAATTCAAATATCACACCCCGGGCTCCATGCCCCCATCCACCCCCCACTCAACAGACAAGCCCCATAACCTCAATCATAAGAGCTAATCAGATAAATTCACAATCACAAATCACAAGATACTAAAAGACAATTAATTGTACCTCACCAACACCAACACCAACACCAATGGATAAAGTAAAAAACAAGGGCAAATATTAATAAAGTTATAAGTAAAGCTAAGCAATCAGCCAATCATAGTTCAAAGAAAAATCAAATAAAGTCTCAAAGAGAGAGAGAGACTCTCATTTGCTTTCAGTCTTCAGATAAAGAGAGAGAGACAAAAAGTCTTAGACTACTGTCACCACTCACTACCGTATATGTAAGAGAGAACCCATTAACACGTATATGTAAGAGAGAAAAAGATGAAATACCTTGCGGTTGAGGGAGTAGGAAGGCTTGAGGCTAAGTTGAGGCCTGAGGGGCGGCGTCGTTGGGTAGCACTTCGAGGTGTGACCAATCTCCGATCTTCGATACCCGATGTGCTCTAGAGCTTGAGTTTGAGGCCCGATGTGATGACTGATGTGCTCTGGAGCTCGCACCGTCCATTGGTTTTTGTTGTTGATGACTGATGAGGTTTTTTTCTTTAGGTTAGATTTCTGATTTCAGTTTTTACTTTACTTGATGAATAGGTGGACGCGTATATTAGGTTTTGTTTTGTTTTTTTTGTTTTTTTTGAGAATTCGTGGGTTTGCTACCATTCGTAATCTGTTGGGTTTGTTTTACTTGTTTTTTTTTTCTTTAGATTAGGTTTGCTTTACTATCTGTTGTTTAGAATTGATGTTGGGCTTGCTCTGTTACAATTTTTTTTTTTCAAATTTTAGTTCAATATTTTTTTTGGGTTTTTTTTTTTTTTTTTTTTGCTTGAAAGTAGGAAAAAAAATTATTTGAGGGTGTTACTAGTTTTTCTTGAGGGTGTTCTTAATTTTTTATAAGGGTAAACAAATAAAAAAATTTAAATTATTATATATAATTTTTTTTTTTCAGATTAGGGTGTTCCTGGGAACACCTGGACTGAACGTGGCGTTGCCACTATAGTACATTAATATTTTCTTACAAATATTTTTGCACATCCTGACTTAAATCTTATACACCCTTGTTACAAGTATTTCTAACTTTAAGAGAAAGAGTAAGCGTTTGTGAGTTGTAAGTGTTACTCTTTATTAGAAATTTATATTATATGTGTATAAGTGTGTCTAACATTGGTTTTATGCATTACTTTTTGTTATAATTGTAAGTGCACAATTGCACCTGGCCCCAAGAACAGTTATGGGCTCAGGCCCAATGAGCCTTAAACAATATGAATTTGTAGAGTGTGGGCTTGTAACCCAGATTAGAAGTGTTTAAGGATTTTATGACAAACCAAAGGTTGCAAACACTTGAAAACAACAAGGAATATCGCAAATCAACCTCCTCGGACGTATGGCCGAGAGCTGTTCTTATATTATTTATCTTTCCTTTCTTTTTCCTTTAGGTTACAAAAAGGGAGAGATCCCTCTCCCTGTTCTATGTTTTTCCTTAAATACTCATCCTTTTGATACTCTGTACACGTGTTGCCCCAATTCCCCCTTAGCCTAGATATTTCTTTTCTCAGTGCCTTTGAATAGTAGCCAGAAGTTTCACTTCCACTGTTCAGGTGTCACTTCTCCATTAATGCGGCCAGGGTGGTAGGTGCAGGGTCTTTAATGTAGAGGTGGCAGCCTTTATCCTTGAGATTTATTTAACTTAGATGCTTCTAGGATATTCAAGGGTTCCCCCCCTTTAACCACTGGCCTTCACCGAGTCATTTCCTAACCATTACAATGAAGTCCGGGGTTCTCCGGTGTCCGTCCGAGGATTAACTCACCCTCGGACAGGTCCTCGGGTCATCGGCGTATGGGCTGACCTATAATACTTACACATGCTTAACCCAGGAGCAGGTCGGCCTTTCTTAACACGGCCCAAAGGCCCACATACCCGCCAAGGTCTTTTTACTCCCCACAATAATGTTATTGTATGAATAATGACGTTTGTGGATGTTTGTGTGTGCGGTATAAATATAATATAACTTTATATAATTTAACAATTAGGAAATAGAGAGAGTTTGTTACATGAGTGTGTATAGTTATCATGTTATAATAACTTTTTGTCATAAAGTTAGAAAAATTCAAGAAAAAATTGCAAAGTTAGTGATTTTTCAAGCATTTGATTGGTTAAGTAAAAACATAGTGAATTATTTTATGTATGAATGAGTGTGATTGTGTTCATCAATAATTAATATAGAACCTGTGGGAGGGCTGATGACCGAGGACTCCAATCTGAGGATAAATTTGCCCAACCCAAGCAAATAAAGGTAAGCAGACTCCAAGGACTACACTTACCTGAGGAGAATTAAAGAGCCAAACGGTAACTGGCAGCCTTGAAAAACCCAAGGATAAGGGAATAGATGGCAAATAAAAGTTACAAGACGAGCAAGGGTGGAGGAAGGAAGTTTTCTGAAAAAGACACCTCCCACCTTCGCATTCAATACTCTGCACCAAATTAACTAATTGCATTAATGTGGAAATGATCCCTAAACGGTGATTTCATAACTCACAACTCTTTCTACCACATCCAGAAAAGATCCTAATGGGACAAGCATCTAAAGAGTTCTCCTGAAACGTACAGATAAAGGGTTTAAATGTAAGGGAATGGGCTATATAAGGAAAGGAACTCCCCTAGAAAGAGGGGATGGACGATTTCCAAGAAAAAAGTGTCAAGCATGTAAACTAAGGAGGACCTTGTAAAAGAAATATCATATTTGTCTATGAATAAAAAACCTATCCTCGGACTTGCTCGAGGATGAATTTTTACTGAATTGTTGTCCTTTCCATGCCTATTAATTACTCTGGTTCCATTAGTCTTAGGCTTGTGATTTTCTTTGCATTGCAGTTGACTCTGAAACCCACTCTCTTAACTCACTTGATATTCTTAGTATATTGCATTCATTAACTCACTTGATACAATGATTAAAAACTTAAGTGGACACATGACACAAACTTAAGTAGATAATTATGGTGTGATCTCCACATAAATTTAGACACATGGTGCAAAATTATATTTTAATTTCAAATTCTAATTGAATTTTCTTAGAGTTTTACATATTAATATATACTAGCTTGTGACTCCTTGCATATGCATGGGTACACCTAAAGGTATACAATAAGATGCATAATGTAATTCCTATATATATAATCTAAATATTATTGATAGTTATTTTTATATTTTGTTAACTCTTTAAAAAAATTTGTAAGGATATTATTAGGTATAAAATGTAAATTTTTCATGTTTTTTTTTTTAATAATTATTGTGAAGCACTTTTTATTTTTATTTTTTTATGATTCATTTATTATAGACTCTTTGGTTTTTGTATTTCTTTGATGAATATTTATGATGTGGTACCACATTTGATTCTAAAATTAAAAAATAACTATTTAAGAATAAATAATATATGACAAATGACACAAAATTGGAACTCTAATTTGGAATTCTAATTTGAGTTTCTCTTAGCTTTACCTATTATTATATATATAGACTAGTATGTACATTATGTTTACGCACGAGAATGAAGAATCATAGTGGTGCTTTTGATATTAGCTTGAGTTATTAAACATAAATGACATAATTTGACTAGTACATTTAGAGGTACTAAAATAGTTTTTTCTTCCAATTTTTATGATGTTGGTTATGCTAAGTTTCTCATTACATTGCTATTACTTATATAATTTTGAATATCACTACCAGATCTACATATACAATATTAATTATTATCTGTGAAAGTTTACTAAATACAACACAAAATAAAATAATAAATTGGTCAAATATATCTCTTAATTGAATGGAGATAGGTGTTGTAAGTGCACAATTTGTACCCGGACCCAAACGAGTGATGAGCTCAGGCCCAAAGAGCCTTATACAATGAATTTGTAGAGTATGAGTTTGAAACCTAGGTTAGGGATATTGGGGAACTGATAAACAGGCTAGAAGGTCATAATCCACGCAAATAAAAGATGAATATGATAAAAAAAAACTCTCTTCGGACATAAGCTGAGAACCACTTGTATAATCTTTCTTTTTCTAAGCAAAAAATTACAATTTTTTAGTATCCAAAAGAGATCCCCCTTTTTCTTTTCTCTTTCGTCCTCTTATATCCTTCTTCTTCCTCCCTGTTTCATCCACGTGTAACACTGATTTTCCTCCTAGATACTTGTCCTATCCACCTCATTCTTAAAGTCTTCAAATAATAGTTGGAATGTTGAATATTACTGTTTAGAGGTCATTTCTCCATTAATGCGGCCAGGGAGGTAGATGCAGGGCCTTTAATGCAGTGGTAGTAGCTTTTTCCTCAGATTTTTCTCACACATTCCTGCTTTTAACGAGTGCTTGGATCACGTCTTTACCCAACAAATCTTCCAAATGCTATCTCTAAACCCTTTAGCAAGTCCCCTGGCCTTTACTGGGCTTGTTCGAGGAGATACTCCTCCTCGGACAACTCCTCGGTCCCTTGTAGCACGGACTGACCTATGGCCTTCGAAAACTCTGACTAAACGACTTATACCAACAAATCAGGCCCAAGGCCTAAAGTGCATTTAAGCATTTTTACCCCACAGGTGTATAGATCGTTCAGCTCAATTACAGTTTGTTATATTTAATATCTTCGTATACAAATATCTGAATAGAAATTGTATAAAAAAATAAAATTCATTAGTTTAGAGCTAGAAAAGATAATAACAAAATTCTAAACAATTTAATTTGTACGGAAAACTAATAAAAGCAAAATCCAATTTTAATTTTAATTGAATTTTATATAAACTATGGTTTAACATTTATATATATAACCTAGTTAGTAATGGACCCTTAATAGTCATGATATATTATATAAATGACTTATAAATTTGAATTGTTTTTAATTATATGATTAGGTGTTTTATGGTTTAGTTATATTGGACTCCTCGTTTTCTACACTAAATTAACTCATTTGGCACAAAAATTAAAAAAAAATTTAGATTAAATGGAACACGTGACACAAAATTAGACTTTAATTAAATTCCAACTTAAATTTCACTTGGATTTTCTCTTAACTTTACCTATTAATATATACTAGCATGTAACTCCATGCAAACGCATGGATGCATTTAAAATTAAACAAAATTTTATTATAAAAATATAAATAATTAGTCAAATTAATTATTTTAAAACATGTAACACATGCATTCATGCACACATATAGATACATTTAAAATTAAACACAATTTTATCATAAAATATGGATAATTGGTCAAATTATTTTCTTAAGTAAACATAATTAGTCATATATTAAAATTTGTACCTAAATTTAATACTATTTATGATCTTTTTTTTTTCTAATTTTTAATATGATAGAACGTATGGTGATTTTTGTTATGTGGTGATTTTTATTTTATTTATTTTTTGAGAAACTGTGGTGATTTTATTTAGTATATGTGATTATTTTTTTTAAAATTTTATAATTCATTAATATTAAATTTTAGTATTTTGTACTGATTAACTCACTTTACACAAAGATTAAAACTTAAGTAGACATATGGTACAAGTTTAAGTGGATAATTATGTTGTAGTTCCCACATAAATTTAGACACATGACTCAAAATTGGATTATAATTTCAAATTATAATTCAGTTTTCTCTAAGCTTTACCTATTAATATATATATATATAATATGTGTGTGTGTGTGTGTGTGTGTGTGTGTGGGTGTGTGTGTGTGACTTATAATTTGAATTTTTTTAGTTATATGATTATTGTTTTATGATTTATTATACTGGACTCCTCATTTTCTACACTAAATTAATTAATTTGGCACAAAATTTTTAAAATAAAGATTAAATGGGACACGTGACGTAAAATTAAACTCTAATTAAAATTCAATTTTTACGTTAAATTAACTTATTTGGCACAAAAATTTTAAAATTTAGATTAAATGAGACGCATGGAGTAAAATTAGACTCTAATTGAATTCTATTTAAAATTTAATTGAATTTTCTCTTTGCTTTACCTATTATTATTATTATATATATATATATATATTTTTTTTTTTATAGGAACCAACGAATAATTTCATTGGATCAACAACAACTTCTGTCTTTTCTTTAGTAACAAAAGGTAGCCTTGTCATATGATCACCAATAATTTTCAACCATCTGCAAGATAAGTTGCATACAGTTGTCCGCAACTAATCAAATCTAGCAATGCGTAAAGGAAAATATAAAGATGATTGGGTAGGGTGAAATGTTATCAAACTTGTAATCTGCCCATAAATAAAAAACTATAAAATTCATAACCTAATTTCCACCAATCTGCCTATTTGAAAATCGCCTACAACCATTCTGATTGGGTTAATGAGGTCATGTATACAAAATGTATGGACAGTTCGACACCCCTAATCTCAAGGTCAATTGGCAAAAATTATTGTTTATGGCGAAAACACTCAAGTTTTTAGGGGTTCGAAGAGAACAAAGTACGATGTGAGGAATTGAGGATATGAATGATTTTTGAATTTATTTTTTATCCTACTCTATCTTTTTTAGCCAAACTTTTGGACCACCTGACGTGGCGTGTTTAACTATGAGATAACGTCCTCTTATGGCAGTTATTGTTTATTCCTAGTTCATTTAAGCTAGATAGTAGTAACATTTTTTATTTTATTTTTAATTTCAGATAGCAACATCACTTTGTCTTTAAGTTGATAAATTAAATAACATGAATGTCACAATCTCCTTACCGATGGTCAAAAATCCAAAGTCAACTTTGATGAAAGTGACAAATTATACATAAATTGCAGTGCGATACATATCTAAATTACAAAAATATATTTTACAAACATCATAGAAATCGAACAATAAAATAGATACAAAAAAATTAAAAGAATATTTTAACTCTAAAGTTCTGAAAAAAAAAATATGGTAGATAATTAAAATTTTAGTATAATACTGTAATGAATTATCTTTTAATTTTCTTAAAATTTTAATGAAATTGTTCTACCTATAATTAACCATCTTAATATTCAATAATTTATTACCACTGTAAAAAAAAAAAATTATGGCGGTGGTGGGCCTTGGCATGATTAAGCAGTTGAGAAAGGAGCATTTATAGCAGCGATGAGCGGGAATGAAAAGACTCAAAGAGGGTGGGGACTGGGACTGAAATTGAGGTAGCACTTTTTTTTTTTTTTGAGAATCAAATTGAGGTGGCACTTTTGTTTGCAGAAATCGTAGGGATACAAAGACTTTGGTCTTGAAAAGTTGAAGGTACCAGCGGTGTCTTGGTCTAGTGGTGCCAGGGGCTAGACTTGGTAGGGAGAACTACGGTTCGATCCCCCGCAAGCCCGTTGGGAGGAGTTTAAAATCTTAATCCGGGACCCGCTCCGAAACCGGATTAGTCGGTCCAGTGGGTTCGGATACCGTTGGGAAACCAAAAAAAAGAAAAGTTGAAGGTGACTCATTGGAAATCTTCCACACGTCCGAGACATTTAGAGCCAGATTTGTCAACTTTTGGGAAAATCATTGAGGATATATAATAGGAAACATTTGGACATCTATTGAGAATTTCAATGTATAGTTAGAAGTTCCTCCAAGCTTTTTGGAGGTTCAATTCAACTATCAAAGAATGTTCTTTGCCACATAGGTTGCATTACCAGCATCTAGGTTGAATTACGGGCAAATCAGCATGGACTCCACAAGATTGTTCATATTTTGTCTAATTTTTTTTTGAGATTATAACAATATGTTATTATTCCTGCAGTTCAACTATTTCTCCTTAATTTTTAAACACTTTATGCATGAAAATGTGTCAATTTAACTACAAGATCCTTAGCATTTAATTTGTTTTTTATTTTATTTTTTATATGATACAAAATAAAAATTTCGCTCTAACTTAATCTAAGTGTATATGTGTGTGAAACTCTCTCCGAGAGACTTAAATCCTAATATTTACCCTTACACCCACAAACATTTAGTTTTGTTCTTAATTGCAAAGAATTGTTAAATTGGTGGTTAAGGATAGTCTCTCAACATGCATATTATGAAGCTAAATAGGGTTGAATGCAACCTGAAGCATTACAAGTTTTATTTTATTTTTTTAATAATTTTATCAATGTCCAACTTTTGTGTATCAATATTTTGTTTGGGATTTGAAGGGCATGGCATTTTATCACCAGATTTCGTCCATTATTAGGTTTTTTTTTTAAAAAAAATTAAATAATAAATTGAATCACATTTGGTTATATTTCTACCCCTCTCTCTCTCTCTCCTCTCTCTCTCTCTCTCTCTATATATATATATATATATATATATAACCAAAGTTTCTGCAACTCTCACAATTTTCCATGTCAGCACAGTATTTAAATAAAAAATCCGAAACTTCTGAAACTTTCAAAATTTTTAACTTTAGCACAATATTTAAATAAAATTATTATTTTATTTAAATAAAATTATTTTTGTTTAATCTAAACTTAACAAGGAGTGAAACTCTATCTCTCTAATAAGTTCAACTTAAACTCAAACTCAAATGTTGATAATCTATATAAACCACATCAGCACAATATTTAAATAAAAAAGCTGAAATCTCTGAAGTTCTCACAATTTTTCACGTTAGCACAATATTTAAATAAAATTATCATTTTATTTAAATAAAATTATTTTTGTTTAGTTCAAACTTAATAAGGAGTGAAACTCTATCTGTTTACAAGTTCAACTTAAACCCAAACTCATTATTATCATTTTTTAAAACAAATTATTTTTGTTTAATTCAACTTAACAATAAGTGAAACTCTATCTCTCTAATAAGTTCAATTTAAACTCAAACTCAAATGTTGATAATATATATATAAACGCAAGTAATCTAATTCAACTTTCTTCTTTGATTAATGAATTTTATGTCGAATTTGTTTATATTGTTATTATTAATAAAGTTTCAATTCAACATATGTGGATATTTGTTTATATTGTTATTAATGAATTTTATCTTTTATGTCAAGTTTTTTATTTGCTTTCATATATGCCTAAGATTTTCTTTCTATCTTATTCTTTTGTTATGTTTAGAATTGATTTTCTTTTGAGTATTTGGGTTAATCTCCATACTTATATTCATTGTTTTCATGGGTTTGATTTTTGGGTTGAGATTTCTACTAATTATTTTTTTATATTGTACATGCTAGATAAAACATCTTTATTTTCTTTTGAGAAAAATCAAAGCTGCAGCCTATATCTTCCAGTCTAGGAACGATAAATTTTTATTTGGTATGTATATATAAATTTGTTGAATTTGATTTGGTTTTGATGTAGAATTTGAGGATTCTATAAATTTTAAAATTTTAAATCTTGGGGTTTTTGGTATTTGAGTCTTAGTAGGTTGATCTTAATTATTCATCTTAAATGCCTTTTATTTAGGTTCATGCAATTTTTTGTTTTCTTATTAAAAGATATGATTTGTGGTTGATTAATTATTTGTTTGGTTTAATTTTAATTAATTATTTGTTTGGATTCAACAAAAAAGATAATGGAATTAGGTATTATAATTTTGATATTGTTCCATATTTTGAATTGTTTATATTATTATTATTACGAGAAAATTATATTACTACTCAAATTTGAAACTTGGTGTGCCTTCCTTATATCATGGTCTTTGTTTATATATTTGCAATTTATATTAGTTTTGATTGTATGTATATATAAGCATTGAGAGTTTTGTTTTATTAATTTAAGAATTGCAAAGTCCTTGTAAGTTTCGGTAACTATGCACTTACAACTCATTAACCTTCAATGTTAAACAACACTTTTAAACTATGGAAAAGTATAGAAGTTAAATATTTCTTAATTCTTTTCAGAGTTAATAGTTTTTCCGTGCATCGCACGGGTTAGTGACTAGTTATTATTATATTTTAACTTTTCATTTCATTATTACGTCTAAAAAAAAACACTTTCAATTTCATTTTCTTACGGATCTTTATCCAATTATATTTCTATTCATAGATCTCTTAAAATTCTATTGAGATCTTATTAATTAGTAGCCGTCTTAACCAGTTTAATAGTTTTCCTAAAAGTGATCTTTACAAGAACCATTTCCCAAAATATTATCTAATTATATCCAAAAAGGTAGCTTTCACAAACTTATGTCACCGCTACAATAATTTAAAGGGATTTTGATCCTTTTAAGCCTTTTGGTGGATTATTATTTTCTATTTTCTTACCATATCTTCTCACAATGTTGTTGATGAAGTTAATTATTTTTAAAAAAAGAAAACGTCAAATGAACAATTGAGACGACTTTCTCAATGTATTAGCTTTCAAAGTTAACAGAATCTTCTCACGACGCTTGAGAGAGTCATATAGTTACCGAAGCTTTTACTAATTCTAAAAATTCTTAGTCCCAACAACCTCAAACTCTAAGTCCCCACTACAAATAGAAAACTTCAAATCTGGATAACAGAAGTACGTAAGAGTTCTGATGACCGTACATGTTTATTCAATCATTAATATTTTTGTGAAATCTACGGACACATTCAATCTCGTACCAAGTTTTACACGTTGAAGTGGTCTTTGGTGACATTGGTGAGTAGAGGATACTTTTTCGTTCATCAATTTTATTTATTTTTTATATGGACTTTCTATTCACAATTGACTACTTGAGCAATTTGTGATATTAGAGATGTATCGATGCTAATTTTTTTTATTTTTTAAAGTTGTATTCCTAATATGTGTTATATTAACGGATATCTTTGGAGTAATTGTTAATAAACAATAATAAGAAAGTTTTGATATCATTTTTTTGAAAAATATAAAAAATTGTCAATAAAATTAATTATTTTATCAATTTTTTATAAAATATTTCTAAAAATAGCTTTTACATTTGGTTAGAGCCTAAGGTTAATTTGGTTATAGCCAAATTAATTTGGTTAACATTTCCCTCCTAATATTATTAGGAAAAAAATTTACTATAATTTGGTTATAACCTAAGGTTACAATTTCTATTAAACTAATTAACATAACTACATAATTTAAAAATTTTAACTGTTGGATTATATGTTCATTATTCTCTTAACATACATATAAAATTTTGTGTCAATCAGATATTATATACTATATGATCCATAAACTTATTTTTTATGCATAATTTTAGAATATAAAATCTTGTAATTTAAACAATTGATTGATGTCATAATTATTGATCTTTAATTTTTAAAAAATTTTGTAAGTATTGAGGATATAAGAAGAAAATATAATTCAATGGTAGATTTATCAAAATTTATGTCGAATAAAAAAGATATTAAGTGAAATTGTAGCATTCGGCTATAACTATTTTTTTTAGAGGGTTTCAACCTAAGGTGTCCGCTCTTGATAATAGCTCTTTATTATTAAATTAAGACACCAATCAGTTTTTGGTGTAGGTAAGGATTAAATCTCAAGTCTTTTATACAACCATTAGAGACTTTACCAATTGAGCTAATTGAAACCTATAACTAAATTTGTAATAAACTTTATCAGTATTATTATTTTAAGAGAAGTTTTATGACTTTATCATTAGGCCTTGACAAAAGTTTTTTTTTTTTTTTTTTTTTTGTAGGTTCCAATTAGTCCTACTGTTAATCTCGAAAAAGGATATAGATTAAAATTTTATCCAACTTATAATTTTATTTTTGGACAGAGTCTTGGTTGGAGAAGTTATGAGAAGGGTAGAGCCAAGTCTAAAAAATGAGATATAATCTCTCCAACAAGCAAAGCTAAACAATAGGTCGCCACAACAAGTAGACATTAGAAAACTTCAAATCAAGGATATAGCATAACAGGTCCACCACGCACCACCAACAGCAACAGCAAACAGCAAACGGCACACAGCAAACAACATAACACTAATATAAATACTTACCTAACTTCCGCATTTCTTCCACTCATCTCTCTCTTTATTTCTTTCAAAACGCACAGACAGAAAGACAAACAGAGAGAGAGAGAGAGACTCTCTTTTGTGATAGCTCAAAATTCTCAAAAAAAATTCTGTACAAACATGCTTTGATATTAATTAGCGTAGCCCTGACACAATTTTTTTTTTTTAAAAATTTTTAACGTACGCATCCAAAGCGTAGCTTAGCAAAATGGAGGCACATTGTCCTTTGTTTCAAAAGCGAGGACCGCCTTTCATTCTGCTGCTGCGAAAGCGGAGCGTGTTTTCTCTGATTTTAAACCCGATCGAGGTACCACTCATTTTTTTTTTCTCTTTTAATCTCCTTCGCAAGTTTCATTTCTCATTTTACTATTTATTAATGTTTATTGTGCGTTGAATAAATTCGAGAAGATTCTGATAAACAATTACTGAAGACTTCGACAAGCCAATCGGACGATGAATCTCCAAGCAACGAGCGCGAAACCAAGGTAAATCTTCTTCTTCTTTTTTTTTTTTTTTAGTTTGAATTTGGCAATCTGAGGAGATTTCGAATTGGATTTGATTTGGTTTTGTTTCGGTTTTGAATTGGAAATGTAGGATCAAAATGTTCAAAAACTTGATGCGTTTTGTGGTTTTGACTGAATGTGGATGCATTTATGACGATACATTTTTTTTTTGTTTGGTTACCAAGAAACGCGAGGAAAATAAGAGAAGAACCGGAATAACTTTTTGCCAAGCTTTCTTGAAATTAAGCTATCTTGTTGATTGTGTCTCACCTTTCAACAAATAAGCTACAGGAACTCCGGGATTTGTGTGCAATTTTTTTTTTGTAGAAATAAAAGAAAATGGATACGATCAATGCGTGAAAGAAATTTTAACAATCAATCAGAGCTTGAAAAAAATATTTTCAATGCTTATTTATTGATGTGTATTTGTGTGTGTAATTTTGGCATCCATCAGTGCGTGAAAGAACTTTTTACAATCAATCAGAGGATGAAAAAAGCTTTTTGAACTTCTTAGGATGCTTAAATGTTCTTAATTGTCGGGTCTTTTACAATTTTATATTATTTGTTATGATTGTTATTTTATTTTTTTAAAATTTGCATATTTTTACAGCAATTAAGCAGATTATTCGATCTATGTATTTATGGTGTTCAATTCTCATAATTTTGAGGTGGTAATATCATGTGGGTTCGTATTTTTGTAGCTGTTATTATAAATTTTTTGATGGGATAATAATGATGTATAGGTTTCAAATGAATCGAAGAACTTGAGGTGGAGACCTGCACCAATAGGGACAAAGCAGGATTGGCAGGATAGACTCAGGAGCATTAAATTTGGGAGGAAAGTCGTTGAAGATTCTGAAAAAGTCGAAAACTCAGCCATGTCTGTTCCATTTTATGATGAAAATCTGTACCTGCTGAACATGAAAAATGATCTTGAAGCTAAGGTAGCTTTCTATATGCTAAATTCTTTGTGTATGTGTACTGTTTTACGCATGAAGTTGAACCAGCTTCATATGGTTCCTGTCTGTAGGGTTACTCTATTTTGCTACATATAAAATATGTAAGAAAGTTTGCCAAAGTGGTGTTACAACTTACTTATTGTTAGAATGAAATAAAGAATTGCATAATAAACTGGGACTAAATTGTGTGGGCAGAGCAAGATAACAGAATGGAAAAATGGGGAAAAATTATACAAGCCAATACTGTCATGACATACATATTTTCTAAAGCTCTTAATTCAACATCAAGAATATGTTTGAGTTCTATAAGCAGTTTTGACAATGAAGAATAGTCGGATTGATCAAGATGCATAACTAAATATTTGGCATGTATGAAAAATAAAACTATTAACCTCATACCTGTCCTGCATGTGTATGGGTGGAGTGTTCATAGACATGAATCACACTTTTTAGGGAAATTTTTGAAGTTATTGGAGCATTCTTTAATCCTTGCCTGCATAAGGAATAATGCAGATCCTTTGAAGGCTTTTGCCCCCTCCTGTTTCTAGTGAATTTAATATCTTTTGAATGATAAAAGTGAAGCCAGTAATAGTTTCTGTGGGCTTCAACATATGGTACTTTGATAGATGATGAAGAAATGCACAATCATAGTCTTTCTACATACTTAATTGCCTGAAAGGTTGGGATTGCTAAATTGTTATTGTTAATAAAGGTCCATGGCATTTTCATGTCTGTTTGCTTTTAAGGATGGAATTTATTTTCATACTGATAAGTGGAATTTGATATTATTTCTAGAGTGCAGAAGTGATACCCACAGTAGAAGGTTTTGTTGCTGTTGGCACAGAGAGTATTCCTCCATCGTCTGTCATTAAGCAACTGGCTGTAGCTGTTGAGTAAGTTTTTGTTGTTCAAATTTTTTGCCTTTATTTTTTTTCTTTTAACTTTGGCTTTCCCTTTTGTGAGGAAGAAAATACATTTTGCAATTCAAAACAAACACCCCCCCCCCCCCCACCCCTCCGCTCTGCAGGCACATGCAGTACATGCATTGCTGTAATCTTTAGTTACCACAATATGCTAGAAGTGACACTATAAAATTTCTAAAAGTTAATTTTATCTGTGGTCCAAGCGCTTAGAAATAGTTCAACAGATGATTATGAGATTTCATTTCTTTGTTCCCGGTGTATGTAACTTGCTTCCCTACAACCTTTGTGCATCTTGCCCAGGGCTGGAAGAAGTTGAAGTCATTGAAAGACTGTCTGGCATCATCTGCAAGTTCTTCACCTGTCAGGGAGAGGGCTGGCCTCAGTCTCTCTGCAGTCAAGTCGTTAGTGCTTCGTGAAAAGGAGGAGAAGCTTACATTTGATTATGGTGATAATGAGAAAGTTCTGTCTTTGATTAATTCACTGTTTGATGCAGGTATGTGCACATTTTTTGTGACCTGGTTGCAGAATCTTCCTGTTGGATGAACTTTTTATCTTTTATTTTTATGCATTTTCCTGTGATGATCTTTCACTTCTGTTGTAATATATGCAAGATATTTGCAGAGGGAAATTTTCTCAGAAGGAAGATCAGCTATGATTCAGAGGCAACCACAGTAACATCTTTGCCAAGAGATATTCATGGTGCTCCTACTGAAAGCCTTGTTGTTAAGCTAGCTGAAGTCATTGGAAGCTTCAAAACCCTGCGGAAAATGGTGCTGTTTTGGAGCAGGGTAGTTGCGGAAGTAAGTCAGTTTCATAGAACTTGAATTTTTTGGTCTTTTCAAAATGGTTTCTATTTAAGAATAAATATTATACATGCTTTACAATTCATTGGGATCTGGTTTTTTGAGTCTTTTCTTCGAGGTATACGAAATGCGTTTGTGAAAAGATATGTTGTCAATGCAGTGAAATTTGTCATCTTAAATTAAAATTCATCCATCATCTTTGGAAAGGGAAAAAAAAAAAAAACTGCACATGTTCTAGTGATATTTACAAAGTTAATGATCACTTTCAGTACATATTGGTGCACATTTCTCCTGTTAAGTAATATTCTTATTCTGTTTTCACCTAGAGCATAGTTTTTGTTGTAATATCACTAGTTTTTGAGATAGCAATATAGCGTCGCTTTGATACATTGGAATAGGATGAATTAATGCTTCTTTATCATTAATCTTCAGATAACATATGTTCTGAATTCTATTGCATATGTAGCTGAGAAGAGTTTGGTCTGAAGGGCAATATGTGGCTGGGATTCCTATGGATGAGATTCCGGATCTAAATTCCTGTCTATTGTATCAGCAGTTGCAAGTTATTAATTGCTGTGTTTCCCGGAAAAGGCGTCAGGCTATTGCCACTGAATCATTAGACTCTGTCATGAGGGAGGTCACTACAGATGCTGCAGAATCAGCTTCTTCTAAAGACATGCTTCCTTCAAGCCCTATTTTGTATGCTAGAATAAGCACCGGAGAGCTTGTTCTTCGACTAGGTGCTGATTGTCCATGCAGTAATCTTACAATGTTGGAAACTGGTGAACCTGTGTACTCCCCAGTGACCCAGGTCTGGTTAATAATTTATGCTAAACAATAACTCCCGTTGTATTCTCCTGTAACTGAGATCTTTATGTACTGATAAATGTAGGAAGCACCTTTGCTTACAGAAGATCTTATCAAAGAAACTGAGGAATTTGTGCTTCGAACAGGCAGGTAGTATACTAATAATTTCATCTAACTCATTCAGTTGTATTCATGTTTTGAGCCTTTTGCTTTTTAATTATTGTTTAAATGGTCCTTATATGTACCCTTTAGCTATGTAGCCTTTGTGAATGTAATCTGTTAAATACAAGTATCATCTCTGTGCCTTTCATATGCTTGACCTGCATTCATTCATTCATTCCACCTCACCCCATTATCCCCTGAGCCAGGGCCTTGGGGCTATATTCTTTATGTTCAGTGGGCCTTAAAATAGCTTGATTCATTCTTCATTTGAGGAAGCCATGCAAACATGTTTTCCTTCATCTCTGCTGGCAGTATTTGATTGTTGTTTTCAAATTCAACCTGTCACAGGATTAAGGCAGCTAATATTTTTTTAATTAGAAAAAGGCTTACTGTCTGCACACACGTAAATGTGTGTATAGGTCTCCAAGCTTTCTCCTTGTGATACAAACGTTTAAAAAATGTTATTTTAACTGCTGAAGTGAAATACATAAATGTGGCTGAAGAGAAGTCAATTTATGCATATCATTATCATTTATATCATAATATCATTTACGTATAAAAAAAAAAAATATACATTATTAATTCTTGGTGGCACTCCTATAAGATGCTGTATATTTAATAAAGGCTAGTCATATATGGACATTTTGTTTTGGTAATGAGCTCTAGCTCAAAGGGCACCCCTTTCTTGTAAAAGCAATATGGAGGGTGAGGTGGTGGGTTCAAGACCCACCAGGTGTGTGTGTGTGTGTGTAACTTACGAATAAAAAAGAAAACCTTTTGTTTTGCTAATTTTTTTCTCCTCATGACTTCTTATTTTAAAAATGCTCAGTATGATTTTATCTTGTTTAAAGTACATTTATTCTTATTCTTTTTGGCATTCTTTGACAAATTTCCTTACCTTTTATCATCATTCATCAGTGTTGGTGCTGGGTGTTCTCAACTCCTCTCTGACATGCAGGCTTTCAAGGTTAAGTTCTATGATGTAGAAAGTCTCTTCAATTTTTCTATCCACTGGATGCTTAAATTTAGCAAGAATGTTGTCTAATGTTTAATTTAACTAGATTATGTTAATTATCATGTGTCAGGCTGCAAATCCTGGTTGTATTTTGGAAGATTTTGTAAGATGGCACTCCCCTCCTGATTGGTTAGAAACTGAGCCAATTATGGAGGGTCAAGAGACTTTAGCTGGTGTTGACATATCGTCTACAAAAGGTCACTAAGTAGTCGAATGCAAAAAGAAGGTGGAAATCATTCTCCGTCATCCATTGCTATATTATTTTTGCTGCATTGGGTTTTTTTTGGGCTTTGTTTCAGGAAATTAAATACATATGAGCAGGGTGTGGATTTGTTTTGCTTCTTAAGAAAATGTTTTACTGTATTTTCCTTGTCGTTGATTTAGTTTTAATGGCAACACTTGCTATGTGTGAGTGAAATTCCTAAAAAGATGTTATGAGCCTAATTTGATTATCATTGTGATGGATGATATATATGATATGTATATTTTATGTGTATACAATGGATAACGACATCTGGTGTATAGTGTGTGCTTTGTAGCCATCACCTGGTTGACCCTACCCCCTACATGTTTTGAGAACTATGTTATTCTCCTTTTGTGGGTTGTTCTCTAACTTATCAATTTGATGGGTATTGAGTGCAGTCCATGTGGCATCAGAATGGATCTGCATGGGCTGTTATGGGTGTTGCCTTGTGCTATTAAAAGGATTTTTTCAAAGCCTTGAATTACTTGGATGGCATCTTATCACTTCTGTTCGAGCAGACTAGTCTGCTAAGGAATCAGACCAGATGTGTGGGAAACTTTTCCTTCATTGGTGTACATATTTTATAAAGATTCTTTAAAATGGGTAGCTTGTGGGTAGGTGATGAATGGGACGTGTTGCATTATAGTCAGATGAATTAAACTGTAGTCAGTCTGTAACCTGGTCTTCAGGGCTTAAGGTTTAAATATGCCTTTTTGGAGTGTGAGAACGGTAAATAGATTTTTTTATTTATTGGTGATGTGAGTATATGGTTTGTAGTTGCAATTTACGAGAGTTTATTAGCATCTGAAAGGCTTAGACAATTGTGGGGCATGCTATAGTTCTGGTTTTGTAACTTTTGCTTGTCTTGAATTTGTGTAGCATGTGCCCTGTAGAATGCACTAGGCTAATGGAAAACTAAGTTTGTTATTGTTCTTGTAATGAGTCTGTACCTTATAATTCATACTGGCATCTAGAAGTTTTACATGCTGCTGCTTTATTGGTATTTCGTTATTCTTATAGGTAATTTATGGCGTGAGCTTTGGGAAACAGCTAAAGCAATACCAGCTGTCAAACAAACACCCATCTTTGAGGAGGATTTGGCTGTGTAAGTTGGAAGAACATCACTAATATTATTAGTCTAGATTTATTCCTTTATAAAGATAGCTAATTGACTAGAAAACATTGTACATTGGTTCTGTAGGGAAGGTATACTGAATGTTTTAGAGGACATGCCACCCTCTGAGCTTTTTGAGCAACTGTTTGTTTCTTTAGTAAGTTCTTTATTTGATGATGCAGGATTGCTTTTTCCAGTTTAACTGTTATTCATATTGTATCTATATAATAGTTTTTCATATATTTATTTACTGGAAAATCATTCAACCAAACCATATACTTCAAACTAGAGCTCTGTAGGAAAATTGAAAAGTCTTCATCCTTAGATACCAGATGTATTAAATGTATTAGTTACAATTTCAGATATCAAGATTTTATATCATCATTCATGTCAAGAAATTAGGACTGTTGTACCTGGCTAAGTTTGGATATAGATATTTGTTTTTCCCTTTTTTTTAAAAAAAAAAAAAAGAAGAAGAAGAAGGAATAATTGGCAATTCACCTGTTATTGTCTGGTTGAGGACCATCTTTCCATAAAATATATTTCATCTTGATTTTGTTTGAGCAGATCTATGATCCTGCAATTTGGTATAAGCATCTCTACATTATTAACAAGATTAGTGGTAGCAATTTATTCTTACGCACTTTTTGCAAATTCAACCTTCATTTATCACTTTTATGCTGTGCTAATCATGTCCTTTATTCTGAAATATTCAGCTTGGATTAGGATTTGTAATGGCCGAAGCTATGCTGTCAACTAATAATAATTTGTCAAAGCTGTTCTATGAGTGTAAAGACTATGTTGTTGCCACTTGTCAAGGCAGATCCTGGAGTGAGAAAGTTGATGACCTCTGTCAGGTAGGTTTTATAAAACTGCAAGACACTGATATATATGATATAATTTGGTTGGACCAGAAACTTTTATTAGCCATTATAAGTGTCATTTGACAGCAGAATGATGACTGATCATATAGGTCTTGGATGTGTCACAGAAGTGAAAACCATTTGTGCTTTCCATGTTATTTTAGCGGACAGCTCTATAAATGGCAGTACAGAAATGCAAAAGTGGATTTTATACAATAATTAGTGTTTTTTTTTTTTTTGATAGGTAAGAAAAACTTTTATAAAAGGTCTGCATTATGCAAAAAATAAAAAATAAAAATAAAAAACATAAGCAGCCAAAGGTTACAAAAAAAGAAAAAAAGAAAACAACTATATACAAGAGGGGAGCGAATCTACAAACAGCAACTATATACAAGAGTGATTATTGTGAAATAAAACTTTGCCAACAAGTAATAAAAAGGTCATGGACTTACATGTAATGTTGTGATAAACAAAATATTCTCATTACATGCAAGCATACATTTTATTGAGAACGTGTATAAACACAATCTGCTCCATCGTTTTCTCCTATACTCCTCAAAACTCAAAATATAGTATGTTTTTGCATTTGAAAATTTTAATTACAACTTCATTTATTAGTTAGAGTTATATTCCATTTATGCATTAGCCATATCCCATAAAGCAGTGTGTAGATGACTTGTGCACGAATGTAAAATTTTGTATGTTGGTGTGGTTTCTGTGACCCATTTATAAAATTCATATGAACCTTATGAAACAAAGGAATGATAGTGAGGAAGTTGCTTGAAGCTGATCTGCTGAAATCCTACTCTAGGTATATGAAACAGTGGAGACGATGTTACTCAATCCAGACGAAGTCCTAACAATGATGAAGCAACCAGATGAAACAACTGCCACCACAGGTGAATTAAAACGTCGATTTAAGAGACTGGCTTCAACTTTGGTGGCAAGGATAAACACTCAAGAAAACCAGCTTCAAACAATCAGAAGGATGTAGAAGAGAACCCAGGTCGCCAACCATTCTCAAGTTTCTTTGACAGCAAGTCATCTTTATTTTCTAAGAAGCCTCCTAAGCCAGAAACTGCTCCCCCTGCTGAACCTCTTTATCCAGTTGAAAATGATTGGATGGTTGTTTAGTAATACCTTTTTTTTTTTGGGGGGGGGGGGGGTGGGGGGAGGGGTCCAGATTAAGCATCATGCTTTGATATTGCAGGTAACTGTAAATCATTTTGAAAGACCTGCTACTTTAGATACCATTAGCAACATTTTGAAAGAGTTACTTGTTTGATTACACAGAAGGAATGAGAAAATGGAATGGCTCTTTGGAGCCCTTGAAAGTTAGTTCAACTTGTTAATTGAGTTTTGTGAGATTGGGATGTCGTATAGGTCCCCGTGTATTTAAAAATGTGTACAAGTAATATGAATGTAAATTTGGAGAGTGGTGAATCATGAACAGATGTTTTGGAGCGATAGTATTATTATTACAATCACAGTTATAATGATGATATTACATGAAAGAATGCCCGTCTTTTTTAACCTCATGCTCTCACCTTAGTCTCTGAGCTTGCTTGACTGCTAGTTGTGCTGGTGATATCATCTTAATTGGAATTATCACTTACCCTTCTGCTCTTCACTTTCCATGTCAAAGCTTAAATCCTTCGGGATGAATATCGGCAAGAGGATATATGCTATGAATAATGCAGAGAGAATTACCGCACTGTGACAGATACATGAAAGAAAGAGTGAACAATTGTAATTGAAATGCACTAATCTGAATCTTGGTGGAACACTACACTACATATCAAAGACGGAAATGGGTTGAATTACTGGCTGTTTAATGTTGGAATAGTTTGCTCATGAGCTGAGGGCATTGGAGAGTGAAAAGGACCAACCTGACGATTTGGAGCTGGCCCTGTATGTCAGCGGGCTCGGCTTCGGATGAGACACCAAGAAGAAGAGAATAGGGGATGGCGTTGGTCCTCGGAGCCAGTAGAGAAAGGTTTTTTGGCCTGTGTGGAAAAAACTGATTAGCTTCACAGCTAGAGAGCCAAAGCAGCTGGGGTGTCCTACTCCTCGAATGTTGATTGTGTTTGAGCTGTGATTGTAAGGGAAGCAATGGAGCATGGAATTGGATGCACAACATTGTAAAACTCCGAATTGCAAAGCAGCAGTGTAGCAGAAGATTCTTCCTTTCAGGCAACTCTCCTCTTCGAATGTTATCCAGCCAATTGAGCTCAGATAATGTTTTAATTGGGTAGAAGGGAATACTTATCTTCACGTGTCTGTTTTTCTTTCTTTTTCCTCTTTTGTTTTTTTAGGCTAGGACAATTACTTGCTCTCATAGAAAGTTGAAGCAAGTGACGAACTGAAAATTTCTACTTTTTACTTGCCCTCCAAATTTTACATTCTTTCAGTCATTTAACGTTAATTATCGTTGCATAGGATAAATTATACACTGTTATATACACTGTTACTGTATTTTTATCATAGAAGAAAAGACACCTTACTGTATTTTTGTCGTAGAGGAAAAGACACTTTTAACCATCAGGGAAGCCTTCATACATGACATGTAGACAACAGACAAGGATAAAGAACAATTGTGCTAATAATGGTGGAATAAAAAAGGTAGCTACCCTTCTATGGCATCCACGAAGTGGTGCTAAAAATATAGTTATTTACCACCATAAAAAGTTATTTTATCTATTTTATCTACTTACTTTACAAATCATTTAGAGTAGTGGATTTATTTTAATTTTTAACACAATAAAATAATATAAACATCACAATGAAATAATATATTTACTGCAATAAACAACAACTACAACCACCGCAACGGCTACCGCCGCCACCGCCGTCGCAACAGACTCTTCCACCGCCACCGCTGTCACATTATAACAAATAATCGTCTAATGTTAACAAATAGTTTTTTTAACCTCAAATTATACTTATACTTTTTTTTTTTTACTAAAACAATTTCTCAATTATGATAATAGCAAATAATCATCTTTTGTAACAATAATATTTTGTTTTAGCCCCAAATTATATATATACAAATTTATCTTTTCACTAAAAAAAATTTCTCGCCATTATAACCTTGGTTTTATCAAATAAGCCACCCACAGCACTTAAAGAGCCCTCCACAGTTGGTGGAGCCGACCCGCTTCGATACATACTAAGTTCCTTCTCTCTATCACTCAGCTCCTCTTGTTGCCGCCTTTGCTCCCTAATCAACAACCCCAAATCTTCGCTGTATTTGCTGTTTTTAAGCACCGATCCCACCGAAACATCGGGTGCCATCTTTGAATAAGTATTAGTGACCATCACGTATGAGAAAAAAAAATCAAATAGACATTGAAACTGCTTAAAGTTTGAAACTTTGAGCTGGGAATCAGCTCAAGATAGTTAAAAATCAAATGGATATGTTGCAAAAGCTTCAAAGACCATGTCTTTTGTGCTGAAAATCACATACCCATGTCTCAAAACCGTGCGGTCCAACCCCGGTTTTAGGGGTTCAAGAAATTGCCATATATACCTAGTTCTCTATGTTTAAAAAATTAGATTTTAAACTAGTTCCCGGTTTTCACGGTTCGACCTCACGGTCTGATCTGAGTCTGAGAACCTTGAGTGGGAGGACCACCGGTATGGAGAGAGTGAGAGAGAAACCGGTTGGATAAAAAGAATAAAAAAATCAACAAATAAATAGTATTTTAATTGGGTGGAAAAAAAAAAAAAAAAAAAAAAAAGCTCTAGGCTACAGTGCCATATACTGTGCACGGTAGCAAGGTAGGTAAAAAATATACCTATGCCTTCACTGTGGCAGCACTCTTTTTAATATATAGTGGTGCTAAAACTATTGCTAGTGTTCTAAAAGGATATAATTGGTACCCAAGAAGTAACAATGAAACTATCTTTGAGGACATCAAGGGCCCGTTTGGTATATGTGTTTAAAAATTAAAAATTGTTGTTTAAAAACATTTGTAAAAATACTTGTGGGTGAAAAAGTGTGTGAAAATACGTGTAATATTGTTTAAAAACTGAAAATTGTTATTTGAAAACAAAAACCAAATACACCCAAAAGTTCTTAAGGCCATATTTCAACTTTTAACACCAATTTATTGGCTAAAGTATCCTTTTAACCCTTAGCGTTTGAGGTTTTTATTTATATTATTTATTTTTTTCCCTTAATATTTGGATCTATTATCAAAAGTGTCCATCTCTAGCAGCCTGGCAGTCCTTTTGTTAAGTACCAAATACCAAGGTTGTCAAAATCGGGATCCTACGTATGATCATGGGAGGTAGGTAGGATCGGAGATCGTAGGATCGGATCGTGAATCGTAAGATCCTACCTATTTTTAGATTTTAAGCAAAAAACCTATTGATAGTAACTTTGTATGTTATATAATTACTTAAAATATAAATCCATCCATTAAAAAAAAATTGCATCATAAAATGTAATTTGCACGCACTACATCGTTCTTATGTCATTCTAATGAAGCAAAATATATTTAACTTTTGACATAATGTATCTAAAAAGTTTAGTACATGTTTAATTAGCAATTAAGTACCAAAATATTATCTACACATATGAAAAATGTTTTCCAAATTCTAAGTTCCAAATCCAAAATAAGTTAGGCTAGTTAGCATATAAAAACTAGCTAACTACAATTTTACAATATGTAATCTAAAAGAAAATTCTCAATTTAAGGTAAACTAGCTAATTAAATAATGAAGATCCTGTTTCATAATTTTTCAAATTTTACTTAATTTAGTTAACAAAATAGAAAAATAAAAACCTTAAAAGCTTTGTCAAAATCATATACACAACACAACAATATGGAATTAAGCTAACAAAGCACAAATAAATGATAAACTACTAAGTACTAACTACCAAAACAAATTACCAGAAACCTTAAAGGCAGCACTGGCTCATGGCAACATTATTGAGAGCGTTGAGAGGTGCTGGGTTTTTGACTGAGTTTTTTTTTTTTTTTAAAACGTTAAACTTAAGTTAAGAAAGCTTAAAGGCAGTGATGGCTCACCATTAACAGGGCTGAAAGATGCTGTGTTTTTGACAAAGGCTAGTTATGGCATTTTTCACGTTTTATATTTTTGATAATATCGCAATCTCGATTGATCGAACTAGATGTCAAGCTTGAAATCGAAAATCTTATACGGTCTAGTTAGGAATCAAGCTAACAGTCAAACTGATAGAAACTTTAGTTTTCTTGCTCTAAACTTGATTCTTTCTTGATCTGAACTTGGGTCTTTGTCTTGGACTATAAAATACATCTTTAACCCACTTAAGACACACCAAAAACACTATGAATTGATTACATTTATCGTATTTGCCAACTACAAAAATATGGACTCTACAAAATGCATTTTCTTTTCTATGAAGTTAGAAACACCACTGTTGTGAGTACTAAAACTGTTATTTCTAAGGTAAAGTTCCTAAATCTAATGCTTTAATGACATTGGTTTCAATTGTGTGGTTTTATTTTTTATTTTTGGTTCTAAAATTGATATTTACTTTTTTAGGTCTTATTATTCTATGAAAAAAAATAGTTCTTCTTAACTCAATAAAAATAATCACTTCAAAATTATATAAAACATGGTTGCCTACAGATAGTGAAACACAAGTACATCATTAGATTTTATATAACACATTTGTGAAGGCGATACAAATAGATGATTAATTAGCATAAGTATGTTAATATTAAAAGTGATTGGCTTCTACAACAGTTTAAAAAAACAGGAACAATTAAGAAAGAAAGGTTTTGTTTTGAAAACATTAAACTTATACCATAGGTTTTTTTGAGATTTTATGTTGACATAGGGGTAAATTTGGGACTTCAATTCATTATTGGGCTTCTAAAACCTGTTGGGCTTGTGGGTTTAGGTTTACCCAAATGAATCCCACTTAAAAAAAAAAAAAAAAAATTCAAGCCAAATGGTAGGATCGGTAGAATCCCATACGATCCTACGATCCTATACGATTCTACACGATCTTACCTACGATCCTAACATTTTTGCGATCCTGCTACGATTTAAAACTTTTTGGTGAGGTGGGATCGTAAAATCGTGCGATTCTATGATCTGGATCGCGATTTTGACAACCATGCCAAATACAATATCGCAAATTGCCACATCACTCAATTCTTGGACAGAAAAAAAAAAATGTTGTATGCTTAAAAATACGTGAGAATAATCTCAAACTAATCCCAAAAATGGCATTGTATGCAAACCGAGAACAAAATTTGGAACTGAAGTATTGCAGTTTTCTCTTTTTTCTAGATTGGAACTAGGGATTAAAGCGTTGTAATCTTTATTTCTTCCTAGATTTTATCCACAACCAAAACTACGTAATTTTCTTCTTTATGATATAATCTTTAAAGTTATTCAATAATCATGTATTTTATGAAAATTTCTTATTTTTCATTTTTAACAAAATAGTGGCAATTTCATTATAAAACCATCGATCTAACGGGTAACACATGTCCAATTGAGTAATCACACCTATGAGGGCCCAAATCTTGAGGAAAAGAGCTTTATTTTAGGAAAACAATCAGTATCCTCACAATTATTAACGAATGTGACAAAGATATTTGTACAGAATGACAAATCTATATAATAATAATATAATAATAATAATAATAATATGTAAAGCAGAGAAAAAATTCAATTAAATTTCAAATGAAATTCAATTAGAGTTTAATTTTTCTCTATATGTCTCATCTAATCTAAATTTTAGAATTTTGTGTCAAGTGAGTTACTAATTTAGTGTAAAAATTAAATTTCAATTAGAGTTTAATTATACGCCACGTGTCCCATCTAATCTAAATTTTTAGATTTTTGCGTCAAATTAGTTAATATACTGTAGAAAATGAGGAATCCAATATAATAAACCATAAAAAACATAATCATATAACTAAAAATATCCAAATTTATAAGTCATATATATATATATATATATATATATATATATATATATATATATATATAGAGGTAAAGCTTAGAGAAAATTGAATTAGAATTTGAAATTATAATTTAATTTTGCGCTATGTATCTAAATTTATGTGGGAACTATTCTATAATTATCCATTTAAGCTTGTGACATAGTCTACTTAAGTTTTTTAATTTTTGTGTCAAGCGAGTTAATGAGTGCAAAATACTAAGAATATAATATTAATGAACTATACAATTAAAAAAAAAATCACATATACTCAATAAAAATCATCACATGTTTCTCAAAAAAATAAATAAAATAAAAATCACCACATAACAAAAATCACCACACATTCTATGTCAAACCGCAAACCCGAAAGGGTCCAAAGCATAAGAAAAACATCTTAAAGGTACCTGTAGATTTTGTTCCCTTTGGCGATTCAACCCAATATCAAGAATTATCATAATAATTTCATTAAATATACTCCCAAGATAAGTCAGAACTCTATGTAACAATTACAATGGCCACTAGCCACAAAAGAATGGAGGTTTGAATAAATATAATTACATATCAATAACTTGTCTCATTAGTGGAAATAAAGTCATAACCACTATTAGATACAAAAGAATTGAGTCAAGCCCACTCTAAGTTATACGTCATCAATTAACTCCATCACAAAAATCAGCCTTCATCAGCAATTAGTTTAACTATTGCTAGCCACCAAAAAGCTGTCTCAAAACGATTGTTGCCTACTTTGAAAAAGTTTGTAAAATAATAGAATGAGACAGAGCCCAGTAAGTAGCAAAATTAATTGGGGAGGGGGGTGGGGGATATGCAAGTTTCATAACGATGAGCAGGTTACAAAACATGTTATAATATGAGAATTTCCATCAAGATCATGTAAATCCATTTTTCTTAATAAATTGACAAGAATAATTAAAAGAATATAGCACCAATCTTTCTCTAGATATTTCAACATGAAACTACATATTATTTACTGTGAGCTATCAAAATACCCATTTTTAAAACCTAGAAAATCCAACCCAAAGCCACATGACAAGCCGCTATAAAGATGTTAGGTATGCCACAAAGACATCAAGTTATGCCACAAAGACATCAGTTATGCCACCAAGACATCAATCCGCCACAATGACGGGGTGCCAAGATATCAATGTCACAAAGACTACGGCATCTGGCTGGGTAATCACTGGGTAATCACATGTCGTAGCCCAATGGTAAAACATAAGAAGCTCACAATGTATATGAAATCAAAACACTGTTCAATTTCAAGTAGTTTCACAAAAATCTTTGAAATACCTAATATATTCACAAGGTTCTCGAGTTTTCCAAAATCATTTCTTGTCAATAATATTTTGCATCAACTTTCCTAATTATCAAAGCATCTTTAAATTTTGCAAATAGTGCAATAAATCAATAAAATTCATTCTCAAGAATTTAATCAAAGATGCTAATATTTTCCATGCTAACAAATCATGCATTTCCCCATATACATTGCCAAATATGATAACATTTTTACAAATAATCTCATACATTAAAGTTACCACGTAAAACTTTCTAGGAAAATATAATTTCCATAACAACTTCCCAAAATGTGTTTATCCCAAAAATGATGCTTCATGCAACATGGGAATTTTTTTTCTTTCAAAAATCCGATTAAAAAGCTACTTCCCTTGTAACCCTTAAAAAGCTTTACTCTCCAAGCTCCAAAGTAGATTAGCTAGAACCTAAACAATACCAAGCAAACCTATCACAATAAGTATAAAGCTTAACATTGCATTTAGCTATGAATTAGAAATTGCTAACAAAGCAATTAATTAGGCAAGCCTAGTAATTAACCTCACCAATAATGTATTCCACTTCCAAAGTTTCTCAACAATTTCATTACAAGGCATAGACTCCCATTATACTCATGAATCATTTAAGGTATTATCTCTAACATCCAAACATCAATAATTTATGAGTAGTTTCTACAAGATTTTCACAACATCATCAAGAGGCCCATGACACCAAAATCACAGTATCCTTTAAAACTAAAAATTTAAATCTTTAACTACCTCCAAATAAACAATAAAAATTAAATTCATCAATTGTTTCACATTAAAAAGTCAAAATCCCCAAATCTTTACTATGGGTAAATCTCAAATGGCTACTATTGTACAAAATCCACAACCACTCACCCAAATAGGTCCACCAAAGCAAAACCCATAAACATTATCACAAGAATGTGACTTCCAAAACTTAGATTACAAAAACCTTTAGCAAAATATGAAAACCCACAAAAAGTATAAAAGCTCTTGCCTTAAATAAGATGAGGTGTAGAAGCTTAAGGGGTTTTTATGGAGCTTTTTCGCCGGAAAATAATGGTGGAGGCGGTGGAGTGATTCACCGGTGGGAGAGTGAGGGAGTGTGAGAGGAGAGTGTTGTGTGGAGAAAATATTAAAATAACATTAATTTTCAAACAATATAATTAGTAGTTAAGTTTTACAAACTATATTTTTTACTAGCATCTCGAGTCTAAAAGACTCGATTTTGGGGCTATAAATCGAGTCTTTAATGCTCGATTTATATGGTCTGATTCTGCACGTGGCGACTACTTGGAAATCGAGTCTCTAAGACTCGATTTACAACCAAAAAAAATTTTCTCTGCCTCCATCCATTCCCAGAGCAAAACCCACCACAAAAAAAAAAAAAAAACCCACACACTCAACCCACCTGGGTCGCGAGGCGTGGGCGCGCGACCCAGGCCGCGCGGTGGCCTGGGTCGCTCGCCCATGCAGCCCGCCCAGGCCGCACGACCCAAGCAGCGCGCCCAGGCCGCGCGACCTAGGTGGGCTGAGTGTGTGCGTTTTTTTTTTTTTTTTTTTGTGGTGGGTTTTGCTCTGGGAATGGATGGAGGCAGAGGAAATTTTTTTTGGTTGTAAATCGAGTCTTAGAGACTCAATTTCCAAGTAGTCGCCAAGTGGAAAAAATGCCACATTAGACAGAATCAGACCATAAAAATCGAGCATTAAAGACTCGATTTATAGCCCCAAAATCGAGTCTTTTTAGACTCGAGATGCTAGTAAAAAATATAGTTTGTAAAACTTAACTATTAATTATATTGTTTGAAAATTAATGTTATTTTAATATTTTCTCCATGTTGTGTTGTGTTGTGTTGTGTTGAGAGAAAAAGAAAAAGTAAGAGAAAGAAGAGAGCTGGCCGGCCAAGGAGAATGAGAGAGTGAGATAATTTGAGAGAAATGAATGGTGGGGAAATAATTGGGGGTAGGTGGGGTCACGTGGGTCTCTATAAAAATTTGATATATATATTTTAAGGTGGACTGGGACATTACATTCTATCTTATTAAAAATTAGAAAAAAAAATGATCATAAGCACTATTAAATTTATGTAAGAATTTTAATATGTGACTAATTATCTTTACTTTCAAAAAATAATTTGACTAATTATCTATATTTTATGATAAAAATTGTGTTTAATTTTAAATGTATCTATATGTATGAATGAATGCATGTGTTACATGCTTTAAAAAAATTAATTTAACTAATTATTTATAATTTTATATTAAATTTTAAATGCATCCATGCATTTGCATGGAGTTACATGCTAGTGTGTGTGTATATATATAAATAAAGAAACATATGTTATCATATGACATGACAAAATGTACGATCATATATGAAGTAGACACTTTCATAGTATAATGTAAAAATTATAAAGTATGTGAGGTGTATTGATTTGACATACTATAATTTATGATTCTATTACTATTTACTAGTCATCATGCAATACGCAAAAAAAATGTGGGTATTGTAAGATTTCTCTTTTATGTAACACAATATTTAGGCCAATTACATAAAAATCACAATCATTTTAATTACAAGAAATATAATAAATTCACTAAACGATATGAGTCGAGCCAAATATTAATAGTTTAGGATTATTCATTTTACTTTATGTTAAATATAAGCCGAGCTCGAGTTTATCACTAAATTAACTAGATTATATGTTCAAGTTCAACTTATTTTCTTTTAATATATGCTTGATTTTGTTCATGGTTACTTGATTAAAGTTATTCTATTCTCATATATATTAAAAATTATGACTACATTTTTACTTTTTCATAAATCTATGTTCATAATTAATAAATAGAAGATAGTTGAAATTATATTATTTGAGTTAATTTAATAAAATGATTTTCCATTTATGAACTTATAAAAATTATAAAGAATTTTTACACTAAAATGGAATATTTGTATTATTAACAGGTCACAAATAGTAATTTGATGATATCTTATGAAATTATTTACAAACTTGATTATTAATTCTATATAAATGTAATTTTTACACAAACTGACAAACACACATGCTTAAATCAAGTCTTATACTCAAAAACTTGTTTATGAATGCATTATTACATTTAAGTTTAACTTGTTAATAATCGATTCATAACTAAAATTTGAATTTAGCTCATTTATCAAATAAACGAATACGAACAACTTAGTTAATTTATAACCCACCACTGCTATAATATTAAACTTTTCCACTCTTTCATCCATCAAAAAAAAAAAAAAAAAATCCACTATTTCTCTTAGCAGAAAAAAAAAATCTCAATATTTGGCATAGAAAAAAATAATTAAAAAAGAAATCCTTAAATTCCTTTTATAATTATTGTAGACCAATTAATAGTCAATTACGAAAATAGCAGCAGCCATTTAATTTTATTTTAGACATTTTTGTTTTGTTTTGTTCTTACATTTATTATCTATCTATACTACTAATAATAAAATTTTATGTTTTTTTTTTTACATCCAAAATTTTATGTTTTGAGTTTTATCATTTTATGTACTAAAATATTTTCAAATAAATTCTTAAATTTTTTAAAATACCACTTTCTTTTTGAGAAACTTTTCGCTAAATAATTTTAAATATAAATTTAGTTAAATAATTTTAAATTAAAAAAAAAACAAGCTAGTTAAAAGTATAATTTACTATTTTTTAAATCCTTAATTTATCCTTTTTCCTTTCTCGTTTGAATTAAACCTTTATTAAAAAAGAAAAAAGAAAAAAAAAATGGCGGGAGTTGGCGTTGTCAATTCTATAATCCATTCATACTCTCTCTTTCTTCCTTTTTTTTTTTGGTTGATGAGAAACTGAAGCAAAAAGAAAAAGAAAAAGAAAAAAGATATTTGCAATCGATTTTGCTGTGTTTTTGGTTTTTTGAAATCGCAAAAATCACCTCCACGAAAGTACGAAATCGGTACATAGCCATGGTTATGCTTGAAAGACTACAAAAGGTGTGTATGCTTTCTCATTTTCAAAGCTTTCAGATTCAAACTTCTGATTCCTTTTCCGTTTCCTTCGTTTTACTTTGCTTTCTCCGCTGCCAAACAGCACTCACAGCAACAATTCAATGCCCCTGCTTAATTGTATTCAGATTATGTTTGTGTTATATATTGATATTGTTCAATTTGTTGACTATGAAAGTAGCTATCAACATAATAATGATGTCAGGTGTTATAAGGCGCGGTTCTGTTTATTCAAAATCTGGTGTTTATGGTTTGTATAGTTTGGAAATTTGAGGATTTGTTTCTCAAATTTGATTTATTTCTGATAATTAATGTGCTTTTGTTTCAGGTTTTTGCCCAGTCATTACAGGCGAGCCGACCTGTGGTGTCTACTTCTAGAATTTCCTTTCTCCATTGCAGAGAAAGAGGTACTAATCTTTGTTTTCATTATATTTGTTTATAGTTCTACACTTCTACTATGATTCACTTTGCTGAAAAAGAAAATTGGGTTTGCTTGCCTATATGGAGAAAGTCAAATTTATGGTGAAATGTGCTTGGAATTTGTTGGTTTGGTGTGGCCAATGAGCACCTGTTTTAAATGTTACCTTTACCCCCTTTATTAGGGTAAGATTGAGGGTGAAGTCACCGGTACAAAACTCACTGGGTGCGTGTGTAACTTAAAAAAATGTACGATGTTTTGGTGTGAACAATTTTTGATTAATGGGTGATTTGATTTCATCAAATATTGTTCATCATGGTTGATTTTTCAGGTGTTTGGGCTATTCTATTTTTTGGGTTTACTTTTCAATTTTGAGAAGATTTATAAGATGTTCTATCTTTTTATCATGAGAGCAGGTTTTACTTCAACCGAGAGGCTTTGGGCAGGTGTGGAATTTTGGTCACCTTGTTGTACCTGGTAATCTTAAGTGCTGTTTGCTCTATCTGTCTTAGTGACTAGCTCATACATTTAAGTGTGCCTTCATTTTCTCTGTGATTAATGCTTTTATTATTTTCTTGTTCCGGGTTGCTCAGTTAGTTTAAGACCAACGAGGTTAGTGACTCCATTTAAGTAAATATTTTTTAAGTAGTGTTTTGAGGACTGCTAAAGTGAATGGCAATGCTTGGGGGAGTGAGCATATTCCCTGTCACACTACAGTAGTGTGGACTAGGTCTTGCTAGTAACCTGATTCAGAGTTTATATATACAAAAATCTAAGTGTATATTGTGCACAAATTAGCCCATATTAATATATTATGTAGTTATTAAGAATTCATATGTCAAAAATTATAATGTCGCATCAAGCTAATAGGCATTAGGCAGTATCCATGATAAACTTACTTTTAAAACCTGTCTGAGTTTGAAATTATCAATACACTCTTTTTGTACCTGATTTTTGAGATCCAATGAGGATTGGTTTCCTGATTATCATCTCATATTAATCCAACTCAATTGTACATTTTTACAGCAATTAAGCAGATTATCCATTCTACATATTTATAGTGTTCAATTCTCATAATTGGGAGGTGGTAATATCATGTGAGTTGGTATTTTTGTAGCTATTAGCAATAATGTATAGGTTTCCAATGAATCGAAGAACTTGAGGTGGACACCTTTACTGACAGGGACGAAGCAGGATTGGCAGGATAGATTCAGGAGCATTAAATTTGGGAGGAAAGGCATTGAAGATACTGAAAAAGTTGAAACCTCAGCCATGTCTGTTCCGTTTTATGATGAAAATCTGTACCTGCTGAACATGAAAAATGATCTTGAAACTAAGGTAGCTTTCTATATGCTTATTCTTTGTCTATGTGTACTGTTTTATGCATGAAGTTGAACCAGCTTCATATGGTTCCTGTCTGTAGGGTTACTCTATTTTGCTACATAAAATATGTAAGAAATTATGCCAAAGTGGTGTTACAACTTACTTACTGTTAGAAAGAAATAAAGAATTGGCATAATAAACTGGAACTCACTTGTGTGGGTAGAGCAAGATAACAGAATGGAAACATGGGGAAAATTATACAAGCCAATATTGTCATGACATATATATTTTCTAAAGCTCATAATTTAACATCAAGAATGTTTGAGTTCTATAAGCAGTTTTGACAATGAAGAATAGTCAGATTGATCAAGACGCATAACTAAATCTTTGGCATGTATGAAAAATAAAACTATTACCCTCATACCTGCCCTGCACGTGTATGGGTGGAGTGTTCATAGACAGGGGTCACATTATTAGGGAAAAAATTTGAAGCTCTTGGAGCAGTCTTTAATCCTTGCCTGCATAAGGAGAAACGCAGTTCCTTGAGGGCTTTTGCCCCCTCCTTTTTCTAGTGAATTTAGTATTTTTTGAATATAAAAGTGAAGTCAGTAACAGTTTCTGTGGGCTTCAATAAATGGTACTTTGATAGATGATGAAGAAATGCACAATCATAGTCTTTCTACATACTTAACAGCCATCCCTTAAAAGCCATCCCATAAAAACCAGTACTTCGATTGATGTGCCTGGCTAAATTTGGATATAGATATTTGTTTTGTTGTTTTTTTTTTAATTTTTTTTTAAAAAAAAGAATAATTGGCAATTCACCTGTTGTTGTCTGGTTGAGATCCATCCTTCCATAAAATATATATTTCATCTTGATTTTGTTTGAGCAGATCTATGATCCTGCAATTTGGTATCACCAATTTACCATCTCTACATTATTAACAAGATTAGTGGTAGCAATTTATTCTTACACACTGTTTGCAAATTCAGCCTTCATTTATCACTTTTATGCTGTACTAATCATGTCTTTTATCTGAAATATTCAGCTTGGTTAGGATTTGTAATTACCGAAGCTATGCTGTCCACTAATATAATTTGTCAAAGCTGTTCTATTAGTGTAAGACAATGTTGTTGCCACTTGTCAAGGCAGATTCTGGAGTGAGAAAGTTGATGACCTTTGCCAGGTAGGTTTTTTAGTCTGCAAGACACTGATATATATGAAATAGTTTGGTTGGACCAGAAACTTTTATTAGCCATTATAAGTGTCATTTGACAGCAGAATGATGAACTGGTCATATAGGTCTTGGATGTGTCACAGAAGTGAAAACCGTTTGTGCTTTCCATGGTATTTTAACTGACAGCTCTATAAATGGAAGTACAGAAATGCAAAAGTGGATTTTATGCAATAATTAGGGTTTTTTTTTTTGGATAGGTAGGAAAAAGTATTATAAAAGAAGTCTGCATTATGCGGGAAAAAAAAAAAAAAAAAGCAGCCAAAGGTTACAAAAAAAGAAAAAGAAAACAACTATATACAAGAGGGAAGCGAATCTACAAACAACTATAAACAAGAGTGATTACTGTGACATTTAACTTTGCAAACAAGTAATAAAAAGTCATAGACTTACATTTAATGTCGGGATAAACAAAATATGGTCATTGCAAATACTGTGTTAAATAAAAAGTCTTCATCTTATTACCTCTCTACACTTTCCATACATGCAAGCATACATGTATGTGTGTTATAGAGTATGAGCGTGTATAAACACAATCTCCTCAATCATTTTCTCCTCTGTTCTCCTCAAAACTCAAAATATAATATGTTACTGCATTTGACAAATATATTTACAACTTCATTTATTAGTTAAGAGTTATATTCTAGATTAAGCAACATGCTTTGATATTGCAGGTAACTGTAAATTATTTTGAAAAACCTGCTACTTTAGATACCATTAGCAACATTTGAAAGAATTTCTTGTTTGATTACACAGAAGGAATGAGAAAATGGAATTGCTCTTGGGAGTTCTTAAAAGTTAGTTCTACTTATTAATTGAATTTTGCGAGATTGGGATGTCGTATAGGACCCCATGTATTTAAAAATGTGTCTGCTAGTAATATGAATGTAAATTGGGAGAGTGGTATATCATGAACAGAAGTTTTGGAGCGATAGTATTATTACTACAATCACAGTTATAATGATGATATCACATGAAAGAATGCCCGTCTTTTTTAACCTCATGCTCTCACCTTAGTTTCTGAGCTTACTTGACTGCTAGTTGTGCTGGTTATATCATCTTAATTGGAATTATCATCATTACCCTTCTGCTCTTTACCTTCCTTGTCAAAGCCTAAATCCTTCATGATGAATGTCGGCACAATGAAATTTGCTAGGAAGTATGCAGAGAGAAGTACCGCACTGTGACAGATAAGTGAAAGAGAGTGAACAATTGTAATTGAAATGCACCAGTATGAATCTTGATGGAACACTAAACTACATATCAAAGACATTTATGAGGTGAGAGCATTGGAGAGTGAAAAGGGCCAACCTGACTGGGAGCAGGACCGATATGTCTCCTCCGGGCTTGACTTCGGACGAGGCAGCAAGAAGAAGAGAATTGGGGATGGCGTTGGTCCTCGGAGCCAGTAGAGAAAGATTGTTTGGCCTGTGTGGAAAAAACTGAGTAGCTTCACAGCTAGAGAGCCAAAGCAGCTGAGGTGTCCTCGGATGTTTGTTGTGTCTGAGCTGTGATTGTAAGGGAAGCAATGGAGCATGGAATTGGATGCACAACATTGTAAAACTCCGAGTTGCAAAGCAGCAGTGTAGCAGAAGATTCTCCCTTTCAGACAACTCTCCTCTTCAAATGTTATACAGCCAATTGAGCTCAGATGGTGTTTTAAGTGGATAGAAGGAAGACTTATCTTCACTTCACGTGTCTGTTTTTTTTTTTTTTTTTTTTTTTTTTTTTTTTTTTTTTTTTTTTTTTTTCCTTCTTTGTTTTTTTTAGGCCAGGACAATTACGTGGTCTCATAAAGTTGAAGCAACAAAATGTAAATTTCTACTTTTTTACGTGCCCTCAAAATTTTATATTTTTGCTCAATGTTATCTACAGTGTATAATTTTTTTTTCCCCTACACATAGTGTATAATGTTAAGTTAGCAATAACTTAACAAGTTTGTGTTATATTCGAGTTGACACGACTGACTCGTTTGTGTTATGACTGACTTGTTTATTAAAGGTGTTGTACTGTCGTTTTCGTGTCCAACCCACAAAATTTGACCTGTTTAACTAATTGTCATTTTACTAATATACCATTTAAAACCTTAGATATAAAAATTTAATAGTTATTGTGGTTTATTTTGTTTGATACATTGTGGTTGATTATTTTTAATATTGAGATATGTTTTCACTTTGAACGATTATTTGTGATAGTTTTGGATTCTCTATTTTAAAAAAATCTATTTGTTATTTTTCCATAGTTTAGATTAATTGAGTTAATACTAAAATATGATAAAATAGGTTTACACAACTGACTCGTTTAATAAACATGTCATGTTGAAGTTGAAGAATCGTAACTTATTTAATAAACGTGTTGACATACATATAATCATTACTTATGAATGTGACTTGTGAATATGAATAATAAACTCTCTAGCATTATCCTTCTCAAAAAAAAAAAAAAAAAAAAAAACTCTAGCTATATATCCCATGATACGCATATTGCATACTACCACTAATGTAATATTATAGATTTATGGAGATGCTTTTGTCATAAATGAAAAGACAGGCAAATCCCGTCACGTGGCGTGGGGTTGATGAGCCACACTGGAGACCCCCTTTTTTATTTAGCAAAAAAAAAAAAAAAAAACCAAAAGAAAAGACAAGCAAATCAATCAAGACGTTATTCTTGGCCACCTAGAAGATAAGACACCGCAACCCTTTTAACCATCATGGAAGCCTTTCAGTGGCGGCACCACCTCATGGTCAGGGTGGTCCCAGGACCACCTTGATCTGAAAAAAAAAATTATATATAATTGTGGGGGGTAAAAGTGCTTGAATAAACGTTTGGGCTTTGGGTCTGATTAGTTGGTACAAGTTTGTTTAATCAGGGTCTTTAGGCCCACAGGTCAGTCCGCACTATAGTGGTCCAATGAGTTGTTCGAGGAGAAGTATCTCCTAGGACAGGCTCAGCAAAGGCCCTAGGACTTGCTAAACGGTTTAGAGGCAGAATTCTGGAAGATCTGTTGGGTAAAGGTGTGATCCAAGCACCCTTTAGAAGCAGGAATGTGTGAGAAATATCTGAGGAAAAAGTTGCTACCATCGCATTAAAGACCTTGCATCTACCTCTCTGGCCGCATTAATGGAGAAATGACCTCTGAACATTAGCATTCAGCCTTCCAGCTATTATTTGAAGACTTTAAGAAAGTGGTAGATGTGACAAGTATCTGAGAGGAAGATTTGTGTTACACGTGGATGAAATAGGGAAGAAGAAGAAGGATATAAGAAGACAAGAGAGGAAAGAAGAGGGGGATCTTCTTTTTGGAAACTAAAAATTGTAATCTTTTGCTTAGAGAAAGAAATACTATACAAATTGTTCTCGGCTTACGTCTGAAGAGGGTTTTCCTGTCGTATTCATCTATCACTTGCATAGATTGTGGCATTCTAGCCTGTTGATCAACTTCTAACATCCCAAACCTAGGTTTCAAACCATACTCTACAAATTTCATTGTATAATGCTCTTTGGGCCTGAGCCCATCACTTGTTTTTGGATCTGGGTACAAATTGTGCACTTATAATAATAATTTAAAATTTTATATTTATTTACCTTTAAAAATGTTTTGAGACTATCTTGATTTTTTATGCTAATAAAATTAAATTTTGGTCCAAAATTTAAGCAACTTAATAATATATTGGGGTCTTTAAGTAAAAATGAAAAACTCAAAAAAAAAAAAATTGAACTAAAATTTAAAAAAAAATTATAATAAAACTACTACAGGATGGACAACAACTTGATTTCTTTGAGTAAGCACATTGCCCAATACAACACAATTTTCAACATTTTATTATTTTTTATTATAATATTATTTTTCCTTACTAGACATATATTACTTACTTTTCATTTTTAATTATTTTTTCTTGTTTATTCTTAGCCACACACGTCTTCTGTCTACTCGATTTTCACACTTCATACTTTTAAATTTTATCACATCTTCATCTACACTTGTTCGTAACTTTTGTGTCTTCTACCAGTACCAGTGCGGCAGTGCCTCTTCTCAAATTTCTCAATGCGATTTTTTTTAGCTGTACATGTATCTTTGTTCATTTTTTTTTTCCTTTTAAGGTTTTTTGGTTTACAGAATGCAAATTTATTTTGGTTTTAAGAACAAATTTTTTTTTAAGTACAAACTTCATGCCGGCTGAATCTTGAATTTCGGCCGGTATTTACCGAAACATTCGAAATTGATCGAAATGACTCGAAATTTTTTCCGAAGTGGAATAGGGTGAGTTGCTGTTCTGGTTTGTTTACCGGCATAGTATTTCCCGCCGGAACGAAATAGAATTAATAATATTGAATCAAACTTAATTACTTAAAGGCTAAAAAAAATAAAATTGTGTAATTTATACTTTCTAAAAACACCTTGAACATTATGCACAGCATGGAGACAACAGACAAGGAACAGAACAATTATGCTAATAATGGTGGAGTCATAGAAGGTGGCTACCTTCTAAAAGCAAATAACTTGTACGCAAGAAGTAACAATGAAACCATCTTGGAGGACATCAAAAGTTCAAAAGGCCATGTTTCAACTTTCATCACCAATTTATTAGAGTCGCCCTACAATTAATAATCAAGACAGTTCAACTGCTCTCTAAAAATAAGCAAATAGGGACTATATAGGTGTCACCTAGCCCTAACTCTTAATCTTGCTTTTGACCGGTACCAAACCAAAAAAATATATATTAAAACTTTTCATGCAAATAGGGACTATATAGGTGTCACCTGGCCCTAACTCTTAATCTTGCTTTTGACCAGTACCAAACCAAAAAAATATATATTAAAACTTTTCTTGAAATTTTATTCCGGTAATTTATTTTTTGGGATCAATTAAAAATCAATTGTGCCAGGGTGAACTGGTTCTTTTTCCCCCTGAAATCTCTCATCCCTTTTTCCTAAGTTTGGATATATAGAATCTAACAGGACCAAACATATACAAATATTTAGTATGCTCAATCTTTAGTGATTAAAGTATGCTTTTGACCCTTAAAGTTTGGAACCGATTTCATTTTGCCTTTTAATGTTTGGATTTATTTTCAAAAGTGCCCTATAGCAACAGCCAATTTTTGCTAGCAGTCCTGTTAAGTGCCAAATAGACCCTTACACTATCACAAAATGCCACATCATTAATCTCTTAAAAAAAAAGAAAAACAAAAGAAAAAGAAAAGTCAAACCAAAAGCGATGTTGTATGCTTAGAAATAAGTGAGAGTAATCTCGGACTAATCCCAAAAATGATGCTGTACGCAAACTAAGAACAAAACTTGGAATTGAAGTGTTGTAATTTTTTATTTCTAGATTGGAACTAGGGATCAAAGCATTGTGATCTTTATTACTTCTATTGTATCCAGATCAAAACCATGCAATTCTTTTCTTTATGATGTAATCTATTCTATATATATAAAAGAAATATATGTTATCATATGATGTGACGGAACCAACCATCAATTTGAAGTAGACACTATCATATTATAAAAGAAAAATAAAAAATAAAAAAAATAAAGCATGTGAGGTGTATTGATGTGACATACTATAATTGTTCACATTATTATGCTTTGACTCATTAAGTTGTAACCAAAACTTGAATTTAGCTCATTAATTAAATTTACCGACATGAATAGCCAAGTTAATTTATTTAGAGCACTAGTATCTAGGGGTTGCAAAAAAAAAAAAAAAAAAAAAAAATCTATTTTGCATCTTCAAACACTATTTTATCTATTTTAACCAATCTATTTTATAACTCACCCCATATCCTAAATTTTATTTTTTAAATACAACCCAATAAAATAATATAAACTACCTAATAAAAAAAAAAAAAACTATTCTCTCTCTTTCCTCCCACTATCTTTTTCCCTTCATACACAACTATAATATTAAAATATTATTATTTTTTTTTACAACTTATGAATAGTAAAGCACTAGCATTGGGAGTTGTAAACATTCCACAATTGCTATTTTACAACCCAAAACACCCAAAACTCACTCCATCTGAATTTGTAAACTTAATAAAATTTGCAACCTATGAACAATATGGTTGCATATATGCAACCTTACTGTTCATAGATTGTAAAGAAAAAAAATATTATTTTAATCTTGTGGTTTTGTGTAAACAGAAAAAGAGAGTGGGTAGAAAAAGAGAGAGAATAATACTTTTTATTATTTTATTAAAGTAGTTTATATTATTTTATTGAGTTGCATGTAAAAATAAAAACTGAGATGAATGGTGAGAGTTGATATTTGATAAAATAGATAAAGTAGTATTTGAAGATGCAATATATATATATATATATTATATATATATATATATATATATTTTGCATCCTCAATACTAGTGCTTTAAAGGTTGCATATATGCAATTATACTGTTCATAGGTTGCAAATTTTTTTAAGTATACAAACCTGAATAAAGTGAGCTTTTAGTATCTTGAGTTGTAAAATAGCAATTGAAATTTTATTTGGGCAAACAACTTGGGGATGTTTTACGACCCGCAATGCTAGTGTTAACTCTCTATCGCGCCAATATCAAACTTCCTCACGCTTTCATCCACCCATCAAATAAAAAAAAAATCCCACTATTTCGCATAGGAAAAAATAATTTAAAAAAGAAATCCTTAAATTCCTTTTCTAAAATATATATATTTTTTTGCCAGGTCCTTTTCTAAAATATAGTTGACCAATTAACAAATAGCAGCCGTATAATTTTCTTTTAGACAATTTTTTTTTTTGGTTTTGTTTTGCTTTGTTCTTACATTTATTATTTATTAATTATTTAAGATTGGAAATAAAATGACCTTCCATAGTGAGAGAAGCTGTGACACGTTCATACAAAACACTTGCCAAACGTGATTCAATATCTTCGCGGCGACTCTCTCTCTCTACTCTCTGTGAGAAAAACCCTACGCTTTGATCCATTGTGTTCGAAGAATCTCATCTGAGAGCTCGCTCATCAGGTCAATTCTCTATAATCCATTCATACTCTCTCTTTCTTCCATTTTTTTTTGTTTGGTTGATGAGAAACTGAAGCAAAAAGAAAAAAGAAAAAGAAAATCTGATTTTTGTTTTTTGCTGTGTTTTGTTATTTGAAATCGCAAAAGTCACCTCCATGAAACTTAGATAGTCATAGTTATGCTTGAAAGACTTAAAAAGGTGTATGCTTTCTCATTGTCAAAGCTTCCAGATTCAAACTTTTGACTCCTTTTCCGTTTCTTCGTTTTTCTCTTACTTTCTTGGCTGCCAAACAGAACTTACTGCAACAATTCAATAGTATATATGTGTATGCCTATTTGGATTGAGATTATGTTTATGTTATATAAATATTGATATTGTTCAACTGTTGTATGAAAGCAGCGATCAACTTAAAATGATGTTAGGTGTTAGGCGAAGAGTCGCTTCCGGTGGCTCGTCTGCTTCGGTAAATGAATCTTTCTTTCATTTGTTTATTCAAAACTTGTTGTTTATGGTTTGTATAGTTTGGAATTTGAGGATTTGTTTCTTAAGTTTGATTCATTTCTGATGATCAATGTGCTTTTGTCTCAGTTTTTGGCAGTCATTCAGGCGAGCCGGCCTGTGGTGTCTACTTCTAGAGTTTCCTCCATTGCAGAGAAAGAGGTACTGATCTTTTTTTAACCTCTTTACTCTTTTTTTGTCTTTGTTTGTTTTCCTTTCCAAATTCTACTTGTTTATGGTTCTACTATGGTTCGCTTTACAGAAAAAAGAAATTGGGTTTGCTTGCGTATATGGAGAAAGTCAATTTTATGGTGAAATGTGCTTGGAATTTGTTGGTTTGGTGTGGCCAATGAGCACCTGTTTTAAATGGTACCTTCCCCCTTTTATCAGCGTAAGATTGAGGGTGAAGTTGTGGGTGCAAAACTCACTGTGTGTGTAACTTAGTAAAAAAATATATGATGTTTTGATGCGAACAATGTTTGATTAATGGGTGATTTGATTTCATCATATATTGTTCATCATGTTGATTTATCAGGAGTTTGGGCTATTCTATTTCATCTCCTCTGTGCAGTTTTAGTATCAAATAGCTTTTGGGTTTACTTTTCAATTTGAGAAGATTTATAAGATGTTCTATCTTTCTATCATGAGAGCAGGTTTTACTTCAACCGAGAGGCTTTGGGCAAGTGCGGAATTTTGGTCACCTTGTTGTACCTGGTAATCTTAAGTGCCGTTTTCTCTGTCTGTCTTAGCGACCAGTTCATACATTCAAGTGTACCTTCATTTTCTCTGCGATTAATGTTTTTTAATATTTTCTTGTTACAGGTTGCTCAGTTAGTTTACGGCCAATGAGGTTAGTGACTCCATTTAAGTGAATCATTTTAAGTAGTGTTTTGAGGACTCCTAAAGTGAATGGCAATGATTGGTTGGGGGAGTGAGCATGTTCCCTTGTCACACTACAGTAGTGTGGACTAGGTCTTGCTAGTAACCTGACTTGGAGTTTATGTATACAAAAATACGTGTGTGCCATACACATACAAGCACATATTAATATATTATGTTGTTATTAAGAATTGACATGTCAAAAATAATAAATGACGTATCAAGCTGACAGGTAGAATCCATGATAAACGTACTTTAGAAACCTGTCTGAGTTTGAAATTTCCATTACACATTTTGTACCTGATTTTTGAGATCCAATAGCCCAGTGAGGATTGGTTTCCTGATTATTCTCTCATATTAATCCAACTCAATTCTCAAAAGAACCTATTATGGACCATTAGATTGAGGGGAAAAGGGGGGGGGGGGGGGGGGGAAGTAGAGTTGGATAAAGAAGTTCTTTGCAAGTTGAATCGTAATTTTTGGTTGGTTGCATATTAACATTTTCTCTTTTGACTTTCTTGATGTGCAGGGAGGTTGTTGCCAGTATTCAGCGGGAAGCTACAATGCAAATGCTGAGCAGGCCATTTTCTTCAGACAATGGTGTGATATTGACATGTCTCTTCCATCAAATTTCTTCATTGGTTCAAAATAATAATAATAACAATAAATAAATAAAATTCTTCGTTGGCTCCTTTTGGGGGGATTTTATCCCCGTGGCAAAATTAAGAAGCAGATTGCTTCTTTAATTAAACTCTTCGGGTTACAGCACCTGTCAATGTTGTAAAAAAAAAAAAAATCAATTTCCAAATGAGAAATTGGTCAGTTGAAAATACTTTGCTAGGAGCTTTTTTTTGGTGGCATTTATGAATGCATCTCTGTCACGACTCTATGGAATTGAGATCATGAGATTCATGACCTAAAACTAACATATCCAAACCTGTACCAAGCTATTCCACATAATAATATACAGAACAAGCTAAGCATTATTATAAAAAGAAACATCATGGTAAAGATACCTCCATAAACACATCTCAAATATTCAAGTTCCATTCTCAAGAGCTCCAACTAGTAAGTATCATTACAATAATCTCTAATAACAAGAACCTCTGAAAAAGAAACTTCCAGTGAAACATGTGGCACATGCCTTATGTAGAGTGAAAATTTCCTAATTTGTGCTGTGTACCCCTTAATAGTGTCAGACTTGGACATGTTTTACACTTACTCTGCATGTTTCTTTGGTGTTGACATATGTGATAACTTCGGTTCTTTGTGTGTTCAAGGGGATTTGGTTGATGCTGTTGTCCCTTTTATGGGTGAATCCATTACTGATGGCACACTGGCGAGTTTCTTGAAGAGTATGTTTTCTTGTTTTCAGCATGTCAATCCTTTATTCACTAAAGTATTTAGTGTTTGTGATTCTAATTGATTGATTGTCTGCAACTGGCATTTTGAGAGCAGGTCCTGGTGACAGGGTAGAAGTTGATGAACCGATTGCTCAAATTGAAACAGATAAGGTGCTGATGTGATGCAGTATTAATATGTTTTCGAATCTTTACATGGTTGGAAATGGGACTTCTTCCCCCTATAGAAGAAAATTAGGGATATATTGTAATACTTGAATTCTTCATTTTCTGTCAGGTGACATTGATGTTACTAGTCCTGAAGCGGGTGTGATTCAAAAGGTGATATATTGGTTGGCTTGGATTTTACTTTTTGTTTGCTACCATGACAAGTTCATGGCTTTTATTTTCTTTGCACACTTGGAAAAGATAGGATATTGAATGTTAATGTTGGCTACTATATTAAAATTAATTGTTGGCAGTTTGTAGCCAAGGAAGGTGATACTGTAGAACCAGGTACCAAGATTGCCATAATTTCAAAGTCTGCGGAAGGTGTGGCGCCTGTTGCTCCATCTGAGAAGGCATCGAGAAAGCTGTTTCGCAGCCATCTCCCCCTTCTGAAAAGGTTGAGGAAAAGCAGAAGCCTAAAGTTGAAACTGCTCCTGACACTGCGAGGCTAAAGCACCCTCTACACCACCTCCTAAACGCTCAGCTACAGAACCTCAGCTTCCCCCTAAAGAAAGGGAAAGGCGGGTAAGTCTATTCTTATCCTATTATTCATATAGCACAATAGTGTTAATGTAATTTTTGTAATTGTATATAATACTTTAACACTGTAGAAAAGTAATCTTGCTGGTCTTGCTAAAAGTATAAAGGCCTTGTAATTGCAGGTTCCTATGACTAGACTCCGAAAACGGGTTGCTACACGATTGAAAGATTCCCAAAACACATTTGCACTGTTGACAACATTCAATGAGGTTGATATGTAAGTAAAATTCTATTAATATTATAGTGTGTATTAACAGTAGATGGCAGTTACCCCTGATTTGGGACTCATCAGTAGTTGGGTATTACATTCTTGGATTCTTCTCATTATGCTCAGAATTGATTGGGTGTTGGCTCTTTCCTCTATTTGCATGTATATGGACAAGGGACACAGTACAGTAGGATTAATTCCGTGATTTGCTTTTATTAATCACTTGTTCTTTTTTGGCTGTGGGAACGAAACACATGCATACTAGCTGAATCGATCCCGCAACTTCATGCAATCGCTAGGGGGTTGAAATGCCAGTTGGGCTATAGCCCATTGGCTTTAGTTCTTGTCCTCACGGGCACATTTGTGCATGCATGCTAGCTTGCCTCCATAGATGGATGTTGATGTTATAATTAAATTATATATTTTATTGTTATATGATTAAATTTTTTATTACCCCTGTTCCTCCCCCTACCTTCTCTACCCTGATAAAATCATCCAGTATTTTTATAGTATTTTTATAAGAATCATTTCTTGGTATGAGCAAAACTCATGGAAAAAATGAATTTTTGATATAATCAATTCTATTGACCTTACATCGAATTAAGATGAATTTTTATCAGGTGTTTTACATATGACTGTACTTATTGAAAAAAGGAATTCAACAGTGTGATCTTTTGTTATGCATAAGAGCTTAGGTTTTAAGTTTGTAGCTTTTTGCCTTACTCAACTGACAAACCTAAACTCGAATATATTTTAGGTTGGTTTTCATAATTTAATTCTCAACTGTACTTGGCTTGTACTAGGAAAAGCTGCTTCCCTAGTTTATGCGTTGTGTTCAACCTAAATAGTTACAAGAAAAAGAGAAGAAGAAGATAATATAAGAATAGATTACGTTCATGTTCAAGTGCAGTTCTGATTATTTTCTGCTCTCCTCTTTTCTTAACTGATTTGCTGCTTCTTGCAGGACAAATCTGATGAAGCTCCGTTCTGATTACAAGGATGCTTTTGTTGAAAAGCATGGGGTGAAGTTAGGACTTATGTCGGGATTTGTGAAAGTATGTTATGGAACATAGACTAACCTTTGCTTGGCACATGCTTATATGCGTTTAATTACATTTGTGTTCTTATTTTGTAACTATATTCCAGGCTGCCGTCAGTGGGCTCCAAAATCAGCCTATTATTAATGCGGTCATTGATGGGGATGATATTATTTATAGAGACTATGTAGATATCAGTATTGCTGTTGGTACCCCGAAGGTATGTCACATTACTATGTTTGTCAAGGCTGTTGAATAATATAATGATGTGGTGAAACATTGGATTTTGTCCTTTTATTATGGGTATTTTTGTAAATAGCTGTATGTTATACGTAATTTTGTTATAAAGCATTTTTTCTAGATTAGGCATATACTACGTAATGATTTGTAGTTAACTTATTATTTTTCTCATGCATGTTCAAGGTTTGTCTCCATATATATGGTTCTCTCTATATATAAGTGTAAGTAAAAACGCAGAATTGTGATCTATAAGCTATATTAGTTCCTCTTATGTATGTTGGTTTTGAATTGATTTTTAGGACCATGGCCACATTTTTTTTAAGGTGCCATCTTTTGTGATACCTGAACAGTTGCTAAAAGGAAGATTTCTTGTAATTTTTATGAGGTTGGGGACTTATATAAAATGTAGATGGATTAAAAGTGATGTGGGGAGTTCTTGTTGAGTAGGATTGTGTATTTCTCAAGATGTAAACGTTGTACATATATTTATCACTATTGAAGATTCTTCAACTTATTCCGTTCCAGGGCCTCGTTGTCCCAGTCATCCGCAATGCTGAGAAGATGAATTTTGCTGAGATTGAGAAGGAGATCAACACACTAGCAAAGAAGGCAAATGATGGATCTATATCTATTGATGAAATGGCTGGAGGTTCATTTACAATATCTAATGGTGGGGTTTATGGAAGCCTTTTGAGTACCCCCATCATCAATCCCCCTCAGGTTTGGTGTTATTCGTTTTTTTTTGTTTTTTTAAAATTCTCTAACTCATGATCAAAAAGAGAATTTCACACCAATGAACCTTTCTTTGGCAGTCGGCAATATTGGGCATGCACTCGATAGTGAGCCGTCCTATGGTTGTTGGAGGAAACGTTGTTCCAAGGCCAATGATGTACATTGCTCTAACATATGACCATAGGTTGATTGACGGGAGAGAGGCAGTTTTCTTCTTGCGTCGTATCAAAGATGTTGTGGAGGACCCTCGTAGACTTCTCCTTGACATATGAAGACCCAACTGCAGATGCTTTGTGATTCTTGGTATTCTGGTATACCTAGAATTGGATATACTTGAATTTATTGATAAAAAATAAACATATTAGATCTAAATTTTGTAGGGTTTTATTTTGTTAATGCGGCTGGATATGATGGAATTTGAAATGAGAGACTTTCAAAATGTTGTAATTTGTTTTATGCTGAACGGGGATGCCAAGTTCTCATCAAAAGCTTGTATGGAACTAATGTGAATCGTATTGTAGGGAATCATCCCTAAAATGATTTACTGAGACTTTATATTTTTTTAATTTATATAGTCTGGTGCTGAGAATATCTCATGCGGAATGTTTGTTTTATCATGAACGTTTTGGCTGATAAGAAATGTTGGTTCTTAATAGTCACCATAGGCTTACAGTATTTCGATGTTGTAGACTCTTATTTGTAAGATTATAAAGAATATAATGCTGCTGTTAAATTTTTTCCGTCTTTTAAACACTCAAAAAGTGTCGTCAGACGTAGATGTGGGTTTGGTAGTCAAATAAAGGTTGGACCCATTTTGCATGACTCGCAGAGCATGGGCCTGTATATACCAGAATGAATATACATTGCAGAAACCTTCCATTTAAGTTTTCGTTTAAATTTGAAGGGTAAAATATCATTTTCATCTCTAAACTATCACAAAAATTCGTTTTTCATCCCTAAAGTTTTAAAAGTTCTATTTTTGTCTCTAAACTTTTTCAAACTTACTGATTTTTGTCCCTCTATTTGTTTTCATTAACTTATGTCTTATGTGGCTTGACGGAGAGCTGATGTGGTATTTGACTTGGATTAAAATTATTTTATTTTAAAAAATATGAACATGCGGCAAATAATTTTAGGGCACGTGGGAACCATTTTTTTTAAAAGCCCAAACCTACCCCACTCCCTCAGTGACAGTGAGACCAAAATCTCATGTCTCAAATGATCATGTGTGTGTGAACCCAAATCACTGAACATTGAAAACGCATGCCCTTAAACCAGCAACCCCAATTGGCGAAATAGTTTCTATTGAAATCAAACTGGCAACCCCAATCAGCTATTAGTCTCCACTGTAAACCTCCGCTTGCATTTAGATTTGAAACTGATTGCTCCGCTGTGAATCAGGTAACCACCATGAATCAAGAGTTTCTGAAGTTCCTTGTTGAAAGCTTATCATATGCAACTTAGGTAATGCCTTGAACTGATCCCTAACTAACATCAAGTTCAAGTGGAGCATAAATGCAACAAGTTCAAGTGTTCCAAAAATGTCACAGGTGAGACGGTAATAATTCCAAAGAAATTAAGTAGGAATGTAAGGGATGTGAAAGAATCTACTAACATGCATAATTCATGTCTTAGGATGATAAATAATCTTCTTCTTGTCTGCAGGTTAAAAAAATAAACAAGAAGGGACCAAAAATAGGGAACTCCTTGTCACTGCCACAACCACAAGCTAGAGGCAACTCTGGGGTATCACGAGAGATAATGGTTGCGGCTGTTGACATCCCATTTTACAACTTGCATTTAACCAACTGATAGATCTTCAGATTTGTGATACAAAACAAATCTTGATGCTCTAACGATCATAATGGTATGTCATGTGTTTTGATCGGACTACCTGATCAAAAGTTATCATACAATCAATTTTCAATGATCATGGCTTACCTACACGATAGGCCCAATCACGTCCTATCTTAAACACTTAATTTTGATTGGTTCCAACAAGAATTAATTTAAAATTATTAAGTGTGAATTTTGATTGGATTTCAATTTATTTATTTATTATTTTTTAAATAAAAATGTTTTCCTTTATGGCATCTTATCTGCTCTTTTGAAAAACAACTAGTAAGTTGATAATATTGTAATATATTATGTAAGATAATTTTGAAGAATGTTGTATATGCATTATAACATAGTTGTTATAGAACTTTATTAGTAATGAGTTCATCATAAAAAGTAACAATTATAAATTGCACACACATATTTATTATAATTATTCAATTGAAGTAATGAGAAAAATAATTTTGGAGGAATATTATAGAATAAAAGTTGATATAGAACGAGTCTTCTCTTTCTCTTTAATTCTAAAACAAAATAAACATTTCAAACCCCCACAATCAATCACATCTATATCATTTACAAAGCCCACAAATCTACAACTTTCAACCTTAACATCCAAATCGTAATTGCTATTGTCACTCAATATAAAATGCAAGCCCTTCCTTGGTTGTAGCCAACTTATATGGGTTAGATTAGATGAAACAACAATGTTAGAGTTAGGTAGATATTGTTAAAAAATTGAAGGTAAATGACACCGTTTTTTGGTCTATGTGTATTTGACATGGTATGGCATGAAGGGCTATAGGTAGGTATATATAAAGGGGTAGAAGTGCAAGAGGTGAAAATGGTACATATATTAAAATGCAAAGAGTTTTGTGTGTATATGCGAGAGATGAAAAGTCTTGAAACATTAAACCAAATGATACAAAAAATATTTATTTTTTAATTAGAAAAGTCTTGAAAAAATGAACCAAAATGAAATGAAAATTTAATATTTAATTTGTTCTTATCTCTAATGTGACACTTGAACTTTAATTTATAATTGTAATATATTATGTAAGATAATTTTGAAGAATGTTGTATATGCATTATAACATAGTTGTTATAGAACTTTATTAGTAATGAGTTCATCATAAAAAGTAACAATTATAAATTGCACACACATATTTATTATAATTATTCAATTGAAGTAATGAGAAAAAACAATATTTAATTATAAATTGCACACACATGTTGTATATTCAATATTTAATTTTTTCTTATCTCTAATGTGATACTTGAGAATGTTTCAATTCTCTTTACATAGAATACGCCACTTGGCAGAACCTCATGCTTTCGCACATGAGGTATTTGCTTATATATATGTGTGTGTGTATATATATATATATTGATTGATTTAATTAGACAAAAACAAATATGTCTTGAATCATTAAACCAAATGAAACAAAAAATATTTATTTTTTTATTAAAAAAGTCTTGAAACAATGAACCAAAATGAAATAAAAAGTCAATATTTAATTTGTTCTTATCTTTAATGTGACACTTGAGAATATTTCAATTCTCTTTGCATAGAATACGCCACTTGGCAGAATTTCATACTTTCTCACATGAGGTCTCTGCTTATATATATATATATATTGATTTGGAGAGAGAAAGATATGATCCATGAAAAATTAAAAAAAAAGAAGAAAAATGCTCAAAAAACCAATCTTGAATCAATTGGCTTGGAAAATGTTGAAATTTGATTTTCTCTATTTCTGGAAAAGTTGTAGAGAATTAAATTTCCTTTAAAAAAAAAACCAATCTTGAATCAATTGGAATTTTGAGAAAAAAGTTATGGCCAAAATATGAAATAGGTGCAGAAGATAACATAAATTCAGCATCATCTTCAATTTTCTTTCAAAATTTCAAATGAGGATCAACACCCAATCTGATCAAGCTTATCTAATAGGCTTATTCCCTCTCTTAGCTTTAGAAGAAAGTTTTTGAAAAACAAGTTGGATAGGAAAACAAATACATTCTTTGACAAATTTCAAAAAATAGAAAAACACTCAAAAAAGTTACTATTTTCAGCGGCAATTTAAATTGCATTTTTAGCATGGAAAATTTTAAAATTTGGTTCTCCCTATTTCTGGAAAAGTTGTAGATAATTGAATTTTGTTTTAGAAAACACTAATTTTGAATCAATTGGAATCTTGAGCAGAAAGTTAGAGCCAAAATACGAAACAGGTGCAGAAGATAACACAAGTTCAACATCATCTTCAACTTCCTTTCAAAATTCAAATGGGGATCAACACCAAATCCGTTCTAGCTCATTCAAACAGGTTTATCTCCTCCATTAGCTTCAGAAGAAAGCTAATAACTTAGCTTTAAAGCTAAGCCATCCCTTCTCTTATAAATAGAGAAGACCTCTTCCATTTTCTAGACCCCAAGAATTACCTCTGGAGAGCTAGTGAGAAAGCAGAAAAGAAAAGCTGTTGTGCAACTATTGTTCTTACTTTGGTTGCAGTTGAGTACTTCCTTGTTTTCTTCCTAGCCCTTTAAGTGATCACTTCCCCCTTTTAATTTATGCTCTATGCTGGTAAGTAGTTAATTATATTCTTAACTTTCCACACATGCTTGAATAAATGCTTAACAAATCATTGTTTCTTTATTTCATGATATGCTTAGATGAACACTTCTAGGCTAATACATAAATTTTCTCTTGAATGCTTAGATGAACACTTCTAGGCTAAAACACAACTTTCTCTTAAATACTTAGATAAACATGTCTAAGTAGTTATTTTACTTTGTTAAATGCTTGAATAAAGATGTCTAAGTATTTTGATTTTCTCTAGATGAACATGTCTAAGAGATTTTCCTTTACTTATTTTCATAATTGCTTGGATGATCAAATATGCTTAAATGTTTTATTTTTTATTTTTTCTCTTTGCAATTATGTTGATGACAAATAACATGACAACTTTGTTTTTTGTTTTTGTTTTTTTTCACGTGCTTAGATGAACATGTCTAGGCTAGGACTTCTTTGTTTACATTGATTTCTTGGATGAACATGCCATTACCTTTATGCTTTATTTACATTAAACTTGTTATCTAACAAATTTTATTTTTTTGTTCTCTTTATGTCAGATTCCCCTAACACATATTTGCTTACAATTCTTGCAAATTAACATTTTTGTATGACGTATTACTTATATTTGTTTGATATGACATGATATTGACCACTTTAACCTAGGAGACCGGGTTTACCGGGCAAGATGGATGCTTAATCCCTTCCATCTCGTAAATTAGCCTCCAAACCAAGATTAAGGATTTTAGACTATGCTATTGTATATGCAATTTCACATTTTTTAGAATGTAACTAGGAAATAAAGCAATGTAATATATTTTTCTTAGATTGTATTTAGGACAAAAAACATTGTAAATTTTTGTTACACAATTGGTGTAAATTGTCACATATATTAATACAACATAAGCTTTTTTTATATATTGAAGGTTTTCTTATTTTTCCATTTAAATTAAATAAGTGGCGACTCCATGTAAAACCCTCGATCTAAGGGAGAGTACATTTTAAGAAGAAATTGGCTGGCTGGGGCTGGGTCGCGGTCGCTCACAGCAGCAAGTCAGGGATGTAGAACTGGGTTTGAGCACTATGTTAGTACACAGTAGTGGGCGCAAGACAACTAAAATACTATTTTTTTGTGTATGAAATGCCACACGAATTTTGTAATGTAGTGGCAATGACTTATTGTTTTTTGATGGTTGTATGGTTAGTCATGGATAGTATCCATTTTGTGTGTGCAATGCCATACGAATATTTTAATGTAGTCGCAATGACTTATTGTTTTCTTATGGTTGTATAGTTAATCATGGATACTATCCATTTTGTGTATGCAATGCCATACGAATATTTTAATGTAGTGGCAATGACTTATTGTTTTGTGATGGTTGTATGGTTATTCATGGATACTATCCATTTTAAGTGTGTAAAGTTATGAATGAATAGGAATTATAACATTGTCTTGAACAAAGAAATCCAGGATATTATTAAATGTTCTCAAATATGAATTCTGGATTGAATTGCTGCCTTTTGAGATTTTGAACAATGTAATCTAGGGTATATCTTATGAAATAGTTGTTGTACCACTGCAAGAATTTTTATACTAATTTTCATTTTAAGCATAGAAATAATTGGTCATTTTAAGTGAATAAACATATGCATCTTTGTATATGTACAAAGGGACATTTGCTTATATTACACACAAACAAAAGCACATACTGATACATCAGTTTCACTAATATAATTTCATAGATAATTCTTATATTGTGAAATTTTACAAGCCAATACCCATCACTTCCTTATATTCTCATGTCAATTAGTTGTACCTAAATCCTATTACATGAAGCAATCCCATTTTATACACCATTTTCCAAAATTTGGTTGCTGCCACAGTGCCACTTAATTCTCTAGAGCTGAATTTGATTATCTTCGTTGCACCTGCACATACTTTGCTCGCTGCCACTTCATTCAATCTGAACATAAAATTAAGACAACATAAAAAATATTTTTGCCAAGAACAACATAAAACCCAACCTTAAGAAAAACAAAAAAGATGCTAAACTCTATATCAATTCCCAACGAGATTCAATAACAAAAAAACTAAATGGTCACAATTATTCCAAACTCAAAGAAGCTATCTACTGTAGCAACCATAAATGGTCCCAACTATACCAAGCATTAACAAAAAGAAACATTAATTCAATTATTAGAGAGCCAGCAATATTAAGAAAAGCTTGGATCATTATGAAAACAATCAGATGCATGAAGACACTATGCAGTATTAGCAACCTCTAATTATGCAAATTGACCAGATTATGCACAATGGCCCACATAATGCATGAATATATCCAGAGATAGATGAGAAGGAAATGAAGTTGCATTTTCAATAATCTAATCTTGCATTACAATGTAACCATGAACAAACTGAGTACCAAGGGATTCCTAGTTTAATGCCGCTTTTGTGACTTCAGAATTTGAAGGGAAAAAATCCTGTCACTAGACCCAAAACCTATGCCTTTTTCGAACATGGGGTCGTCACAAGGCTTGGAAAACAAATTAGATTTGATCCTAGAGAGTAGATCCATCATATACAATATCAACATGGTTGAAATATTGCTGCTTTCATAGATGGGTTCACATACTTTGGCAGTCATAACAACATCATTATCATTGATCAAAACTATTGCTGATCAGTAAGTCTCCAACATAGCACTTAATCGACATCATAATTTAAAAGAGAACATAAGAATTTATCTTTTTCAATCAAAAATACTCTGGTCATGATCAAAATCAAAACTGAGGGAATTTCAATACATTGGTCACAAAGATCAAGTTAATTGCCAACCCCCTCACCCAAAAAACAAGTAAATAGCATACAACATCTGTCAATTAAGAGTTTAATTTCTACTTCTTGTCTACTAATTAAACATACAAAAGTTGCTTCCATAAGCAAACCACAAATTGCTGTTAGTTAGGGATCAGTTCAAGGCATTACCTTTTAGCAAGGAACTTCAGAAACTCATGATTCATGGTGGTTACCTGATTCACAGCGAAGCAAACTTCAATTACACATCTCAATGAAAGCGGAGCTTTACGGTGGAGACTAACAACCGATTGGGGTTGCTGTTTGATTTCAACAGGAACTATTCTGCCGATTGGGGTTGCCGGTTTTAGGGGGTGGGTTTTCAATGTTTGGTGGTTCACACACGCATGACCATTTGAGACTTAAGATTTTGGTCTCACTGTCACTGAGGGGTAGTTTTGGGTTTTAAAAATGGTTCCCACGTGCCCTATAATTATTTGCCACGTGTTCATGTTTTTTTAAACAAAATTATTTTAATCTAAGTCAAATATCACGTTAGCACCCTGTCAGGTCACATAAGGCATAAGTTATCAGAAATAGACGGAAGGACAAAAATCTGTACATTTGGAAGAGTTAATTAGGGACGAAAATAGAACTTCTGAAACTTTAGGGTCAAAAAATGAACTTTTGTGGAGTAATTTTTAGGTAGTTTTGGAGTATAGAGAATGATTTTTTTTTTTTTTTTTTTTTTTTTTTTTTTACATTTATGGTGGGGTCTGCTCATTAAATTCATGGTAGAGTCTACCATAAATATGAGAGAAAGGAACACTATTCACTATATTTCGGAACTACCTAAGAATCTTTTACTTTTGTAATAGTTTAGGGATGAAAATGATATTTTACCCAAATTTAAATTGTTTTCCATTTTATATTTTTCTCCATCTTGTGCAGTAAAGTGTTTTCCATTTTATATGTTTCTCCATCTTGTGCGGTAAACGTTAAGGCTCTAAGCACCTTACTATGGATATCTCCTAAAGGCCAGTGTTTTTATTTGTAGAATCGGTTATAGGTTCTCAAAACCATATTTGTTATTACCATGGGCTTAGCCAGGATTTTTAGTTTGGGGGGCCAAATTACATATTCATACATACATTTATACAGCTACATTTTTACCCCTAACATTAAATTATCCTCTACCTTTTTTCCTTCAACATGTTTAGTCTAGATCAAGCATTGAAAAACAATTGGAAACTTAACAACAACAATAACAATAAAAGACTTAGTCCCAAATTGAAAATTAAATATAAAAATTATATGTGTGTGTGTGTCCAAGAAAAAATTCTTTTTTAAGTATTGTCACTCTCTAACGTTACATATCCTCAGCGTAGTTTTTTTTATTTTTATTTTTTTTTATCATTTGATGCTTTGTGACTAACTAATTAAGTATTGACAAAAAATTTGAAACTTAACAAAAACAACAAAAAGACTTGGTCTCAAATAAAATAACTCTAAGAGAAATTTATTTTATTAAAAACTTACTATTTAAACTCAACAAAAAAAAAAACTTACCAATTAAGAGAGGAAAATACTAAAAATTTGAAAGTAACAACTATTTATGTTACAAGGTGGATAGTTTGTTGTTCTTAACAACTATTTTTTGGAACCCAACAATTAGTTGTTCAATTTTTTTTTTGCAGGGGCCAACTCTTATTTTTTGGAGGGGCCAAATATTGATTTTAAGGTCTAATATTTTAAATAATTGCAAAATATACATACATTATGAAGTTTTTAAAAAAATTTGGGGGGGCCACGGCCCCCCATTGCTAAGTGCAGCTCCGCCCCTGGTTATTACATAATGTTATAAACCATTCAGACTTGAAAAAATAGTTTTGAACCCTAGTGCCAAAAAAGAAAAAGAAAAAAAGAAAGACAATTCCAAGGGTCCAATCGTTTATTCATCTCATCCAATAGTTTTCCTATATCCTCACCCTGTGAGCTCTATGGGTTATTATTTAGATCTTAATTATGTGACTTCAATTAGTTTTCTTATATCCTTACCATGTGAACTCTATGGTTTATTATTTAGATCTTGATTATGTGACTTCAATTATGTTTCTGGGTTGAGGATTTAATGACTACCATTTTAGGATGTTGTCTATGACCATGAGTGATGTGGTCTAAAGAGGTATGGCTAGAAAAGTGATTGAACAGAAGGTAACATAAGGGTAGAGATGAAATGATGTGAAGAGTTTAGAGGGACCATTACTCTATTTTTTTTTTTTTTTTGATACCAGATAAACATGCTTTGATCAAAAGGAGATAGTACAAAGGAAAACCACCTGGCTTATACAAAGTTTGGATTTAGCGTGCAGTGGTGTAAATGGAAGCAAGTAGTAATAAAAGCTAAATCTATTACATGTGAGAACTTCCTTTGGCACAAAAAGGTAGTGTGTAGCCAGTCCCTGTTGCTGAAATCGATTTAAGTCTTAGATGAGGGTCTCTTCCCCTCATCTAGCCAAGATGGGTTTCTTGCTCGGTTGCACACCTGCACAAGTCCCTTGCTATTGCTGAGAACTAATATTCTATTGTGGCTCAGCTCCATAGCCTTGAAAATTGCTTCACCCACAGCATTTGAAATTGCAAGGTAATGGGGCTTCCTTCCCCTGCTAGCTCCTCAAGTGAATAGAACATTTCCTTCTATTGTTTTTGCCTCAAAAGCATAGCCACTTCTCTTGGATCTTCTGTTTTTATGCCCTGTCACTTTAAGAATAATCTGCCAATCCTAGTAGGTGAGTAGCTGTTGAGATTGTTGTCTGGATATATAGGCTTCTGTTCCCGATTAGCTTGGAATGCTTCTTGGTACTTGCAAATGAGAGACTGTGATGTTAGAACAATCTCCATAGGGTTAGGCAATTTTTCTTGGTGAAGAACCATGTTTCTATGGTTCCATATGGACCAAAGAATGGTGAAGATAGACTGCAAGAAGCACATTCTATTATTCTCCTCGGGTTCATTTTGTAGGATACAAGCTTCCACCCATTGTTTGACTGAACTGTGATGTAACTTAGAGGTTCTAATTTCCAAATCGGATCCATGCCAAATAGCCCTTGCAAATGGACAATGCATGAATAGGTGGTTTATGGATTCCTCTCTTCATTGCACATGAGACATTTGCTAGAAACTTTAATACCCCTGTTGTTTAGAACCTCAAAGACAGGAAGGTTATCATGTAGGAGTTTCCAAATAAAAGTAAGAATAATCAATGGAAGTTTCACTTTCCAAATCAACTTCCACGCAATGTGAGAAACACCATAGGGCCTTCGATCTTGCACATATGAAGGGTAGTGATTTTGATGGAGCATATGGTATGCTTTGTTTATTTTATATTCTCTAGAAGTTGAGTGTTTCCACAAGAGTTTGTCTTCAATGTCAGAAGTCTGGGGTAAAGGTAGTTGCAATATTTCCTCACAAGTAGGGAATTGGTATAACTTCTTAACCAAATCATTTCTCCAGGATTTTGATCTCTGGTTAATGAGGTTTGCAATAGTGCCATTAAGGAACTTGTTCTCTAATAAGGAAATGTTTGAACATTAAAATCAATTTGGGTATGTGAGAGAAATTTGATGTCCATTTCCAATTAGCCAACGACCCTGATGTAGGGAAGGCAAGTGTGGCACAACAATGTTTTCCGAAGTCCGTGAGTGATGGGTTAGAATGCTGTATTCTTCAGAATTGCTTGAATATCACTGCTTGATTGATGAGACTGAACTTTTTTAGCCCAAGCCCACCTCTGCTTTTTAGTTAACAGATTTTATACTAGTTAACCAAATGCAACTTCCTAGTTCCAAGATCATGCCCCTACCAAAAGGCCCTAGTGACAGCATCCAATTTATTACATACTGTCTCAGGGATTCTAAAACAGGTAAAAGTGTACAAGGCATGGCTTGTAGAATAAATGAGATCAAAGTGGTTCTGCCAGCTTGGGAAAGCAGTTTGGCCTTCCATCTTTGAAACTTTTTTTGTACCCTGTCAGTAATGTCTTGGAAGTCAGCTACCCTCCTCCCTCTAAGTTTGAAATAGATCCCTAGATATTTACTAGGACTCTGAATAAGGTTCACTTGAACAGAAAGAGCTAGGGATTCCTGAATATCCTGAGGTATGTTTGGAAAGCAAAACAGGTCAAACTTGGTTAAGTTAATGCTTTGACCCGAGATTGAACAGTGCCAAAGAATTGTGTTTCTGAGGTTAGGGAGGGATGCCTTATCATTTTGGAAGAAAAATAAGGAATCATCAACAAAGAAGAGGTGGGTGAATGAGACACCATTCCTTCCTATCCGGATTCCTTTAATATTCTTCTGGTTCTCTCCTTTTTTAAGAGCTAGAGAGAGAATGTTGGCACAAAACAAGAATAGGTTAGGTGATATAGGGTCTCCCTGTCTTAAGCCTCTAAATGGGTTAAAGGGTTGAGTAGGGTTACCATTGACCAATAAAGAATATTGAATAGAGATGTCACGCTCCTTAATCCAATTTACCTAGGTGTTGCTAAAGTTCATAGAGAGTAAGACAACTTTAAGAAAATTCCAATTAACCCTATCATAAGCCTTACACATAGCTATTTTCAAACCCCAAAGCCTTTTTTCTTACCTTTCTTTTCCTAAGAATGTCAAAAATCTCATGAGCTAGCAGGATATTATTAATAACAGCAGGTTATTTTATTTTATTTTTTATTTTGAAACAATGAATATTGTTATAATTTTAAAAATATAAATTTTGAAGTTGACTCATTCTTAAGAATTAATTGGCTCAACAAAAAAGTCAACAGGCAGCACCCATGGTCCCCTTAAAAATGAAATTTTAGTTAGTAAATGCCTAACCTAACCTCAAGTAATGTGGTGCTGCTACCTTGGAACTTGAAGACTTATCTCAAGAAATGTTCAAGGACCACTGGTATCTTGAGGACTTTAATTTTACCCTTAGTATTGGTTAGGGCTCTCTCTTGCACTACAAGAAAACTGGCCTATTGTGGCGGGCCTATTGCGGCGGATGCGAAAACTGCCGCTATAAATCGCCTATTGCGGCGCTTTTTTGGCCCACCACTATACATGAGATCTATTACTGGCCCGCCGCAATAGATCTAGTCTATTGCGGCGTACTATTGCAACGGGTCAGTGACTCGCTGTAATAGACCTACTTTAGCGGCCTTCGGCTTAGATATAGCGGCGGGTCAATGACCCGCCGCAATAGACCCTGAAATTGCAGTGGGTGCAAAAACTGCCGCTATAAATCGCCTATTGCGGCGCGTTTTTGGCCCGCCGCTGTAGATGAGATCCATTGCGGCTTTTTTTGTGACCGCCGCTATAGGTAAGGCTTTTGTATAAAATCAAGTTTTTGTAGTTTACAATAACGCATAAAAGATGAATTTAAAGATCAAATGGTAAATTACATCCGATTGGCATGAAAATTGGAAAGCATGTTAAGAACATATAGAAAATGTGATCCAACGGTTGGATTTTCAAAATATGAATTAAACAATAACTTATTGGTTGGTGTAACATTTTTTAGAGTTGCATTAAGTGTAATTTGAATCTAATCCTATATTTCTTAATTTAATGTGAATTTTGACAAATTTACCGTTAGATTATATTATCTTCATATATTTTTCATGCTTGCAAAATTTCAAGGGATCAAAGATTAATAATCATCAATCAATTGTTTAAATTCAAGTTTTATAGTTTAAAATAACGCATAAAAGATGAGTTTTAAGATCAAATGGTAAATCATATCCGATTGGCATGAAAATTGGCATGCATGTTAAGGACATATAGAAAATGTGATCCAACGGTTGGTTTTTTAAAATATGAATTAAACAATAACTTATTGGTTGGTGTAATAGTTTTTAGAGTTACATCAAGTGTAACTTGAACCCAACCCTATATTTCTTAATTCGATGTGAATTTTGACAAATCTACTGTTAGATTACATTATATTCATATATTTTTCATGCTTAAAAAATTTAAAGGTGATCAAAGATTAATAGCCATGTCATTATCAATTGTTTAAATTCAAGTTTTTGTAATTTGAAATAACGCATAAAAGATGAATTTAAAGATCAAATGGTAAATTACATCTGATTCGCATGAAAATTGGCATGCATGTTAAGGACATATAGAAAATGTGATCCAATGGTTGGATTTTCAAAATATGAATTCAACAATAACTTATTGGTTGGTGTAACAGTTTTTAGAGTTACATCAAGCGTAACTTGAACCCAACCCTATATTTCTTAATTCGATGTCAATTTTGACAAATCTACCGTTAGATTACATTATATTCATATATTTTTCATGCTTACAAAATTTAAAGGTGATCAAAGATTAATAGTCATGTCATCAATCAATTGTTTAAATTCAAGTTTTCGTAGTTTAAAATAACGCATAAAAGATGCGTTCAAAGATCAAATGGTAAATTACATCCGATTGGCATGCATGTTAAGGACATATAGAAAACGTGATCCAACGGTTGGATTTTCAAAATATGAATTCAACAATAACTTATTGGTTGGTGTAACAGTTTTTAGAGTTACATCAAGCGTAACTTGAACCTAACCCTATATTTCTTAATTCGATGTCAATTTTGACAAATCTACCGTTAGATTACATTATATTCATATATTGTTCATGCTTACAAAATTTAAAGGTGGTCAAAGATTAATAGCCATGTTATCAATCAATTGCTTAAATTCAAGTTTTTGTAATTTAAAATAACGCATAAAAGATGAGTTAAAGATCAAATAGTAAATTACATCCGATTGACACGAAAATTGGCATGCATGTTAAGAACATATAGAAAATTTGATCAAACGGTTAGATTTTGAAAAGATGAATTAAACAATAACTCATTGGTTGGTGTAACATTTTTTAGAGTTACATTAAGTGTAACTTGAATCCAATCCTATATTTCTTAATTCAATATGAATATTGACAAATCTACCGTTAGATGACATTATCTTCATATATTTTTCGTGCTTGCAAAATTTCAAGGTGATCAAAGATTAATAGTTATCAATCAATTGTTTAAATTCAAGTTTTTGTAGTTTAAAATAACGCATAAAAGATGAGTTTAAAGATCAAATGGTAAATTACATCCAATTAGCATGAAAATTGGCATGCATGTTAAGAACATATAGAAAACTTGATCAAACGGTTGGATTTTCAAAATATGAATTAAACAATAACTTATTGGTTGGTGTAATAGTTTTTAGAGTTACATTAAGTGTAACTTGAATCCAATCCTATCTTTCTTAATTCAATGTGACTTTTGACAAATCTACCGTTAGATTACATTATCTTCATATATTTTTCATGCTTGCAAAATTTCAAGGCGATCAAAGATTAATAGTTATCAATCAATTGTTTAAATTCAAGTTTTTGTAATTTAAAATAACGCATAAAAGATGAGTTTAAAGATCAAATGGTAAATTACATCCGATTGACATGCATGTTAAGGACATATAGAAAATGTGATCCATCGGTTGGATTTTCAAAATATGAATTCAACAATAACTTATTGGTTGGTGTAACAGTTTTTATAGTTACATCAAGTGTAACTTGAACCCAACCCTATATTTCTTAATTCGATGTCAATTTTGACAAATTTACCGTTAGATTACAGTATATTCATATATTTTTCATGCTTACAAAATTTAAAGGTGATCAAAGATTAATAGCCATGTCATCAATCAATTGTTTAAATTCAAGTTTTTGTAATTTAAAATAACGCATAAAAGATGAGTTAAAAGATCAAATGGTAAATTACATCCGATTGGCACGAAAATTGGCATGCATGTTAAGAACACATAGAAAATTTGATCAAACGGTTGGATTTTCAAAATATGAATTAAACAATAACTTATTGGTTGGTGTAACATTTTTTAGAGTTACATTAAGTGTAACTTGAATCCAATACTACATTTCTTAATTCAATGTGAATATTGACAAATCTACCGTTAGATTATATTATATTCATATATTTTTCATGCTTACAAAATTTAAAGGTGATCAAAGATTAATAGCGATGTCATCAATCAATTGTTTAAATTCAATTTTTTGTAGTGAACCTAAAGTGAGTCATTTATTTTTCTTTTTTCTTTTTTCTTTGTATTGAAACCTAAAGTGAGTCATTTATATAAATATATATATAATATATATATATATATATATATATATAAATCTAAAGTAAAATGTTACTTTGTTTTAAAAAATAGGATAAAAGATTACTTTGTTTTTATTATCAATTTTATTTTATTTAAAATAATTTTTTTATTTTCATTAATTTACACATGATTCCTAATTAGTCAAAAAAATATTAAATATTACGATCTATATTAAATATAAATATAATATTAGTATTTATAAGATGTTTATGTATTAAATATTACTGTTTATAAGATATTCATGTATTAAATATTAATATTACTATTTATAAAAGATTTATGTATAAAATATTTATTTATAAAGCTTAAATATTACTACCGTTAAATATTATTTATTTATAAAATGATTGGTGGAGGTGGTTTGATTACAATGGCTTTTGTTTGTTTTATAAACTGTTTTAATTTTTTGGATAAGACTAATGTAATTAAAAGGTGGATTGTCCTGAAATTTTTGAAGTTTAATTTTCAGCTATATCATTAGTTGACTAATATATATATATATATATATGTATGTATGTATGTATGTCCGTGTTAGAGTCTGTAGCTTAGTGGTATAGTGTGAGTGCAACAGCCAAGTGCTCTATTGTTCGAGCCTTTGTGTAAGCGTATTTGAGTTTTTTAATTTTTAAAACCATTAAAACCCTAGCCGCCCCCCTTCTGTTTTCTTTCCAGCCGCCCCTCTCGCCTTTTTTCTCTCTCTCTCTCTCTCTTTCACCATTTTTTATCTCTCGCAATTTAATTTCGAAGCTCCATTCAATTTCAAAGCTTTTGGGTTCTTTCTTTCTTTCTTTCTTTCTTTGGTTTTCACTACTTTGGAAGTGATAAGTATTAGTTATTATTGATGGAGACGAAGGTGATGAACAAAGTGGAACCCGTAACAACGCCAGCCATTTTTGAGCCACCTCTGGCTCCGCCGCCCTCCAAGCTGGCCCACCTCACCGAGTCACTCAAGCTGGAGCACCAGTTCCTACGGGTCCCGTTCGAGCACTACAAGAAGACGATCCGAGCGAACCATCGCGTCGTCGAGAAGGAAGTCTCCGTCGTTATCTTGGGCGTCTTTGATGCCGTTGACTCTAACGATTCTAAGGACGACACCGTTAACCGCCTCACCTCCCTTGTGTCTCGCCTCTAAGGCCTCAAAAGGAAGGTTCGCGATTCGTAACCCTAACCTACCTCTCTCTCTCTCTAATTGCGTGATTTGTTTGTTTTTTCAATTTCTCCAATTAGCAAATTAGATCATTTCGATTATTCATAACTATGATTGGTCTCAAATTCTAGAATTCTCTTTGAATTTATTAATTGCGTGTGCAAAATTTAGCAATTATTATTATTATTTTTTCGATTTTTAGAGTTGGTGTGTAGTGATTGTTGTTGTGAATTTGATTGTGAAGTTGGAAGAGGGAAGTCGAGTGGAGAATTTGCAAGCTCAGAGGTGCAGGGCTCAGCTTAATCATTTGGAGTCTGCAGATGTTGAGAATTTAGCAGATTGGAATAACATGCGCCTGAAGCGGATCCTTGTGGACCACATGTTGCGAATGTCATATTATGACACCGCAGTGAAGCCAGCGGAAAGCAGCAATATAATGGTAATCTATGGTCACTTTGCAATGCTTATATTTAAAATTGTTTCTATGATTCGGGCTTGAAGGACTAGGAAAAAGAATATCGTTATATGAAAGTGCATAGTGCTTTTTATTATTTGCAAGGTTAGAGTTATCATTACATTTTGAGATAATGCACAGGCCGTTTTGTGTTAATGTTCATGAAGAAAATGTTTATATCTCCTGTATATAAAAACATATTTCTACCCATGAAGTTTGAGAAAGTGAAAGAGAAAACGAAAAGCCCTATTCATTGATTTGAGGAACACCAGTTGATGACTATATCACATGCTTAGGATAAGTGGAGACTCATTTCCTTTGAGGGGAAAAAAATCAATGTTCGCATGCTATAATACCCTATACTCTATTTCCCTTTCACATTCTTCAGGACTATCAAGGTTCATCTGGATGAAACTAGTGCTTGATTGAATATTCTAAGTAAATAGTATTTTCAGGGTTTCAATGCATACATTGTCATTTCCATGGTAATGTCACTACTGTTATATCTGCTGCTAACTTGAATACTTGATTGATTTTTATCTCTTAGGATCTTGTGGATATTGATGTATTCCAAGAAGCAAAAAAGGTAATTGATGCTCTTGAGAATAAGGAGGTAGTGCCTGCATTAGCTTGGTGTGGTGACAACAGGTCAAGGTTGAAGAAGTCCAAGGTATATGCTATTCTATTGGCTTTATATGTGTGCGTGTGTGTATATATTTATTTATTTTTAAATTTTATTATTATTGGTAAGTTACGCACCCAATGGGTCTTGAACGGTGTCGCTCGTGAGAAAGCTGTGGTACTTACTTTCCAAGCTACTCTTCTAACTTTGAACTTTTGCCACATCCATAACAATATTCAATGTCAAACATTTTTTTTTTTAGTTAGGTTTTGAATTTTTGTTTCTAAATTTTGTTTATGCTTCAGAGTTAATTGAAAGCTTTAAAAAAAAAAAAAAATTCAAGCTGAAGCTAAAGATTAGATTTGGCAGTGAATTGAACATCTTTCCCTAAAATCTCCGTCTAATTGCTGAAATTTTATTTTGAATTATAGAAGAAAATTATGGTTTAATTAATATGAATTATTTCGAATTCAAATTAGGTGGTGAAGGATTAGTTTGTGTTATCATTTTGAGAAATTATTGCAATCTGGTAATGGCTTTTGAGTGTTTTCTAGGTATGGAATGGTCAGGTTTGATTTTGGAACAGTGGTTCTCTCCAAAAAAAAAGAAAAAAGAAATAGTGCTAGTTGGAGCTAAAAAAAAAAAAAAAAAAATACTATGTCATAATTATAATATGGGTTCCCAATATCCTCTTTTAAATTGTGAGTTTATATTTAATTTAGGGTAATTACAATAAAAAAATAAAAAATATTCCTGATGTTTGGGCTAATGTCGGGTACTATCAATTTTTTTTTTCTAGTTCCTCATTTTTGTTATTGCTTTCAATGAGGGGAACTAGGAAATAATTCCAGGGTGTTCATAGTATGGTAGCCTATAGAAAATCCAAAAAAGACTGGGTATATCTATATATAGGTAAAAGTTTGTTCAGGTAAGGAAGGAATTTCAGTCTAGAAGATAGGGGTACCATCTGATTGTTTGGCTCGGCCTCAACTGTATATCCCTACAGCTTGTTACTCAGATCAACACCCCCACCCCTCTCTCTCCCCTAATGGTGGGATTTTTCTCATTCCCTCTGTAGGTTATAATCAATGGAAAAATTATATAAAACTTAAATTTTATATTAGGTTGCATTTATGTTTTTTTTTTTTTTTGAGGGGAAGGTTGCATTTATGTTGACTTGGTTAATTACTTATATTAAATATTACATTAATTCATAGTTTCTCTCTTTTAAAAAAAAATTTAATGCAAGTAATAATTTAATATAAAGAATTGAAATGGTTCTTTTAGGGTTTCAATTATTTACTTTTTAATATTAGATATTCTATAAGTTTAATTAAATATTGACAAGTTTAGTTGAACACTTTACTAAATAGTACAAAATTCTAGTTAGTTTAACTGTCCCACCTTTAGATAAAAAAAATTATAAATTTATGTTTTAAAAATGTTTTGAAATTGGTTAAATTATTCTTTGTAATAGGATTGATAATGAAACGATCCTTTAGCATTTAAAGAATATGAAAATTGGTCAAGACAAATTGTAAGAAGTTATTGATTCAAATTATAAACTTTTTTACACAAAAAAATATATTAAATCATTGCATTTTAATTATTTTCTTTTATTAAGCTTAAATTACCTTCAACAAAAGGTATTTCCTAAACCAACACAAGTGGTTACAAACCAAAACTATATAATAAAAATTCTAATTGAAGAAAAAAAGAAGGGACAGTAGTTTCAATAGATTTTTAGTGCCATCTCTAAGGGTCACTTTCTTATTCTAGGTTGTGCCTTGTAAAATATGAAGTTCTTTTTCTTTTTGTGTGCATAAGAACTGTTGGAAGTTGACTTGTGCCTAGCTATTAATCACCAGTTCGATCAGTATCTCTACTTAGGCACTTTTTGATATTTGAAATAATGTGTGTTTTTCTCATCTCAAGTAATGCTCATAAAGTTTCGTGCTCCTATATGCTTATATCAAGTAATCCTCACTAACATATTCTAGATTGCACCTTGTAAAATGTCATATCATTTTAATTTTTGCATGCATGTGTGTATCAACTGTAAAAGTTGACTTGTGGTTGGCTATTAATCAACATGTCTATCAGTATCTCTTCCTAGGTGTTTTTTTTTATTATTTGAACTAGTGTATGTGCTCATCTCAAGTAATCCTCATAAAGTTTGATGCTCCTATGTCTTCAAATAGCTCCAATTTATTTGGCATCATGCATAAAGCAGGGAATGGGTTTGCCAGAGATTTTATTGAGGAAGCAACCTGTTCAAAATAATCAAGTACTGCTTAAGGTAATTGATTCACCTTTCAATCTAGGGTTTTTTTGGATTTTAGTGTCCTATTTGACGGAGATATTTGTGACTGATTCAAGTTGCATATATTTTTATGCAGATTATAGAGATATGCTGTCTGTATGAACTTGACAGTGTTAGTTCAAACATTATGAAGGTATATATTATTTGGTGTAGCATGCTTGTACATATACATGTGTGTGAGTGTGTTTTGGTGTTTGTTATTGAATTGAGAGGTTTATGGAAATGAAGTTGAAATTTTGAGTTCCTAAACTGTAATTACAGGTTTCGATTATGATGAATAGTGCTTCAAAGGAGAAAACACTAGGAAGGATCTCTTAGTTATATCCATAAATTTGATTGCTAAGCTGGTTTTATGTTACAAAATTGTAGCTTTGTGAATGAAGTTGCAAAGTTGGCTATAAAAGCAATACTTATTTGTGCTTTGCAATTCACTGATTTGTAAAAATCTTACATAAATAGGCTCACATTAGGAGTCAATTGGTGTAGTGGAGTCAACTGATTTTCCACCGAAGTTATTTCACTATTTTTGGTGGAGACTACGAAATTTGAGGTATGCTTATAGAGGATATTTTTCTTTTATGTTGAACTAATTGGCTACAATAGTGTGTGTATTGCATTGAATTTCTAGTTTTACTGCATTTTTTTGAAGTGTTGAAGGATATTTTTAAACACTTTGGAACTTTGATTGTGGTATTAGCTTGGAACTTTGATGGAGGTTATAGACAACGTTATGTATTTGATAATATATTTCTATGTTAATATTATGTTAGTTTGGAGACATTTGTGGTGTTATTAATTAATTACATTTGTGGTTAGTTTGGAGACATTTGTGGTATTGTGTTAGTAAAGCTAAAACTATTACAGGTTTTTTGTAACAAACAATATATTTGATGTAAACAGTGGTTTTAGAGCCCACTAGAAAAAAAAGAAAAAAGATAAAAAAGAACCTATAGCGGTGGTCAAAAAGCGCCGCAATAGGTTCACATTTTATGTATTAAATGAAACCCTATACCCGCCGCTAAAAGTGCAATTACTCCGTTTTACTTGATTGCCTATAGCGGCACCGTGTACCCGTCGCTAAAGGTAGACACCAATAGTGGCGGGCACAACCCGCCGCTAAAAGTCATTTGACACGAATTTGAACGTTGTATGGCAGCGGTTTTATGCCCAACCAAAACCGCCACTAAAAGGCGTATCTACAGCGGCGGGTTTTTGTACCACCGCAATAGAGATACTACGTTGCGACAAGGCTGGTGGGTGGAACCGCCGCAATAGCCCCTGCTGCAATAGGTTAAATGTACCTATAGTGGCGGTTTTGGCTCGCCGCAGTAGACCAATTTTTTGTAGTGTTGTTAATTTAAAAAACAAAAACAAAAAAGGCTCAATTTTATTTAATAATTTTGTTTTCTTGACTATAAAATTATTAAACTTTGTGACTGAAAATTATACAATCTATTTTTTATTTTTTAAACTTTTTTTTTCCTAGTTAATTCACTAATTGCCAAGGGTCTTGTAATTCAACTAGATAGAATCCTTTAGTGTTTCCAATAGAGTCATCTAGAGTTCAAATACCCCACTCCAACTATTAAATTCTTAAAAAAAAAAAATAACAACACTAATTTCAATTATAACTTTATAAGAATAAAAATTATGGGAAGAAAAAGGAAAGTGGCGGTTAACTGTTTGTATGTTTGGATACTAGTATGAACGAAGTACAATTTATGTTTTGAAAATCATCTTTATTTTTTGTGAGTAAAACATAAAGCTAGATAATTTCGATATAGTCAAATTGAACACTATTCTTGTTTCACATTGTTTGGTATTGCATTTTCTCAAATTCATATTTTTCTCTCATGGTCATATTCATCAATTCTTTTTTTTGTTGGGTTCTTAAAGCTAGTTTTGTTTTATGTTTGCGTTTGGATTTAGGTGCCAGGTAGAATGTGATATACATACCAAATAATTTATGCTAAGCTCTAACTTTAAAGTCAAGGAAATGTTTCAAATTTAATACAATATTAATCATAAATGATTTTTTGGATTTAATTGAATGTCCAGTTATATCTTCACAAGATGATCAAGTTGATATGTCTTAAACAACAATCATTTTGTTTTGTTTTGTTTTTTTAAAGAAATTTATATTTTGTTAATATCAAATAGACGCTACTTTTATTTTTCATGTATTAACTTATTCATGAATCTTCATATAATTCTCATTTTCTTAAATATATGGTGGAAAATCTCTTATTGAAAATTTGGCTTTGCCCCCTAAAAATAGAATCCGGCCGGTTCGTCTTTGCATGAGGAAGAATGAAGACTATTTAGTAACACATCTATGTTTGATGTTCATAGAAGTCAAAGTTGTATTGCTTCTTGGATGCTGTGACATAATCGGGTACACATTATAGTTAATATGAATTTAACATGGCTTTAAAATGAATAAATTGAGGAGGGATCAAATGTTTTAAGTCAAAGAAGGACTAAAGCTGTTAAGTTCGAGAGATACATGAATAAAGAATTCTTACTATTATTTTTTTTACGTTCAAATTTCACTTTTTAACATTAAACAAACGGAAAGTTAACCAAACATTTAAAATAATTTATTTATTTATTTTTTGTTAACGATGATTTCTAAAGCTTTTTAAACATTTGATTATTTTTAGGTGTGTAGCTCCTTAGTTCTATACGCACCATATAATTAGAAGAAAGATTTTCATAGATTAGATATTGGATAAAGGTTTCGGAAATAAAACCACATGAAATTCATTAGTCTTAGTAACCATTACACCGACCATGGATTCAAAAGATTCCTTCAACAAGCTGGGATGCATGCCACACCAGTACATTTGGTACCCTCCACAGTCCACACCGTCCAAGGATTCAAGCCAAAGTACACAAACCATTTTTGCTACTTCTTATTTGGCCAACACAAAAAGAAAAAGAAAAACAAGGCACATGGCAACAAGTACAAGAGACAGTAACGACGCGTTTCATAAGAGGTCGGAGACCTATGACTAATCAGGAGCATGGAATTCCAGCCCAAAGTTTGGTGGAAAAAGACCGGCGATTACCCAGACCCAAACGTCACAAACATTATCATTCAAACTCAACCACCAAAGAAAAAACAAAACCATTTTGTGGATTGTCTGGAGTTTCAAGCTTTCCTGACGCACACCATCTACTTGTATGGTTCACTTGGGCCTAAAAGTCGAGGTGGGTCATGAATTAAATAGTTACAAAAGATAATTTAAATTTTGGATATTTTGGTTAAAAAATAACTAGAGATGTTAACTAGTTGAGTTATACATCTTCTAACGTTAAAATTTTATTTTTAAATTAACAATATGTGAAATTATGACCATTTTTATCCTAATAAATATAGATAAAAATATGGTTTACATTTTTTGATTTATAATATTTAATCTAAATAATAAAATGAATCAATTGTAAATGAAGACATTTTTCTTCTTATCAAAATCTTAATTTTGTTTTGGGACATTACAAAAATATACTTTAAATTAATTAATATATATTACACATTTTTTTCCCAAACAGATGGATTGGCATGAAAATTTAACCAGATGTGTACTTATATTTTTTACTAGTTAATTCTTAAGTAAAGTGGCTTCAACAACAATTCATGTTTTATAAGTATATAACATAAATTTCTCATTCTTGATATATTTTTTTTGACCATTTTTCTTCTAAATCTAATAAAAAGAATGTTAAAAAAGAGTAATTTGATTAAATGGCAAGCTAATGAAAAAATTTGTTACAAATTATGGAATGACTTTTTTTTTTATAAAAAAATTATAGAAAAATTACCCACTATGTAAGAATAAAAGAGGAAGAGAAATTAGCAATAAGAATATTAATTAAATTCATATTATCATGCCAGAATTTTTTCAATTTTTAATAAATGTCTTTAATAATTAATATGATTTCTTCTTTTTCATTAATCGTCACTTCTGTTTTGTCCTCACATTGAAAACCTAATTGTTCATAAAAAAAAAAGAAAAAAAGATCGGTTGTAAAAAGCAAAAGAAACAAAATTGTGCTTAAAGATAATTTGATGTTAGCCAAAACCAAAAGGCCAAGACAGGAAGGTCTTACAATATTACTTGAATATAATTGGACTTAAAAAATATTAGTATTTCATTCTCATTCATTCATTTTTTTTTGAAGACAATAAAGGTCAATTATTTATTATTTTTGAAGACTATAAAATAGTTTTTTTTAAAAATATTTCTTTTGAAGACTAAAGAGACAAGTGGGAAATATTTTTATTTATTTTTAATGAATATTTGGGACAATTTTATTATAACTCTTGAGATATATATATATATATATATATATATATATTTTTTTTTTTTTTTTTCAATGAAGACAAGTTGAGCTACAACTCCACTTAATATTTTTTTATTAGATGTAAAATTTGACAAATTTAAATTACACATTTTTTTTTAATTATATCTTCTATGTTTGTAAAAATTTCAAAAGATCAAATATTAATAGTCAAGTAATCAATTAAATGTTTAAATTTTAAGTTTTTTAATCTAAAATTTTGTGTAAGTGCACAATTGCACCTGGCCCCAAGAACAGTTACGAGCTCAGGCCCAATGAGCCTTAAACAATACGAATTTGTAGAGTGTGGGCTTGAAACCCAGGTTAGAAGTGCTAAAGGGTTATATGACAAGTCAAAGATTGTCAACACTCAAAAACAACAAGAAGTATTGCAATTCAACCTCCTCGGACGCAAGCCGAGAACTGTTCTTATATTATCTCTCTTTCTTTTCTTTCTTTTTTTAGATTACAAAAAGGGAGGCGTCCTTTTTTCTGTTCTAGGTCTCCCCTTAAATACTCCTCTTTTTGATACTTTATACACGTGTTGCCCCAACTCCCCCTTAGCCTAGATATTTCTTCTCTCAGTGCCTCTGAATAGTAGCCAGAAGTTTCCCTTCCACTGTTCAGGCGTCACTTCCCCATTAATGCGGCAAGGGTGGTAGGTGCAGGGTCTTTAATGTGGAGGTGGCAGCCTTTATCTTTAGTACTTCTTGAACACCGGTGCTTCTAGGACATTCAGGGGTTCACCCCTTGTAACCATTGGTCTTCGCCATGTCGTTCCTTAAATTTTACAATGATGTCCCTGGTTCTTCTATGCCCATCTGAGGATAAAATCACCCTCGGATAGGTCCTCGTGTCCTCGGCACATGGGCTGACCTGTAGCCCTAACAGATTCTTAACCTAGGAGTAGGTCGGCCTTCCTTAGTACAACCCAAAGGCCCAAATACCCACCAAGGTCTCTTTACTCCCCACAATAGCCCCTCAAAATTCTAATTTCGACGTTCGAGGAGAAAAATAGGGTTTTGATCTGACGAGAACGTACTCTGCACACTTGGTGAATGACTACACGTGTGGAAACCGTTTCGCGTCCCAAAAGATGCCACTTGGCGGTTTTATTTTCAAAACGCGCGCATTTATTACTGTAAGTTACATTTTGTCCCCCACGTTCAACGGCGAGATGGGCATCCAACGGTCCTCGTTATTCCACAAAAATTTGGGCGGGACAAATATATTTTCGAGGCCGCTTTTCCGCACATCGTGACGCTTTGGGAACCTGTGCCTTCATTTAATTCACCAGGGGCTAATCCCATCAAAACATCAGCAATCATACTTTACCTTCAGAAAACCGTGGAAATTTGAACATCTTCAACTTCGTAAGTTCTTCCTCTTTTTATTCTTAACATTTTCCTCCTCGGACTGTGTCCTCGGCTGTCCTTATAAACATTCTCTCTCTTAGAGTTTAATCTTTCGTTCTTCCATAATGGGATGATTCAAGTGTCTAGTTGATACCACCGCCGGAATGGAAGGCTTCGGAGCCAAGTATAACATTCCCGGCGATATAGGTTTAGAATATTGTCCGGCAGAAGTGGTGGCCGGTTCTAGGAAAGAGGGAGAGGTCATCATCCCAATGATAGCCTTCATAGAGGGTGGGATGACCCTCCCAATGAAGCCTGTAATGAGAGAATACCTTTGCAACCACCGGTTGTGTCCCGATCAATGCCTCCCCAACGTTTTTAGAGTTTTAGGTAATGTCGATGCCTTAAACGAGCAAATGAGTTTAAACCTCACATGGCACGACGTCGTCTTTCTGTACGAGTCCCATAAGCTCTCCAACATAGGTTACTACATTAAGTCCCGATCCAGTGTCGTTAGGCTAATCTCCTGTCTGCCCAAATCCAACAAAGGCATGAAGGACGACTACCTGATCGTCTCTGGGAACTGGCACGACGGCCTCCACTGCCCAGTAGAGTGGGGGGATCCAGGTGCGACACCTGAGGATTAACCTCCCCACCTCACAACCTCCCTCAATACTAACAAACATGCATACTGACATATATTTCTATCTGTTTAACTTTATCTCTTGCTGCGTGAATCTGACCATGTTGTTTACTTTCACGTCTTTCTTTGCAGACAAGCGACACGTGCACCCTCGTTTGAGTCTTTGCAACGTTGCTGACCTAAATCGAGTACTCCGTTCCGAAGTGTTCGTTAGCGAAGACCTGTAACTCCGAGCTGCTCACCTGATTCTAGGATACACTCCCATCTCCTCGGATTTCCAAGAGATAGAAAATGCTATCATCACCGGTGACCGAAGACGAAGGAGAATAAACGTAGCCCGGCCCCACTTTCTAGACGACCACGACCTCCCGGACGCCCCTCACACTGTTTTATACGCACAGCCCATAGCGGCCGTTCCACTCGCCGTACACTCCCAGGCAACTGCTATTCTAGAAGAGCGGGTGTCTTCTTCGAACACTCTAGACGAGGAGATAGATTAATTCCATCTTGAAGACTCCGACAGACCTCGAGGGAGTCAGTTTGTTGTACTTTCTGACGAGGAGGAAGAAGTTGCCGAGGCCTCGGGAATTGCTGGGTTCGTTGTTGCGTAGCCGGAAGACGAATCTGAGGAAGAAATGGACAGGATGCAGGGTCTCCTGAATAAGAGAGCTGCAAAAGTCGCCGAGAAGAAGACGGGGACGTCCAAGACTCTTCCAGCTTTGCCACCTCCCCCTCCAGCTGAGCCGAAGCTTCTAGCCGAGGACCCCAAAAAGAAAAGAAAGGGGGAGGCCGAGGGGGCGACTGGCAAGGATCCCAAGAAAGCACGACAACAACCCCCACCGGCTCAGCAGCAGAGGCTGGACAAAGGCAAGGGTAGGGCCCGCTCAGTGGAAAGCAGGGAGATCAGAGAAGTGGCCGACGTGCGCCGAGCACCGGCCACCTGGTCCCCTGACTTAAAGCTGGACGGCGCGCCTATTTCTTGCCAATCCAGTATAAGGGCGGTTCAACAAGGCCATGCCCACCACTTGGCCGAAGTGTTGGAGCGCCCTCTTTTGCTGCCCAAGGACATGGAGTCCTTGGAAAAAATGAGCCAGCCACAACTATTCCTTTCTTTAAAAGGGGACTTAGCGCTGGTAAGTTTACCCCTTTTTAGGAAGATTCCATTTTTAACAATGTTCACAAGTTTTTTGCTATATCTAATTCCATCATGCTTTATTGCAGGCCATTCAGGAGGTCTTTGTAGCCGAAAAGTTCATCGAGGACACTCGGAAGAAGGCCAGAGCTGAGCTTGAGGTCAGGCTGGAGACTGAGAAGTCCTTGGGCACGGCCCTTGCTGAAAATGAGAAGCTGATCTCGGAGGTGGCTGAAGTGAAGAGAGAGAGGGATGGGGCCGAGGCTAATCTCAAAACCATGAAGACCCAAATAGAAGGGCAGCGCAAGCTCCTTCATGAAAAAGATGATGAGCTCTCCCGAGCCCAAAGGGAACGCTCGGATTTGAAAAAGGAACTTGCGCTGATGAAGAGAGAAGCCAGCACATTCCAACGCTCTTTACAAGCTGCCAAGCAGGCGAGCTACGAGGAAGGGGTGGCCACCACCGAGGAGCAGCTGACAGAGGCCTTCGCGGCCTTGTGCCGGGAATACTGCCAGAAGGTTTGGGGGGAAGCCCTAAACATGGCTGGAGTTCCTCTATCCTCGGATCTGAGGAAGTCCGAGAACGTTTGGCTTCCCCTGGAGATACAGGAGATCGAAGAAGCTCCTGCTGCTACTCCTACCCCTGAATCAACTCTCCCTGCCTTGCCTCCGACGGTCCCACAGCTAATTCCGGATCCTATAGAACCTTCAGGTTCCCACAAAGAGAAGGAAGGAGGAGAGGATGCAGAGAAGGACTTGAGCTAGAAAGTAGAATCCAATGTCCTTTCAACAAAGGCAGAAGACAAAGGGAAGCAAGTCCTGACTCCCTTTGAGCTAGTTGAAAGAGACTGAGGCAACCAGCACTTCTCAGCAAGATCCTCCTCCAAGAGCTTAGGGCCTAGCTTAGGACCTCTCTTTCTTTGTACTCAGCCTTAATATGTAGAGCACATCTAAATGATTATGAAGACAACTTTATTTGATTTTCATTTTGTTTACATTTGCTTTTACTTTATTCTTTTGTACTTGTCGCAGAAATTTCCCATTAGTACATAGCAAAAGTTTCTCAGAGTAAACAAATCTAACTCTAAGGACTGTACAATCGTAACCTCTACATAATCACGCGTGTGTTATTAAAGGTTTAAAAGAAGGTGACACGGTTGAGATATTTAAACCATGTCTTGATTATATATATAAAAAAAGAAACCTCCTATAACAATCAAACTCTTGTAATGTATAGCATTGTTTCTGGCAGGATGTAAGATCCGAGGACCATTCCTTACATAATTGACTTAACACTTAAAGAAATGAACTTAAGATCCGAGTTATATAAGCGGTAAGGCATTAACACCCAGACAGAATAAGAAGTGAACTTGATCAAGTTGTGGTCCGAAGATAAATTTAACCAATTTCCCGTTGATTCTTCAGACCATTAACTTCAAAATATTATATTTCCAAATGACAGGATATTAATTTCCACAAGGCTTTAGGTCGAGAAGTGCACTTAACCAAGTTTCTGTTTGATTCTTAAAAATTGTAACTTCAAATGTAATTTTACCAAAGTAGGAGGTCCGAGGACTCGGCATAACAAGGTTTTGTTTAACAAATGAGAAGACATCAATTTCCACAAGGTTTGTGGTCCGAGGACTGCACTTAACCAAGCTTCTGTTTGATTCTTAAAAATTGTACTCAAATGTTAATTTTACCAAAGTAGGAGGTCCGAGGACCCGGCATAACTAAGGTTCTGTTTAACAAATGAGAAGACATCAATTTCCACAGGTTGTGGTCCGAGGACTGCACTTAACCAAGTTTCTGTTTGATTCTTAAAAATTATAACTTCAAATGTTAATTTTACCAAAGTAGGAGGTCCGAGGACCCGACATAACTAAGGTTCTGTTTAACAAATGAGAAGACATCAATTTTCACAAGGTTTGTGGTCCGAGGACTGCACTTAACCAAGCTTCTGTTTGATTCTTAAAAATTGTAACTTCAAATGTTAATTTTACCAAAGTAGGAGGTCCGAGGACCCGGCATAACTAAGGTTCTGTTTAACAAATGAGAAGACATCAATTTCCACAAGGTTTGTGGTTCGAGGACTGCACTTAACCAAGCTTCTGTTTGATTCTTAAAAATTGTAACTTCAAATGTTAATTTTACCAAAGTAGGAGGTCCGAGGACCCGGCATAACTAAGGTTCTGTTTAACAAATGAGAAGACATCAATTTCTACAAGGTTTGTGGTCCGAGGACTGCACTTAACCAAGCTTCTATTTGATTCTTAAAAATTGTAACTGCAATCGTCAGAGGAACTCATGACCTTGAAATGTTAACTGGTAAAAGCACATTTTATTAATAATAATACCTTCTAAGATTATTTACATTCCATGGACGTGGTACAACTTTTTCATCTAGGTCAGCTAGCCGGTATGACCCTATGCCTGCTACTGAAACAATACGATAGGGGCCTTCCCAATTGGGTCCTAGCTTACCCCAGGCTGGGTTCTTAGCGGTGCCCACGACCTTTCTTAGTACAAGATCCCCAGGTGCTAACGGCCTTAGCTTCACGTGGGCATCATATCCCCGTTTAAGTTTTTGTTGGTAGTAAGCCATTTGGACCATAGCTGCCTCACGTCGTTCTTCAAGTAAGTCAAGATTTTTCTCTAGGAGTCCATTATTGCTCTCGGGGTTAAAAGAACTCGTCTTTAGGGTGGGGAAACCAGATTCCAGAGGTATCACCGCCTCGGCTCCATAGGTCATAGAGAATGGCGTTTCTCCAGTGGACCTGCGTGGGGTTGTCCGATACGTCCACAGAACATGAGGGAGCTCTTCTACCCACCTACCTTTCGCATCATCCAACCTTTTCTTCAGCCCATTGAAAATAACCTTGTTAACGGCCTCGACCTGCCCATTTCCTTGAGGATAAGCTGGGGTGGAGTACCTGTTTATGATGCCCATGTCACCACAATATTGCCTAAAAGCCTTGCTGTCAAATTGAACACCATTGTCAGAGATAAGTGTGTGTGGTATGCCGAATCTAGTAATAATATTTTTCTAGACAAACTTCTTGGAATCAACATCTCTAATATTTGCTAAGGGCTCGGCCTCAACCCATTTAGTGAAATAGTCTGTTCCCACGAGAAGCCATCTTTTGTTACCTGTGGCCCTCGGAAATGGCCCGACTATATCTAGTCCCCACTGTGCGAAGGGCCAAGGACTGGAAAGGGGGTTAAGAACTCCTCCAGGTTGATGAATATTAGGGGCGAACCTCTAACACTGATCACATTTTCTGGCATAGTCTTGAGCCTCCCTTTGCATATTGGGCCACCAATAACCCTGAGTCAAAGCTCTGTGGGCTAAGGATCTTCCCCCCGTATGGCTGCCACAAATCCCTTCATGCAGTTCTTCCAGAAGCCCTTCCGTTGAATCAGGGTGTACACACAACAAGTACGGTCCTGAAAAGGATCGTTTGTACAGTTTGTGATCCTCGGACAACCAGAAACGTGGTGCTTTTCGGCGTACCTTATCTGCTTCAGACTTGTCCTCGGGAAGGATGTCATTCTTAAGAAAAGACACGACCGAGTCTATCTAGCTAGGACCAGGCCTTATTAGATGAATGCGAGGCGCGTTGGCAATGACCAGAGAGGGTTCTAGCAAATCCTCAATGAGGATAACCCTAGGCAAACCTTGGGCCGAGGACGTTGCCAGCGTGGCTAAGGAGTCTGCATGAGTGTTTCCGCTCTAAGAGATATGAGTTAGAGCGAAGGAGTCAAATTTAGTTTGCTGGCGCTTGATCTGGGCCAAGTATTCCTGCATCCTTGGGTCTCTAGCCTCCATGGTTCCCGTGACCTGGCCAACCACCAGTTGAGAGTCCGAGAAGACATGGACTTCCTTTCCTCCCATTCTATGCACCATTTTCATGCCTATCAATACCGCTTCGTATTCGGCTTCATTATTAGTGGCTGGGAATGCCAATCTCAGAGATTTTTCGAAAACAATTCCCTCGGGGGACACCAGGACGAGTCCGACACCAGACCCTCTCTGATTGGCTGCCCCATCCATATACACTTTCCAAATCGAAAGTACTGCAGCTGTGATCACACCAACTGATTTTTCACCCATGAGAGAGTCTTTTAGAGTTTCTTCCAGCAATGGCTCAGAAAATTCCGCCACGAGGTCAGCGAGAACCTGACCCTTCACCGAGGTGCGAGGCTTATATTTAACATCAAAAGCCCCTAGGATGGTCCCCTACTTTGCTATCCTTCCTGAGTAGTCGGCGCTACGCAGCACTGCCTTGAGGGGCAACTGGGTTAGAACAACCACTGTATGGGACTGAAAATAATGGGGGAGCTTTCGCGTGGCATGAACCACAGCCAGGAGCGCTTTCTCCAAGGGCAGATAACGGACCTCGGCATTACCTAAAGACTTACTAACATAGTAACCTGGTCTTTGCACCCCATTATCATCCCTTATCAAGACCAAGCTGACCGCGTGGACGGCCACTGCCAGATAAGCGAACAGAATCTCATGTGCCTCTGGACGAGACAAAATGGGTGGCCGGGAAAGATATTGCTTAAGCTGCTGAAAAGCTAACTCGCAGTCCTTGGTCCATTGAAACCCTTTCCACTTGTTCAACAACTAGAAGAAAGGACGACAGCGGTCGGCTGACCGAGATATGAACCGATTCAAGGCAGCTATCATTCCTGTTAACTTCTGAATTTTCTTTGGGTTCCGAGGAGGCTGCAAGTCCTGAATAGCCTTGACCTGCGCCGGATTTACCTCTATGCCTCTATAAGTAATCATGTACCCCAAGAACTTTCCAGACCCCACGCTAAAAGAACACTTTGAGGCGTTGAGGCGCAACTTGTATTTTCTCAGTATCTGAAAGGTGTCGGCCAGATCTTTCACATGTGAGGGTATTGTTTTGCTTTTTACCACCATATCGTCCACGTAGACCTCAATGGTTTTCCTCATTTGCTCTTCGAACATTCTGGTCATCATCCTTTGATAGGTAGCCCCAGCATTCTTTAAACCGAATGGCATAACCTTATAATGGTAGTTTCCCGTAGGGGTAATGAAAGCAGTCTTCTCTTGATCCTCCAACGCCAAGGGAATCTGATGGTAACCCTGGAAGGCGTCCAAAAAACTCATCCGAGGATGTCTAACAGTGGCATCCACGAGTTGATCAATACGCGGCATTGGGAACGAATCTTTGGGACATGCCTTGTTCAAGTCAGTGAAATCCACACACACCCTCTACGTCCCATTCTTCTTTTTCACAACAACTGTATGCGCCAACCAAGCTGGGTAGAAAACTTCTTTGATAGCCCCAGCCCTCTTAAGTTTGAGCACCTCCTCCTTTACAGCCTCGGCGTGTTCTCTGGATGAACTCCCAGGTGGTTGCCTTCTCGGAATAACGGCTGGGTTGACATTTAAGTGATGACAAATGAAGCCTGGATCCAAGCCTGGAGCTTCATAGGGATCCCACGCAAAAACGTCAACATTGTCCTTTAAGAATTCTAACAATTCCATCTTCTCTTGGTGTGGCAAAAGTATACCGACTTGGAAAAACCTCTCCGGGTCATTGGCTACTGGAAACTTCTCCAACTCCTCACAATGTGTCTCCTCTCCTGTCAGCACTCCAGATGCATCAGGAGGTGTTAATTGCTATGAGTTTTTGGTGACCAGAGTGGAAGACTCCGCTTCTGCCTGGTGCAACATCGCAGCCGATATACACCGCCTGGCTACCGATTGGCTGCCGAGGATTTCCTCGACACATTCCCCCGAGGGGAATTTTACTTTAACGTGCAAGGTAGAGGAGACAGTCCCAAGTGCATGCAGCCAGGGCCTGGCGAGGATGGCCGTATATGGGGAGTATGCGTCAACCACAATGAAATCCACCTCTACCGTTTCTGAGCCGGATTGAACGGGCAAACGGATCTGTCCCCTCGGCACAACGGCTCTCCCTTCAAAGCTTATGAGCGGCGAGTCATAAGGAGTTAGATCTTCCAACTTCAACCTTAGCCCCTTAAATAGATCAGGATACATGATATCTGCACCGCTGCCCTGATTTATCATCACCCTCCTCACATCGTAGTTCCCTATCCTCAGCGTAACCACAAGGGCATCGTCATGGGGCTGGATAGTCCCTACCTTATCCTTCTCGGAGAAGCCTAGGACGGGCAAAGCGCCCCTCATCCTCTTCGGCCTACTGCCCACATCCTCGGCCTGAGGATGGGAAACCGCCATCACCCTAGTGGGACCTGAACCGGTCCTACCAGGTGCAGCGAAGATAACATTAATCGTTCCTAATGCTGGCCGAGATGAACTGTTCCTCTGGTTGTTTGAGCCAACTTGACTGACATGCCCAGTAGGCTGACACAAGTGTTGCTTCAACTTTCCTTCACTGACGAGCTGCTCCAAATGGTTCCACAAGGTCTGACATTTCTCGGTAGTGTGGCCCACATCCTGATGGTACTGACAAAAGAGGTTTTGATTTCTTTTCGCAGGATCCCCTGCCATCTTGCTGGGCCATCTGAAGAAGGGCTCTTTACGAACTTTCTCTAGTAGCTGATGCACTGGTTCTCGGAACATAGTATTTACAGCCTGAGGTGCTGCCGAGCCGGATTGTCCGAAGTAATCCCTCCTCGGCTTGTTGTTGTGATATCTGTCCGACCTGAAATCCCTTCTCTCCTGCGGGATAACCTTCTCCTTTCCTTTCCCTTGCTGTTGATCTTCCTCTACTCTTTTGTACTCATCAATACGATCCATAAGGCGACGTACGCTACGGACGGGCTTTTTTGTCAGAGACTTTCTCAGGTCATGGTCAGTAGGAAGACCTACTTTAAAGGTATTCAGTGCCACCTCGTCAAAATCACCATCTATTTCATTAAACATCTCCCAGTATCGGTCGGAGTATGCTTTCAGCGTCTCTCCTTCTTTCATGGTCATGGATAACAGCGAGTCCAATGGCCGAGGGACTCTGCTACAAGTAATGAATCGTGAAGCAAATGCCCTAGTCAACTCCCCGAACGAACCTATAGACCCTGACTTAAGGCCGTTGAACCATCTCATAGCCACGGGTCCCAAGCTAGAGGGGAAGACTTTACACATCAGAGTTTCGTTGTGGGAGTGCACTGCCATCCTCTGGTTAAAGTGACTCACGTGCTCCACCGGATCAGTCCAGCCATTATAAATGGTAAAGGTGGGCTGGGTAAACCTCCTGGGAAGCCTCCCTTTCTCGATCCTCCGTGAAAACGGAGATTTGGAGAGTTGGTGCAACGCCCTACTCATAGCATCGTTGCTTGAGCCCCTAGAAGGAAGACTTTTGCGTCTGCGAGCTGGCTGGTCGTCCTCCTCACCGGAGGACGCTGAGCTGGCAGGTGAGCACGACCTCGAACTGTAGCCACCTCGCCTATCCTCTTCTGAGGAAGGATTAGATGAGGATGGTGAAGGCCTACGCTTGGCGCGGCGTAGCTTTCTCTTCACACGGTTAATCTCCTTCTGCATGGTTTTAGAACCATCCTCTCGGGGGGCGCCACCCCCACCATGAGTATGGCTGACGTCTGGGTACTCTGTATGGACACTCCCCTCACGATCCCTTCGCCGTTCAAGACGCTCGAATTGATCTTCCGGTTGTGATCCTTGTGACTCTGCCTGGTAAGCACTTAAGCCTGCCATAGTATCCCTACCTCTCCTAGACTAGATTTCCCACAGACGGCGCCAATTGTAAGTGCACAATTGCACCTGGCCCCAAGAACAGTTACGGGCTCAGGCCCAATGAGCCTTAAACAATACGAATTTGTAGAGTGTGGACTTGAAACCCAGGTTGGAAGTGCTAAAGGGTTATATGACAAGTCAAAGATTGTCAACACTCAAAAACAACAAGAAGTATTGCAATTCAACCTCCTCGGACGCAAGCCGAGAACTGTTCTTATATTATCTCTCTTTCTTTTCTTTCTTTTTTTAGATTACAAAAAGGGAGGCATCCTTTTTTCTGTTCTAGGTCTCCCCTTAAATACTCATCTTTTTGATACTTTATACACGTGTTGCCCCAACTCCCTCTTAGCCTAGATATTTCTTCTCTCAGTGCCTCTGAATAGTAGCCAGAAGTTTCCCTTCCACTGTTCAGGCGTCACTTCTCCATTAATGCGGCCAGGGTGGTAGGTGCAGGGTCTTTAATGTGGAGGTGGCAGCCTTTATCTTTAGTACTTCTTGAACACCGGTGCTTCTAGGACATTCAGGGTTCACCCCTTGTAACCTTGGTCTTCGCCATGTCGTTCCTTAACTTTTACAATGATGTCCCTGGTTCTCTATGCCCATCTGAGGATAAAATCACCCTCGGATAGGTCCTCGTGTCCTCGGCACATGGGCTGACCCGTAGCCCTAACAGATTCTTAACCTAGGAGCAGGTCGGCCTTCCTTAGTACAACCCAAAGGCCCAAATACCCACCAAGGTTTCTTTACTCCCCACATTTTGCATTAAAAATACGTTTATAGATTGAATAGTAAATAATATCCAATTGGTACAAAATTTGATATGCATGTTAAGAACATATAAAACATGCAATTCATAATTAAATTTTCAAAATACATAGTCATATTAATTTTTTTAATGAAAATAATCTGACATTCTATGTCCAAAATAAAAGAGTAAAATTTAAATAGCCAATAATCATATAAGCTATCGTGAGTCATGACTCACGATATTTATTCCCTTGTTTAGGGTTTGATTTGAAATGTAAGATCAAATCTCACTGTTCACACTATATATTAAAAAAACCCATAATTAACTTCTCTTTCAACTATATATATTAAAAAACCCATAATTAACTTCTCTTTCAACCCTTGAGATAGGAGTCAGTCGTAGTTGTACTACTTTGATTCTAGGAGGTCTTAGATGAGAGAAAATTCTTAGGTAGTCTTGGATTATAGTGAAATTGTGCTCCTTTTTTTCACATTCATAGTGGACTCCACTATGAATTTAATGAGCAGACCTTACCATAAATATGAAAGGAGGAAACACTATTCTTAGTACTCCAAAAATACCTAAAAATTACTCCTTAGAGTAGTTATTTCATTTCTTCTTTTTGTGACAACCCCCAGCTCGTCCGGTCACACGTGAACAATGTGTTTAGAGTAGTTATTTCATTTCTTCTTTTTGTGACAACCCCCAGCTTGTCCGGTCACACGTGAACAATGTGTGGCATACGGTACATGAGAAGTTACTAATTGTCATTCTGGCTTGGTAACTTTTGTTGATTCTAGTACCTTACAGATACAAGTAATTAATTGCACTGCAAAAATTCTTATACTTCTCCTAGACAAAAATGTCCATTAACTTTAATTAAAACGTGCAACTATATGCAGTGAACAAACGTAAAAACATCAAAATATTATTTGCACATCATGCATTAGCATTCACATTGGTAGTGTTATTTTAGACACAAAAAAGAAAAAGAAAAATCACTAAAAATCATGCTACATTAGTTGTGGTAAAAGTTAAAAATTTATACAAACTAGCTACAATAAATTTCCGTTTATGGCAGTTTACTGTAGCACAAAGTGATAAAAAAATTAATTTATTCCGTAAGGGTCACATCTTCTCATTACTGTAGCATAAAATGATTAAAAAAAATAAAGGGAAAAAAAATTTGAAATGAAGTGGTAAAAAAATAGAATCTTTGTTGTTGTGTATATTATAAAGCGAGATGTTAAAATAGATAAAGTAGTTTTTTGACTCGTTAAAGCTAAAATTTTTGGCACAATCAATGTTAATACTTGGCAAATGTGATAACATGATATGAGGTACATACACAAAAAAAAAAAAAAGGGTTTAAAGATTAGAGGACTTAATAAATTTGTAGGGGGAAAAAATTAGCAAGAGGGTGCTTTTTTCATGAGTTTTCTAATTTTGAGAGTTTCCTTGAATAATTAATATAACATATATGGAGTTATGGACAACACTTAACTTAAAAGATATAAGTATATAAGTTTGGATCAAACTATATTATATTAGCCACTTTCTTTTGTTATTCTTATTCAATGTACAGACACGTTCAAAACTCACACATCCTACAATTTGATAATCATACAGTAGTCCTACATGCAATATATATTTTATTGCCACACAACATCAATTAGTGACACTCATCAATCAAAAGATTCAAAACATCGCGTTTATCATTGTGAAAACAAAATTTGACAAGAACATATGGTGAAGCTTCTACCATATGTTGATACGTTCAATCTTATGCATCTTCAGCTCACATTTAATTCAGTAAAGGGGGTACCTTTAATGAATGTAAGCAGACTTGGCATGTGCCTAAAACTAAGGTTAACAAATAATAATTTCACAACCCTTAGCAGTGGAATTTATCTTTGGAGGAGCTATATAAATTTTTTTTTGTGTGTGTATGAAATGTAAAATAGTAATGTGCAATACTTCATAACTCAATATGTGCTATAAACAAAAGTGTATTTAATTAAAATTAAAAAGGAAAATGTGTTATAAACAGAAGTGTATATAATTAAAATTAATAGAAATATAAAAAAGAAAGCAATGAAAAGTAAAGTAAAAAAAATAAAAATAAAAACAAAGCAAATGCAAAGTACTTGAGAAAGAGTTAAAAACAAAGGGCTAGTTGGCTAGCTAGGGGATAGAGCACTGCACAGTCAGAGGATGAGGGGCCCATGGCACAGAAGCTTCAATCTTCTGCTCTTTCTTATCTAGTTTAGTCACACAGTACAAAACTTTTACTGTTAAACAAACTACAATAGCAGTGGGAGGGAGGAAAAGGAAAGAACTGAACAAAAAGAAAAAAGAAGAAGAAGAAGGCAAACGCCAAGTCGCCATTGAGAGAGAGAGAGAGAGAGAGAGTCACTTGTGTGAGACAAAATGTTTCTGCAATTGTGTGAGGGATTTGGTGGTGCAGCACATCAATAAAGTTTTGACTTATCCAATTTTCTACTGCTGTGTACAAGTAAGCCCTAGATGAGTTGGGATGAAAATTAGAATTTTTTTCCTTTTATTTGTTGAGGTAATTACTAAAATACCTATGTGTTCATTTTAAAGTTGTTGAATGTTTAATTATTGTAATTTGTTGACACATGTATTTATAAATTGTATTTTATTTAGATGAAAATTATGTTTATTTTTATACTTACTTAAATATATATGTATATTATTAGGTATGAGGTGCCAAAATGATAAAGTTATTTAAAAATTTTCAAATTATATATTTAAGATATTGTCAATTTTTTTCCAAAATTTGGGGGGGGGGGGGGGGGGGGGGGGAAGGCCCCCTTGGTACTCAAGTGGCTCCGCCACAGACTCATAGCGGTGTTAGCTAAATTCAGTAGCGAAAGTTAGGATTTTAGTGTAGGGGAGCAATATTACAATGAACATTGAAAACATAACCAAAAAAATATTAACCTTTTTTTAAAATAAAATACTAACCCATATTAATAAAAAAATAAATAAAAATGTGCAAAGTTGTATAATCTCACTGTCTTGATCGTTTTTAAAAATATATAAAATATTTCTTTCTCTATTTTTCTAAGTTCTTAAATGACAAAAAAAGAAAAAGAAAAAGGTTTGCAACGAAAGCCTACACTTTAAAATTGTGATAAAGTCAAGAGATGGATGAAAAAAAAAATTAGTGGAGGCTTTAGATACATTCCAATGACATTAAATATTTTATTTTATGTAAAATGTGGGATGAATAGCTGTGAGAAAAAAGGAAAATTTTGAGATAGTAAGAGCATCCGCAGTCGGGAATTCTATCCCATCCTATTTTACCATCCCAAAAAGCTACTTTATTAACTATACAATACCATATACAATACCATTTTACAATACACCCAGCATTCCAACTTTTATTTTCCTATTCTACTCAATAAAATAATATACCCACTAAAATACAAAACCAAACACAACCCAACCCACCACCACCACCTCGACCAACAAGACCCACTACAACCATTGCCCACACCACTACAAAACCCTCACCCAACCCATTACCCACACCACCACCAAATTACCCACCACCTACACCACCACCACCACCAACCCATCATGACACCAAATGAACCTAGCCACGACACTAAGGAAAAAAACCCAGCCACCACCAAGTAAACCCATCACAACACCGGCCAGCAACCACCACCATAATCATAGTAGCCACCACCAAAACCCATTAAAAAAACCACCAAACCCACTACCAACAACAACCACAAAAGTTTCTCCAAAAAAAAAAATAAAAAACCACAAAAAAGCAACCACCGCAAGAGCCACCAACAGAAACCCATGCCAACAACCTACAATGAAACCCACGCCGACAACGCCCAAGAGAAACCCACGCAGCTATAGGCGCTGCATCTATGGGGAGTGGGAAAACGCAGCTATAGGGTGGAAAAACACAGTTATAGGGTGGTCTGGAGCTGCATTTATAAAAATGCAGCTGTAGGGCCCGCAGGTGGCTATTGTCGCGTGGGATAGGCCGCGTTTGAAAATGCGGCTATGAGAAATGCGACTTAGACCCTAAAGCTGCGTTTTTAAGGTCTATAGCTGCGTTTTTCAAACGCGGCTATAACCTTTGTTTTTTGTAGTGACGAGAGAAACCCATGCCAACGACCTCCAAGAAAAACCCACAAAAAACCACCATTGATCTTGCTGTTGTTGATCTAGAAATCCATCAACCGTGGCAGCAAAGCCACCACGCCAACAGACAGAGAAGAGGGAGATGGAGAGAAAATAGAGAAGAGAGAGGATGAGTAAAAAGAGTGAGAGAAGTGAGTTAGACCGAAAAAAAGAGTGTTTTTATGTTGGTGAAGAACTGGATCGCAACCCATTTTGGCGGCGCTTCTTTGACACTAGCGGTGCCACGGACTCAACGACGGCGACGGACTAAAATCCACGACGTTTGGTTTTTGGACCTTGTATCGAAGACGGAGAGAGAGATGAGAGATGAGAGAGAAAAAAGGTGGAATAAATTATTAATATTATTTTTGGCATAGTGTTACACTGCCATTTTACATGTAAGATGGCACTGTAGCACTATGCCAAAAAAATTTACACTTTCCCACTTTTAGCCTTCCAACTGCTGAGCACATTTTGGGCCTAAATGCCAAATGTACCTTACATTTGGCATTTGACCCTCCAACTGAGGATGCTCTAAAGGAAAGAACTCAAAAAAGTGCCGTAAATATTGAATAGTGGTGAAAAGTGAAAATTGAGATAAAGTTAGCTTGAAAAAAGAAATGGTGTGTGAGAGTCTTTTTATTTATTTATTATATCAGTAGTAAATTGGTTTGTTATTTAAAAAAAAAAATTTAAGGACACAATAAAAAATTACAATATTATCACAAATTTTTTATCTTTAGTCTTTGGTAGGTCCTATATATTCTAATATTTCAAAATTTTATTTTATTTTGATTTATGGGAGAGTGAAGTATCAATGATTAAGAAAATATTATGAAAATTTGTTGTTTACATGATAAAACAACTCTTATCTGAAATAGATATACTCTTTAGTTTTTTATACGTTGCCACGTTGTTAGTTGGTTTAAAGTGGTAATTGGGACTAAACTTTTTGTTTCTTTTCCATGGTAGAGGAGCAAACATTAAGGGCAGTTTGGTAACGTTGGTTTAGTAATGTTATTTGTATTTTTTAAAAATACGTGTGGATGAAAATATGTGTGAAAATAAATATAATCTTGTTTAAAAACTAAAAAGTATTACTTAAACTACCCCTCCTAAGTTTGGTTCAAGCATAGTAGAAAGACTTTCTTTTTAAGAAGTCGGATGTGGGGCAACTGCCCCTTTTGCCAGTGGCCAAATTTGAACGGCATTCTAAAAGAAACTAGTCACATAGAAGACAAAGACAATTAGTGGCGGCTCTAGGAATTTTTTTCAGAGTGTTCCTCAATAAGTATAAATTCCACGATCTAATAAAAAGAAAATTTTATTATTGACAACAACAATCAAAAAACATGTAAATACATAAAATTTACAATTGCCTTCTACGATTTTTCATTTTTTGAAATCGTTGCATGATAGTCTCATTATCAATGCTACAAACTATATCTTTTTCAATATACACAACCAAGCAATCATTCATTCACTGATCTTCCATTCGATTGCGCAGTTCATTCTTTATATATTTCATTGTTGAAAAACTTCTTTCTACTGTTGCAGTAGCAACAGGAACGGTCAAAGCTAACTTCACAAGCAAATAGACTAATGGATAAATCTCATGCTTCTTCGTGCTCACTAACTTTTCAGCAAGTTCACTAACTCCTTGAAGCTCTAAAAACAAGTCATTGTTGCGCATATCAAAAATGAAATTCTGAAGTTGAGAGTCAAGTGCCAAGATATCTGTCCCAGGAAAATCATATGGATAGAACTTTGCTAGATGTATTAACTTTTCCTTATCAAAAGCCACAAATGAATTACTTGGATTCAAGCAAGCCATACAAATTAGCAAAATCGGTATTCACCTCTGAAAAACGATTGTTTAGCTCTTGAAGTTGCATATCTATGACTGTGTAGAATAACTCAACACGATAATGATGTAAATTTGTATTTTGTTGGGTGTTGCATCGCGGCCTCCCACTAACTACAAATATTTCATCCATGTTCAAAATAGGAATATCATGTGTGGTACAAAATGAAGACACTTCAGTCAATAAAGATGTCCATTCATCATCTCTCATCACTTGCAATTGTTGCTTAGACACTTTAACAAGATCCATAGCATTTACTATATCTTGATTTTTTTTTACAATGCTATTGACAACTCATTTGTGATCCCTAAAATGTTTTTCATCAAGTGTAGAGCAAAAACAAATTCAAAAGATAGAATTGACCTTATAATAGATCGAACTTCAAATTTTTGGTCAGAGAGCCCATCTTCTTCAATAATCTCAAGTACATTAGTAACAACAGAGAACATCAAAATCAAGTTGAGAATAGTCCCATAATATGATTCCCAACGTGTATCACTAGGACGTTTAAGATTTGTCTCTTGATTCAAACCTTGTCCACTTCTTCGTACACCATTCTCTAAATCTTCTTTAATTTTGGCAAATTGAGCATCTCGAAGAGCATCTTGTCTCTTACAAGAGCCTCCAACAATAGTTACTAAATTACTAACCACATAAAAAAAATCAGCAATGTTAATGTGATTTTTAGCAACGGCAACAAATGTCAATTGAAGTTGATGAGCAAAACAATGGACATAAAATGCTGACTTATTTTCTTTCAAAATTAAATTTTTGAGACCATTGATATCACCTTGCATATTACTAGCTTTGTCATAATCTTGCCAACGTAGTCTCGATAAACTCAAATTATGTTCACAAAGTAAACCTTCAATAGCACATTTGAGTGACAAAGCGGTGGTACTTGCTACATGTACAATACCAAGGAACCGTTCTATAGTAATTCCTTGTTTGTTTACATAACGAAGAACGAGTGCTATTTGTTCTTTCACTGAGATATCACGTGACTCATCAACTAATATTGAAAAGAACCCATTGCCAAGATCCTCGATGATGGCTTTGGATGTTTCATGTGCAATTGCATTCACCATGTCTTTTTGAATATCAGGATGGGTAAGCTTGCAATTTTTCCAAGTATTTTGCATCACTTCATTGATAGATTCATTGTGAACCCCCAAAAATTGTAAAAGCTCAAGGAAATTTCCTTTATCACTTGAACCTTGAGATTCATCGTAACCACGAAAAGCTAATTCTCGAAATAAAAGGAATCTTACGTAATCAACTATTGCATTTAATTGAATCCGATATTCAGCTTTATCTTGATTTGATTGCTTAACCAAAACACTTTGAATGTGTTGCTTTTCCTTCTGTAAATCTTCACTCTTCTTGACAGCTTGGTTATGAGCACTATTAACTCCTCCAACATGGGAATCAAACTTCCCAAGCTGATTCCAAATTCTGAATCCCTTCGTTACAAAAGTGTCACCTCCTTCTTGCTTACCAACATCTTTCCCAAATAGGTAGCAATAAAAACAAAATGCTGCATCTTTGGCTATACTATATTCTAACCAATTTCTAGTTTCATACCATTCGACTTTAAATCGACGGGGTTTTCTAGAAAAATATGATACCTGGTGATCATGAGGAGGTCGACAAGGGCCTTTTCCTAAATAATGTCTTCTTATTTCATCATGATTATTAGGATGATAAGATGATATCTTTTGTCGTAGCCCAGGATCTGAAGGAAGATTTTCTAAGTTAAAGTCAACACGACTTCGCTTAGAAGATGGAGATGAATCTTGCATAGGATATGAATCTTAGGTAGGTGGTTTTTTTATCAAGTATTTGTCTATAATTCTAGTAAAAGAATAAACAATAAATTATAAGTTTATTTGAAATATTAATAAATTATAAATTATTGTTGTTTAGTTGTTTCATTAATTTGTTTGTCTTTTATAAATTATAATTTTTTATATTATTGTTTCATTAATTATAAAATTATTAATTGTTGTTTAGCCTAACATAATTTAATTTTTTTTGTCTTTTATAATGTATTGGTTAATTAAATTATTAACGCTAAAAGACAATCAGAATATTTTACAAAAACTAGCTACCAATCAGAAAATTTCACAATCACAATTTCACAAATCACAATAACGCTAAAAGACAATTAATGGCTTTGAGTCCAATACCAATACACACCAACAGTCCAACACAGCAACACCAACACCAACACATTACAATTTACACACCAACCAATGGATAAGAATCAATCATAAGATAAAGCCAAAAGCAAAATGCCAAATTCAAAAAGTAAAAAAAAAAAAAAGTTAAACTGAGTGCTTGTTTCTCAAAAAAAAAAAAAAAAATTGAGTGCTTCAGCCAGCCAATCACGGTTCACCAGTTCAGACAACGAGACAAAGTCATAAAGTTAATAATGACTAAAGAGAGAGAGAGTCATAAATAAAGTCATAACTATGTTCATTATTTCATTTTCATTTCCTATGTTCATTTCAGATTTGAGATAGTATAGAGAGAGTGAGAGACCGAGAGAGAGTCAGAGAGAAAAAGAGAGAGAAATACCTGGGCGACGGCGATGGCGACGATGAGCGACTGCGACTGGAACTGCGACTGCGACTGGGATGATGTGGACCGATCTCCGTCTCCGATGTGATGAGGGGTGACGAGTCCGATCTCCGATGATCGACTGCGACTGGGGCTGGACCGATCTGGCGATCTCCGATGTCCAATGAGCGATTGGAACCGTGGATCGATCTAACTTCTAAGGGGAGCGCCGTTCGGCCGTTGTTCTGTTTTTCCTTTTTAGGTTTGCTTAATGCTTTAGCTTTACTGATTTTTTAAATTTTTTTTAGAAAAGCTTTAGTGATGATGTACTGAACTACTGATAATTGATTTGAGGTTTTTGATGGGTCTTTTTTTTTTTTTTTTTCTTTGTTGAGAAACCATGGGTTTGCTTCCTCTGTCATCTGTTGAGCTTTTTGTGGGCTTGATGTTGGGCTTGCTGTGATCCCGTCCGATGTTTTGCTCTTACAATTTTTTTTTTCTTGTTACAATTTTTTTTTTTTTTTTTTCAGATTTTAGTTGAAAATTTTTTTTGGGCTTTTTTTTTTTTTTGGCTTGAAAGTAGAACAAATATTATATATATATATATATATATATATATATATATTTTTTTTTAATGTGAGGGTGTTTTTAATTTTAATTAAGGGTGTTTCTATTTTATATTTTAAAGGTAAAAAAAAAAAAAATAGTATATATAAATTTCAAGTCAGGGTGTTCCTGAAAACACCCTGACCATAAGGATAACGTGGCGCCGCCATTGATCAATCCTTGATTTTTTTTTCTTCCGATTGCCATATGCAATGATGCATGTAGACAAAATGGCAGTCAAAGTATAATTTTGATTTTAGACCTCACTATATTAATCAATATTAGTCAACTTGAAGCAGAAACAAATAACTAGCAAAATTACTGTACTGTAAGCGGTGTATTTATTTTTTTGCTAAACAATTAAAAAAAAAAATATAATTATATAATATATATATATTATATAGACACACACACGAAAGCTTTTTATTTAAAACTTGGTATGATTGCATGGGAGTCACGTTAAAGTGTTAAATTAATAACGACAACTGTTCAAAAAAAAAAAAAAACCCATTCATAACGACAATAGCTCTTTGGACTTTGGGTAGCGCGTGGAAAGTTTACTTCAGGGTTCACATGGTTTTTCCTTTTGAAAGTCAAAAAAGTAGAACTGTTGGAGCAAAATCAAAGGTAAATGAATATTGATGAACTAGTCCAACCTCCCAACCCATGAACTCATTCGAAACGTTAAAGAATTGAGGCCCACACGTCCATTAATTTCACAGTACGATTTTCTTCTATATATTTCAGAATTAAAACACACTCATTTCACCACAACACCTTCTAGCTCAATTGCAAAGCAAGAAGTAGGTGATCATATAGCTAGTGTTAATGGCAACTCTTCAAGCTGCTTCTTTTTTTTGTTGTTGTTGTTCTTCTTCAGCTTCCTTCAGAAAAATCAAAGCCACCTTAAATGCCCAAAAATTCCTATCATCATCAAATCATGATTCTCTTCCAAGGCTCCTTGTTGATGAGTTGAATCAAAGTAAAAGGCTACAAACCTTTAAACCTGATTTAACCCAAATAGAAATGAAGCCTAAGATAGAAACAAAGGCAGTGAAAGAGTTATATGCAATCATGGAAATTGTAGCAGATAGAACAGAAATGCACAAGAATTTAGGGTTCCAGAGAGATAACTGGAACCGTCTTCTGCTAACTTCTGTGAATGGAATGACAGTCACGGCAGCAACCATGGCTGGACTTGTGGCTGTGAGTGGAGTTGGAGTTGCAGCACCAGTTGTTTTGGCTCTAAAGCTCTCTTCTAGTCTTCTCTATATGGCTGTCACTGGTATTTTACTAGTGATGAATAAGATTCAGCCTTCTCAGCTTGCAGAAGAACAAAGAAATGCTTCCAGACTATTTAAGCAACTTCATGAGGATATCAAAATGACTCTGGCTCTTCAAAATCCAACTGAAGATGATGTAGAAGATGCTATGAACAAAGTTTTGGCACTTGATAAGGCCTACCCACTTCCCTTACTTGGGACAATGCTTGATAAATTTCCAAAAAAGGTTGAGCCAGCTGTGTGGTGGCCAAAACATTATTTGAAGACTCAACAAGAAAAGGATAATGGAAAAGTAAACAGAAATGGGTGGAATGAGAAGCTTGAAGAGGAAATGAGAGAGGTTCTTGGGGTTATGAAGAGAAAAGATGAAGCAGAATATGTGAGGCTAAGCAAAGTAGTACTTAAAGTTAACAAAATTCTTGCAGTATGTGGTCCTTTGTTTACTGGTTTGGCTGCAGTTGGGTCAATATTACAGGGATTACCTTTCATTGGCTCATGGGGTGCATTTTTGGCAGTGATGTTTGGAGCTTTAGCCACTGTGCTTAACACTGTGGAGCACGGTGGGCAAGTTGGGATGGTGTTTGAGATGTATAGGGACTCAGCTGGGTTCTTTAGGCTCATGGAAGAGACTATAGAATCAAACCTAAAGGAAGAAGAGGCTGATAGGAGGGAAAATGGGGAGTTGTTAGAAGTGAAAGTGGCTCTTCAGCTTGGGAGAAGCTTGTCAGAGCTCAGGGACCTAGCCAGTACCACATCATCTTTGTCTTCAAGAATTAGTCCGGATAAAGATGAGTTTGGAAGCAAGCTCTTCTGAGTTTTGATGGGTTGTCTTGATTGATTTTGAGTAATTGTATACTTGTGTAGCATATATTTTGACAATAATCTTGACTAGGCGTTTCACATACATAGTTATTTGATGAGTTCAAATTTTCATGTATTCAAGCTTACATGATTGAATGGAAATCAAGGATAGTTTTTAATTTTTTTTATGATGTGATAAGATTTGAAATCTATATAGTCAGTTTTATAATAATTGCTCTTTATCATTACATTAATATGTTTTGCCAAAAGTTTTGTAGTTTAATGATATTGTTTAATCTTCCTTATAAAAAGAGCTAAGGTTCGGATTTTCAAACCTCACTGTGAACAATAATTTTAATCTTTAGTTCTTTATTACTATAGTGGATTCTATATCTTTAACTAGAGAATTCAGGGTGTTCTAGGATATTAACTCTATGCTATCACGTTGCGTCATGTGAAATCAGAGCCTCAATTTTATTTGGTTTGGTGGCCCAATGGCAAAGCTAGTGGAAACCATATATCCTATTGTTGAGGATCAAAATGTTTCAATATTTTGTTCTCAATTTTTTTGATGGATTCCACATCTTTATCTAGAGGATTCAAGATATTTTAGGGTTTAGTTGTGTACTACAAAGTTAAACTTATTGTAACTCTTTGTTAATGTTACGTTTCTTATCAAATTATTAAAAAATTCTACTGTTGGATTAAACTTTCTTGTTTTTTTTTTTAAAAATGTGTTTGCCAAATTTTGTATTGGTTGGATGTTATTCAATCTATAAACTCACGTTTTGTGCATAATTTAAAATAAAAAATATTTTATAATTGAGATAATTATTGATATTTAATAATATATGAATTTCGTAAATATGAAAGATATAAGAAGAAAATATAATCAACACCATTAAATTTGTTAAAAGAGTTCAGTAAGTGGGTGCTCTTAGAGCATTTGTTAAATTTTCATTTTAGAAAATTTTTTATATTACTTTCATGAGAAATATAAAAAGTTATCAAAAAATCAGTTACTTTTATTCTTTTCCTTTAAAATATTTTTAAAAATATTTTTTAAACTAATACTTTGAGAACATCCGTCTAACTATTCCCTTGTTAAAATACACTTCCAATAAAAAATTTAACAGTGTAAAAGGGCAGGGGGGCAATTGGGTGGTGGGGGGACAGTGGCCCCCTTGACCTTTCCCAAAACACCTGTATAATAATGCCTACAAAGCAATTTGCCCTCTATAATTTTCGTTCATCTCAATTTTGCCCCTCACACAAATGAGAAAGTCTAAAGAAAAGCCCATATGTCCCTGTAACACAAATTACTTTTTCGTCAATCTATATATTACTAAAAGTTAAAGTGTAGCATATAATATTGCTATACTCATGCTGACCCACATCAGCAGTTATATCATATTTTTTGTTTCCAATTTTTCTTATATACTTTTTTAAACATTTTCTCATTTAAGGTGACTTAAAAACTCCATTACTTAAAAAGTAAAATATATTTTAACTATTATTTTTATTATTAATTTCCCAAAACTCTCCATTCCTTTTGCCTCTTCATCTCTCCACCACTTTCTACCTTAATATCATTCTTTCTCTACCTTTTTGTCTTCCTTTATTTTTGGCTATTCTTATTCTCAACATCTTATTATAAATTTGACATTTTCTTTTTCATTCTAAGCATAGTTTTCTCACACAAAATGCTACTCTCTTTCTCTCTCAATTTGTTTTTCATTTTTTGTTTAATTTTTTTTTATTTGCATCAATTCTTTAGGTTGATGAATTTTTGTATTAATTAGAATTCTACTTTGACTTGATTCAATTTAGTTTTTTATTTTAAGTTGTTATCTTTTATATTCTATTTGATTAAATATTATCCTACTACACTATATAATAATAATAATAATAATAATATAATAATAATATAATATATTATATTACATAAAATGACTTGGATAATTTGATATTTATTGTTATATATTTTATTTTTACTCTTTTTTCTTCTCATCTTATTTCATTGAACATTTAAATCCAGTCACATCCTTCATACTATTAAATTATGCACCACAAGAAAATGGCTAGACATAAACCTGCCTTCCTTTACCATACATTGGGGGAATCAAAATATTTGTGTAATAAAGGGTCATATAATTTATAATTTAAATAGCACTCTTTGAATGTGTTTAGGCCTACAGATTGAGCGATTTGTAGACTTAAAAGGCTATTGAGAATGAACTTTTTGAATCAAGACTAAAAAAATATGAACTGCTATATATCATTTAGGATGTGTTTGGATACCACTTATTTTGCTGAAACTGAAAACTTATTACTAAAAGTACTGTAGATAAAAGTAAAATTTAGTTGAAATAGTACAGTGAAACCTATGAATAGTACCAAAAAATGCATAAACAATACTGTGGAACACAGCCAACAATATTGATGTTAAGGGAAAAGTTACATAAAATATTGAGAAAAAAAATGTTTTATATTATAATCTACTAAAAATTCTTTTTAAATATTTAAACATTTCTATTTTTCATATCATTGACGTGTTCTAAACTACCATATTGGTTAACTTAAGTCTTAATATTCTTAAGTTGTTTCAGCAAAAAGAAAAAAAAAAGTTGTCATAAAAGAGGAGTTCATGTAAAGTTTTTTGCAAAATAAAATATATGTTTTGTAAGGCCACCAAACTTGATAATCTACAAATGATGAAAGCACTTGCAACAATATTTGCATAGTTATATAGTTCTAGCTAAAGCAATCGAGTACACTTTTAGTTTTCAAAAAATACATATCTACTAGTGGTTAAATGTTCATCTTGGGTATTTTTAACTTTTCATATAATTTTACCTTTACATATTCATCTAGTTTTAATTTATATATTTTTTCCAGGAAAAAAAAGTTAGTTTAAATATTTATAAGTAAACAATGAAATAATTATTCATGAATAAAAAAAAATTATCTATACATATTTATCTTGTGTGGTTGTAAATTTACATATAAATTTGATTTAAATATTCATCTACTTTAATTTAGATGTTTATAACTTAATAATGAAATCTATAAATAAGGTAATTAAAAAAAATCATATTTATACAATTCAAAAAGTCACAATTTATTTTTTTCAAAAAAAAAAAAAAGGCTTTTACATTACCTTGGAATTATTTTTAAATTTTTTTTATAAAAACTTTGACATACCACTAACCTAACCACTTCATACATAAAAAAAAAAAAAATAATAAAAATAAAAATTAAGGCTCATTATTATATATTATGGATATCTTAATTGATTGAGACCGAACTAGAGAAATGTCTTCCATATTTCCTTGAAAATTCAGAAGGAAAAAAAAAAAAGATTTTGACATACCACTAGCGTAACTACATCTACAACTATTTAAGCCATCCATGATATCTATTTCTTATTGATAACCACAAAATTTACAACTAGCAAGGGAACATACAAAGTAATATAGAATAAATGAAGGAAGAAAAAAAGAAATGAACATATCAAAAAAAAAAAAAAAAATCAAACCTCAATGAATAACCATTATTTGGAAAATAAAAAGGTGGTCAAGAGGAGTAAGAAATAAAATAGAGATGACTATATAGTGGACATTAAAAACTTTATAGTGCAATAAAATCAACCATTACATTCACTTAATTAAATCAATAATTAACAATTAAATATAATAATACAAAGTTTAAACTTAAAACTAATCAAACTCTAACTAGGGAAATTATATATCCTATCATAACTAAAAATGAGATGTTTTTTAGTAATTTAGAAATTATATTAGAAATAAAGTTGTAAAATTTTATAATCTCATTTTATAGTCTTCATACACCATGACTTAAAAGAATCTAATGAATAGTTCTACCTCTATTTAATGTCTATGTTATATATATATATATATATATATATATATATATATATATATATATATATATATAGCTATCAGCCTCTCGTTCTCCACACTAAGAGAGTCAATCTCGTACTGGAGGTTGTATCGGTTTGACTAGTGGAATGATATATTTCGGTATCAATCAATACCAGTGTACCGTTTCGGGTTTGCCGTTATTTTTTATATATATATGTGTGTGTGTGTGTGTATTATAATAATATAAAAGTTTACCATAAAACATTACCTCAGTTCAGAATAAATTATTCATGGTTTTAGACTCTAGCATCAATTAAAAGGAAAAAAAAATATAAAAAATAGAAAGCTTAATTGTTCATTGCATACTAAAAAAAAAAATATTAATAAGTTAATGCAAATTAGTTACTGCTATTATAAAAATTCAAATATTACAAAACTAGAGAAAAAAAAAGCTTTTCGGTATACCGGTTGATACTCTTGATATTGTCTGAAATTGGCCGGTAAGGTCAGTACATGGCTAGTACGGCCGGTATTTAAACTGATATGAAATGTTGGTGTTTTGATATTGGTATACGTACCGGTATGATATCGACTACACTGCTCCACACACACATTGATAAAGCTAGGTTGAGAGAGGAAAATGTAGATGCTTCACGATTTCTTTGGGCCAGAAGATAGCTAAAGCAAAGTGGACAGGACCTACCTTATCAACCAAAATGAATAGTGGTTTGGACATTTTACGAAACTTCAACAGCCAATGATGCTATTTAGTTTTTAATGATATTATCCTCTTTATCAAAAAAAAAGAAAAAAAAAGCAGCCAATGATGTGAGAACTTTTACATTAAAAAAATGATATCCTTATCAAGAAAATGGTATCAGCTTCATAACAAAATAGAATGGGTGATGCCTGATTGATCTTATCAAGAAAATGGTATCAGTGAGTTCACAACGTGGCATGCTGTCATTGGTTTTAGGAGGAGCATGAGAGAGCTGACCCAAAAGCTCATGTGCAATGCAAGTTACGGTAAGATTTGATTAGGTTAAAAAAGCTTTTGAAAGAACATCAAAAATTGGTCAAAAAGAGGGAACAATCGTTTATTTGTAGTACAGGAAACACGTGATGGACAACAACTAGTCATTGTTTTGTGTTTGTTTTAGAAGTACACTTAAAAGTTAAAACACTAAGCAGTGATGGGAAGCAACTAGTCAATACCGAGCATTGATAATCAATATTGATCAAGCAATGCAAGCAAAAAAAACAGAAAGAAAGTAGACCTAATGGATTGAGCCGGACTAAAGTAGATCGAAATAGATCACATGGACTGAACTGGACTAAAGCATACCAAAGTCAATCGAATGGGAATAGACTGAATTGGACCAAAGTAGACCAATATAGGCCGAATAGGACTGACTGAATTGAACTGGACCAAAGTCCACCGAATGGAGCAAAGTAGACCAAATGAACTGAACTGTACCGAAGTAGACCAAATGGACCGAAGTGGACCTCTATAGACCAAAACCAACTGAAGTGGACCAAATGAATCAAATTGGACCCAAATAGAATGGACTGGACTAAAATGGACCAAAATAGACCAAAATGGACAAGAGCAGACCGAATGGACCAAACAGGACCAAAGTAGACCGAATGGACCAAAATGCTATGTTCATGTGGCTCAACAAAAACATAGCAACAATAAATGTTACATTTTAGGATTTAGATATTACATAGATTTGGCACTGGTCATTGGTCAGGATCATAGTATGGAAACAACAGTACCAATACACTACAAATCCACAAAGATTCATCTCAAGAACCATGAAATTTGTTAGTGATGTCATCTTGTATCGCACTATTGGACTTCACTTACCTGGCCAGGTACAATGAAGCAATTATAAACCATTGCTAGCTATCTTCCCTCAAACTGAACTTTGATTTATTGATACTTTTAGGATTTGATTCGGAGAATCTAATATGTTTCGTAATCTAGATTCCATTTGTCTTAAAACATTCTAATAAAATGGACTGGAGATTTAGCATGCCTCAAAGCACCCTTGTACAAGCCTAGATCTCTTTCTTCTTGAGACCCCAAATTAGTCTGTCAAAATGTTAATGTATATATAGGCAGGAAGCAGACTAGCTATTGCGTACTTAAAATGTTATGAGTATAATCAAGATTACTAACGAACACTTGGCACTATATGGCAATAGAATTCAAGCAATAATTCTGACATCAGAGAAGTTGAGACTGGAGTAATCCTCTCATTCTTACAAGAGTGGAGACTTAAGACAAAAATGGTTAATTCATTACCTATGTTCTTGTGCTAATAACTCCTTTTTGTCATGTCTCCCAAAATTAAAATACTTATTTAAAATATGGAACATTGATAAATATTATAAAATGCCTAATATAATTTATGGAATATCGATAAGGGTAGTTGGAACATGGGGATTGAAGAGAGGAGAGTAGAGTGAAAGGTAATCGGAATATACTAAAATATCGTACATTCCAGTAACTTTTTCTCGTCTTCTCCTCCTATTCCTCCATCCAAACATAAGCTAAGGGAACAAATGGAAGTGAATGAATAAATGACGATCTACTAAAGCAATCAATCTGATATCTTGTTGTTTTGAATCATGCCAACAATTACGAGAGCAAAAACGTTCAAACTGTACTACACAAAAAATAAAAGGAAAAACATTTTGACATGGATCAAACCACTACAGAATAAGTTTAAATATACAGCACATGCCCAGCTAAAGCGTTAGAGCCCCATCTAATTTGGCCTGTGGCAGAATGAATCTAATGCCTCTATAGACTTGCCTCAAAACTTCTCAAAGATTGGATTAGATTCTGACTTCAATGCCTTCCTTTAACAAGTGTTCTTTTACAGATCGTACAGGCACCTGCAACCCATAATTGAAGGAACATAGATAAACCACTATGGTGTTGACAGGGAAACAAAGGTTATGCTGGTTAAAGGTTTTTAATATTTTAAGATGATAAGTCATAAATTGAAAAAGGAGAGAAGTGGATGACGCTCACAAAAAGAGAAGAAAAAAAAAAAAAGATGATAAGGAATAGCCTCCATAAAAAAAAAAAAAAAAAAGAAAAAAAAAAAAAGAAGAAAGAAAGAAAGAAAGACAGAATGATAAAGATCTCCACCAGCATTTGCATACCAATGAAGTTCAAGAAATATTTCTACAGGTTTGTACCTCCTTCCTGTGGAAGATGCCAGTAGCAAGGGCAGCGGATGCATTTGTTTTCGTGAACACCTCTGAGAGAGAAGTGCTCAACAGTACCAGCACCAGCACCACTACTTGCAATTGCAGTAATGTTTACAGCATCTTAGATCAACTTTATTCGATCTATATTAAAAGATCTTTATTAGGTACCCACGCAAATCATCTGAGATCAACTGAGTTTTAGATTTTCGACTGACTGGAATTTTTTTTTTCCTTTTAAACTGCAAGTCTGCTACACACTAAACTGCCAACACCTAAACTAAGCAAATCCCTTGTAATGGGAAAGATAATTAGAGAAAAGAAGGAACATACATTAAGACAAGAAGCTTTTTTTTGCTGAGTCTCTATTAAGACAACTAGACAAGACAAGCTTCAGGAATGCTTCATTTCCCCCCTGTACTATAGATTTTCTTCATTTCTCCTTGAATGACACTGGCTATTGAGTTGTCAACTTGCATACTTCAACAATTTTTTTTTGCTGCCACCTAATTCTGTCAATTGCTTCTTCACACTTTAAAGATGGGCGCCATAAATAGTTGCTTCTTCACACTTAAAAATGATTGCTTTAGACTCGAGTTCCATGTGGAATTTTAATTCATGTCAGCATTGCTAGTACATGGATCTTGAGTCTGTTAGACTAAAGTTTTTAAGAGACTCGAGATGCTAATTTCTTAAATAACTTTAGAAACAAGCTGACTAATGAAATTGTTAGCAAAATGGTGCTAAATTGCAAAAAAAATCCTGTCTATCAAAATAAATTAAAAAAATTCATGTACAAGTTGTTGTTTTTTTTTTTAAAAAAAAAAATCGATTTGGTCTTTAGTTTTGATAATTGACAATTGTCAAAAACGCTTATAAATATAGATCATCAAGAAAAATAAAAGATCTTATCACTAGATATACAGTTGTAGATTCGCTACGAACTCCACATTCTTCAGCTTTTCAAAATGCCAAAGCAACGTGTGAGGGACAGTCAGTGAGTGTGCAGTGTTGAGCGACTATAGTCTACCAAGGCTGCAGAGATGTAGCAAAGTGATCATGATGAGAAATGTGTAGTTTTGGGTTTCGAGTGATCAGGATTGGGCCGGGCCTTAGATAGTGGATGCAGCAGTAAGTACAGACTATGGTATAATTTCCTGTGATAATTGATTTGTGACAATTATGGATCCGTTTAGTTAGGTGTTTTGAGAGATTAAAAAAACATTTTTAAACCCAAAACTTGTAATAGCGACAACTTGTAATTCTTTTTCTATAAATGCTCATTTTGAACTCAAAACATAGTTTTACAACAATTTATACAAACGCAATTTATATCATGAAAACCACATTTCGGGTCTTGCAAGTTTTTTTTGAGTCAATTGACCCATACAATCGCATTAAACTTTTTGACTCATCCTTAGCTCCCCTTACCTATCCCCTCTTGCCTGCCACTTTCCCCTCATCTTCCTTGGTTGTTCTTGAAAAATCAAAAGTCTACGTTAATGCTTCGTCGCACATTGGTCTTCTTTAATTTGCTTTTTGTAGATGCTCATTTTTTAGAAGCCCAGCAAGAGGAAAAGCCCAAAGACATAGGCAGAAGAGAGTGGGATGGAAATATCATTAAGTCTAAGTGGCAAGAATAATGGATCATGGGTACATAAAGCAAACAAATGGACCTTGAAGAAATAAATGGGCCTAAGAGGGCCCGGAAGAAAGAAATAGCAAACCCATGGGTAGTATGGATGTAGAAAAGTGAGAATGAGTCACAACTGTCATAGCAGGCCTGAAGTAATGTAAGTAAAGAGAGTAAGGGGCAATGGAGAATCCATGAGTCCCAAAGATGAAGTATGAAGCACTTGGGCCAAGAAAACCCAAGGAGTTAGTAAAAGCCCATGGGAAGCATAGAATTGGAACGGGTCAAAGATGCCCCAAAAAAGTAAACGGGCCAAGGATGCCCAAAGCGAAGTAGACGGGATGAGGGAGCCTGCAAGTAGTAAAGGGCCCAATTAGTTTATTGGGCCATCAGAGAAGGAATGAACAGTAAAGCTCGAAGAGGCCCAATAGCCCTAGGTCAAGCAAACTTCACGGCAGGCATAACAGAATGATGTGGTAGGAAGCAAATAGCAAGGCTGAGAATAGAGCACGAAAAGCCCACGATTAGGCAAGACCCAGCCCCTAAAGAAGCATGTCATAAATGAGAAGTCAGGGAAAGCAGCCCACGCCATAAGAAGTCAAAGACGAACGGTAGAATGGGCAAACAGACCTTCAGACCGTGGCAAACACATAGGCAGTGGGCAGAATTTGGACGAGCATGGAAGTAAGGCACGCGCAAGGCCTAGACACCACCAGCCTGTACTCGGCCAATATAGGAAGTGGTGGGTCATTGGTCAGAGGTAAAAGGGAATGGTCTGGTGGTAAGGAGGGGGAAAAACCCATTTTCGTGTTTCCTACTTAAGCTCTTTTGGAGGCAATGTCCTGTTGAGATGACATACCACCAAAAAGAGTTAAAGCTGAATTGGAACCACTGGGTGCATACCATGAGGGATGAAGAGAAGGAGAGTATTTACATCGTGGTAGGTAAGAATGCCACGGCAAGCAAACAAAAAAAAGAACCTTCTTTGTCTGGTGAAGTAGAGTGGCGCAGCCAGCGCAGGTAAGTGGCATTGGCTGGGTGATTGGCCAGTTAGTAATGGTCGGCAAGGACACCCACACCAGACAAAAATGGTTAAGGGCTAAAATGGTAAAAGCTAGCCACGATTGACATTATATAATGAGCCTTTGCTGGGTACGGTAGGGGGGGAGCAAACTCTGGTAAGATAGTCGCTAGAACTAAAAAGACTGTAAGAGTAAAAACCAAGGGAAAAGAGAGAAAGAATGAGAGGGAATAGAAAGAAGAGTAAAAACAAAGAGAAAGAAAGGAAAAAACTAAGAAATAGAGAGAAGAGTAAAAAACAGAGAGAACAGAGTGGTAGACATGCATCGAATGGGTCGATCTCCCTCTCCCTCTTCGACCAATGTTCTCTAGTAACGGTGAAGGACCTCACTAAACACAAGTGATTCTGGCTCGCCCCTTTAAAGCAGTTAATTTCTCCTTTAGAGAGATTAGTCGCGTTGAAGAGATGATTTCCCTTCTTGACTTAGACTCGACAATGTAACTTGATACGGCAGACTAACATTTATTTCTTTTAATAAGCTTACTGTTGTTCAGTCAATACTTACCCTTTTTTTGCTGTTTCATAAAACGGGCATTCCTTATCAAAGCCCATTATTCACTTTTGTCTGAATTGTAAAGGAATTTCCATTATTGTCTTTATTATATCTGCCTGCCGTAGTTAATGTAACAACTCTGTCTGTCATGGGCATGTGATCAAAGCCTGATGAACAGGGGCATTGTTTGCGCATAAGTTGGACCAAGGAGGGTTGCTATTGGATTGGTCCTAACTCTCTGATTTAGAAAACTTTAGGCCTAGCGCAGCATCAAGCGACCCAGCCTAACATTTACGAAAAAGGCCCACGCACGTTTCTTAATTTCTTTCTTGTAAGAATAGTTTGTTGCTCTGCTTTCATGGCCCTAACAACCTGTTCTGCATCATTCTTATCCATCACAAGTCCAACATGGGGTTACGAAGTATTTGTAAGTTACTATGGCGATGATACTTGCACTAGCTTTACAAACCACTTCTTTGCTGCTCTAAGACGGTGTCAGATTCAGACCTTTAGAGATGACACAGAGATTGAGAGAGGGAATGATATCTGGATAGATTTAGAGAAGGCAATCAAGATGTCGAGGATTGCTGTTATAGTATATTCGAGAAACTATGCTGCTTCGAGCTAGTGTCTCAAAGAGCTGGAAAAAAATCATGGAATGCAAATGGAGATTGCAACAAATTGTAGTGCTTGTTTTCTATGATGTGCGTCCATCCAAGGTGCGGGCACTGGAGGGGAATTTGGCTGAAGTATTTGCCAGTCATATGCAACATTTTGAGGAAGACAAGTTGAAGAGGTGGAGGGCTGCTTTGACTGAGGCTGCAAACTTGGCAGGCTGGGACTTGCAAAATGTCAAAAATTGGTAAATTCATTTTCTTGCTCAAATACACTATAATTTTACTAATTATTTTTGATGATGCAAAGAAAATCAGTAGTCTGGATGCTTCGGGCTTCAAAAGACTAGCGACTATTTGGAAGGCTTGAAAAAAGAATAAATGATCAAAGGTGACTAGGTGGAGCGGCTAAGAACCCTTTGATGCCAAAGTTAGTTTCTTTCTTTTATTCTAGAATTCCAACCTTTTAGGAGTTATTTGGAACTTACCCTCATTTGATGCAAATGAGCCTTTATATAGTGTACAATTGAGGCAGTTACTTGTCCGGTAACTTCCCCTGTTTTTAAGGAAGTCCAAAGGTTCCGGGTTAACTTCCTCAACTGCCATGGAAGTTAGAATATTTGATCTTATCTTCCATAACCATTATTTGGAAGTTAAGTACTTGGTAAGAAGTTGTGGCAATGAACCTCGATTTTTACTCACGCTTGGGAATAGTAATGTGTGGTCCAGTTCATCAACTTTTATAGAGAGACTTGGAATTTCCTGTGTCTGGGGTCGTCCAAACTTTTTCCTAATGGACGACCCTCAAGTGCGTGGACGACCAGGTCTATGAAAGGAGGGCCATTCGTGCTTTCTTAACATGGACGACTCTCATGGACGAGCTCTTCTTATCATGGATGACTCTCATGGACGAGCTTAGGAAAATGTTAATTCCTAGTCCACCATCAGTTGCCTCCTTGTCCAGGGGTCGTCCAAGGTACTATATATAGCCTAATGCTATTTTTTGGACATGTGTCCTCATGTCAATGGTCAGGCGTGCCACGTGTTACGACCTTATTTGTGGCTGGTCATGTCGATTCACTTTTTCGAGGAGTATGCCACGTGTCACACTTTGGTTGGTCACGTCATTTTAGATGCCAAATTTTACCACCTATAAATAGTAGAATTCCTCTCCTACCCTTCACATTTCTGAAATTTTCTTCCTTGACATCTTTGTCTTAGCACCTCGTCTAGAAGTATCTCCTCGTCCTTAGATCTCCTCCGTCTAGAGCCAGGTACTCTCTTTATCCTCCTTAGGTTTTTCCTTAGAATTTCAAAATGTCTAAGATTGTTCTTTCCTCGTCTAGCAATAGTGTAGATAAGGCTATAGACAAGTACCACGACTCCACTGGCTATACTGATTCTAGTAGCCATAGTAGTAGTAGTAGTAGTAGGAATACCGAGGAATACACGTCAAGGGTTTCCTTAGAGGTCTTCCAAGAAAACCTTAGAACGAGGGCAGCCTTAGGGTCTTAGGTTGGCACCTCAATGAATGTTCCTCCGTCCACTCCTGTAGACGAGGTGGAGACTATATCTAGCTATGCTGTAGGTATTCCTTCCAAGACGAATGAGAAGAGACTAGTTGCCCTTAGGAGTTGGTATCAAATCCCAGACGACCTTAACCCTAGGTTAGCCGTCTATGGGGATGGTGCTGCCAGCCTTGTTTTGGGATAGGCATTTATGAAGCTTACCTTCTAGGAGGGCTTAGGTTACCCTGAATGCCTTTGCTAGAGAATTACTTACTAGATTAGGTTTAGGAGTTTGCCAATTTAACCCTAACGCATGGAGACTTGTCGTCTCTATGCAAGTTCTGTGGAAGGAAGTATTTGAAGGGGATCGTCCTCTCACTATGGAGGAGTTCCTCTACTATTACAAACCCTCAGAGATTACTCAGTCCTTGGGCTTTTATCAATTTATGGCCAGGGGAAATGATTGTAGGTTGATTAAGTCATTGGTTACATCCGACAGAAATTGGAAGAGAGAGTTTTTCTTCGTCTCTGGTTTCTGGACTGGGCACCCTGTTAAGGTTAGCAGGGATTTATTTGCCTCGTATACTGGAGAACTAGACAACCTTTGTCCTGGAGGTATGTTTTTGTTTGATGCGTTTGCTTTGCTTGCCCCTTTTCTTTTTATTTCTGTTTGTACTCGTCTGACCTTATCCTCCCTTGTTTCAGCTATCAAACGATCCTTTTTGAGTAATTTTTATTGTGATCACATCCACAGAGCTCGTCTCCATGTTGACAGGAGCTTTCACTCTTTGGTGACCCTTCAGTGTCTTGCCACGTGGTGCCTTGGTCCTAAACCCTCTACTGAAGCTACTACCCACAAGCTTATTGTTCGTAGACGTGAGTTTCCTTTTCCTTTACAAGTTAATTGCTATGCATTCCTTAGCTGATACTTCAATATTATATATTTATTTATTATTATTTTCGTAGGGATGGCGACCATGAAGGAAAATAAGTTATGGACGAGGCTACCAAACCTGAAGCTCAGTCATTTCCTGCTGTCGGAGACAAAAGAAAAAATGTCAAAGGCCATCGACTTGGAGAATCTTCCAAGTCATCGCAGGGAGAAGAGGCTAAAGCACAAGTCGTCCAAGCCTGTGGTGGTCAAGCTTGGCCTCCCTACTCCTACCTCCCAGCAGCCATCCGTCCAAGACCACTGTGCCTGCCACGCCCTAGCCTTCTCAAAGGGTTCCTATGAATCTTCTTGAAAATGAAGATTTAGCCTAGGAGAGGTTTGAGAAGGCTGTGGCTGGCGAGGACGTGGCTGCGTGCTATGACATGTCCTTGAGGGAGTTCGAGCTTTCTGCTGTCCACAATCTTTTCAAGGTATACACTTATTTTTTTACCTCGTCTTGCCTCAATAATATTTTTACTTCGTCTTGTCTCATCTTATGTTTTACTAATTGCATTTTTAACCACTTGTGAAGACAATGTCAAAGTTCATCACTGCGTCCAGGCAGGCCACAGAGTTAGACAGGATGAGGGTCTTGCTTGAGACAAGGGTTAAGGAGGTCAAGGACAATTGCAAAGGGTGGGCTAAGGTGGCAGTTAAAGCTAAGGATGAGGCTTGGGAGCTGCAGAATCTGGTTAAGGAGTTGAAAGCTGATATTGTAGAGAAGGATACTCGTCTTGACCATCTTCAAAAGAGGAATGACGAGCTAAGTACCCTTCTTAACAAGGCAAAAGAAGACGCAGTAGCAGAGTTCAGAGCCTCTAAGCAATTTACTGACTTGCTGGACACCAACTACATAGCTGGCTTTGAAGATTTTCGCATGGACGCTAGGGAGAATTTCCCTAAAGTCGACTTTAGCTCCATTAAGCTCAACCTTGGTGTTGCTACAAGTTCTCTTCTCCAAACGAGTTCTGAGGACGTTAACATTGAAGATGATGCCACCACTCAGCCTACCCAGGACGAGCCTAAGGTTGGACACGACCCCCTTCAGTGAAGAGAAAATTTACCTTAGTTTCCTTTGTCTCTTTCTTTTTTATGAAGTCCATTGTTTAGGACTATTGGAAATTGATTACGTACATTTCATTCATCCACAATACTTAGGATGAGTTTCCAAACAGTTGCCTTTTTTTAGGCTTTTATTTTACAAGGGTTTTTAGATGGTGGTCGTCTACCCTTTCTAAAACTTTGATGAATGAATGATTATTTCCGTTACTTTTTTATCCATTGTTGATTATGTTATTGTATGGATGAGTTTATCTCTTGCTTACACCATTCATGTTATACTAGTTTTTAAGTGGTCCGTCCACTTATGGTGTTTTGCTCGTTTACATTCTTCATTCATTCATGTTCAACATGTTTGTCATTCTCTAATTTTTACAAGTATAACTCGTCCTATGAATGACACTGATTTTACCAGCTTTTATCGTTAAAAAATTTGACTTAGCTAGTTCTTTTTCTCGTCCATGGGCTGGACGATTTACCTTCGTCTTTAGATAAGATGTCTTCAGCGTTCAACTCATCCAAAATATTTGATTGTCTTGGCTGGGTGTGTCTATCCATGGATTTTAAATATTTTTATATGCATGCATTTTCTCGTCCATTTCTTGGGCATTTATGCTTAAGGTTTTATCCCGTCCTTTGGACGAGTTTGTGTTTTCTCGTCCATTGACTAGACGAGTATGCCTTAAGCTTATTTTTCTTTGTTTTATCCTCATTTCGAGGAAATCTTATAGACGTTACATCCCTGCTTTCAGAGATTTTCATTCGTCCTAGGCCTTAGCCTTCTTGTGGGTGAGATTATGGAGATTAGATTCATGCATCAAATACATTGGAAATCCAAACCACATTTATAAAACATCTTCCACAAGTATGGCACACGCTTAGGAGCTTGTGCTTTAGAAAATTAAAATACTTATACAAACCAAGCACATAACTTCGTTCTTCACAAATTAGTCCGTAGACAGTGCAAAAATTAGGAACTAATGCACTTTTTATTTAAAAACACATAATAAAAGTAGACCATATGACTGAAACCCCGTCCATGATGCTCATCCATGGTAATTCTAGTCCAAGCTCACCCTTCATTGATAGTACCTTCTCAAGTGCTCAACGTTCCAAGGGTGTTCTAGCTTCCGTTCGTCTAGAGCTTCCAAGTAGTATGACCTTTGCCTCTTACAGTTGATAACCTTATAGTGTCCTTCCCAATTAGGCCCTAGTTTTCCATGAGTCAGATTCCTGGTTGCCAAGGATCTCCTTTTAAAGACGAGGTCCCCAATGTTGAAATGCCTGGGTTTTACCATGGCATCATACTGCTTGGTCATAAGATTTTTGTATCTTGCTATCCTTTGCTCTGCATCCATCCTTACTTCGTCAATAAGATCGAGGTCAAGACGAAATTGTTTTTCATTTTCCTTGTCCTAATACTTCATCACTCGGAGGTTAGGCATATGAACTTTTGCAGGTATGACTGCTTCGCTTCTATAGGCTAGTTTGAAAGGGGTTTCTCCTGTTGGGGACCTTACAATCGTCCTGTAAGCCCAAAGAACACATGGTAACTCAGCTGGCCATACTACCTTTGACCCCTCAAGCCGAGTCTTGATGATTTTCAGCAAGGATCGATTTGTTACTTCTGCTTGTCCATTCGCTTATGGGCGGGAGGGCGAGGAATAGTGATTCTTGATTCCAAGTTGCTCACAAAAATCTTTGAAAGGTGTGTTGTTAAACTGTCGTCTGTTATCAAACACTAGTACCCTAGGTACCTCGAACCTGCATACAATGTTCTTCCAAACAAAGTTTCTAACATTTTGTTGAGTAATTTTTACTAAGGGTTTAGCTTCCACCCAATTGGTAAAGTAATCAATCCCTACTACCAAAAATTTCATCTGCCTAGTTCTTAGTGGGAAGGGACCTAAGATATTTAGTCCCCATTGCGCAAAAGGGTCATGGGGCCATCATTGGGGTTAGGTACTTTGGTGGTTATCTAGGAATGTTGCTGAAGCGTTGACACTGATCGCACACCTTGACATAAGTCTTAGCATCTGCTTGAATAGTTGGCCAGTAGTAGTCTGCATGGATGACTTTATGAACTAGCGATGTTGCTCTTGAGTGATTCTCGCATAATTCTTCATGAACTTCTCTTAACACGTAGTTTGACTCGTCCGGGGCTAGGCACCTTAGGTAAGGTTGAGAGAAGCCCCGTTTGTATAGCACTTTGTCTATGAGGACATACTTGACAGCCCTGACTCTCAATTTTCTAGCCTCATCCTTGTCTTCTAGAAGCCTTCCATCTTTGAGATAAGCTATCATCGGAGTCATCCAATTTTCTTCCCCTTCTATTTGTTGTACATCTGGGAGGTCTATGCTTAGCATGTATTGGACTCTGTCATATTCGTCAATAATTCCTCTTGTCGAAGCTACTTTTGCCGAAGCATCCGCTTCCATGTTTTCCTCCCTCGGGAGTTAAACAAAACTGACTTCTTTAAACTTTTGGACGAGCCACTTTACTTTGTTGAGATATTTCTTCATTTGATCTTCCTTAACTTCACACATTCCATTCACTTGATTGATAACCAACTAAGAGTCTCCTTTGACGACTACTGATTCCGCCCCTAAAGACTTAGCCAATTCCAACCCTCTAAAAAGAGCTTCATATTTAGCTTCATTATTGGTGGTTTGGTATTGTAGACGGGCTGCATATTCCAACTTATCTCCCTCCAGGGATTTGAGTATAACTCCAATCCTCCCTGCATATGATGTGGACGAACTATCTACATTGATAATCCACATTCGAGCCCTTTCTCTTCATCTAGATTTTCTTGATTGGGAGTGAACTCTGCAATGAAACCTGCCAACGCTTGTGCTTTTATCGCGCTTCTTGGTTGATACCTGACATCAAACTCACTAAGTTATATAGCCCATTGGATTAGTCGTCCTGCAGCTTTCAACTTGTTCATTGCCCTTTTTAGGGGATGATCTGTCAGGATGTTGATGATAAGAGCCTGAAAATAATGCCTTAGCTTCCTAGAAGCCGTTACCAAAGCAAAGGCTAGCTTTTCCATCATTGATATCGTCCTTCCGCTCCTCTTAGTGCCCGGCTTGTATAGTAAACCGGCTTCTGTATCCTTCTTTCTTCTTTAATCAATGTCGAGCTCACTACATGTTGGAACATCGCTAAATAGAAATACAATTCTTCACCCAGTACGGACGGGCTAAGCAGAGGTGCTATGGTGAGGTAGGTCTTGAGGTCTTAGAAGGCCTTCTAAAACTCGTCCATCCATTCAAATGCCTTCTTGAGAACTTTAAAGAATGGTAAACACTTGTCAGTAGCTTTTGAGATGAACCAGTTAAGGGTGGCAACTCGTTCAGTAAGAGATTGGATTTCTTTGATATCCCTTAGTGGCTCCATATTCAGTATCGCCTGGATTTTATCGGGATTTGCCTCAATTCCCCTATGTGAAACCATGAACCCAAGAAATTTACCCAAGAAATTTACCCGATGAAGCTCCGAAAGCACACTTGCTAGGGTTCAACTTCATGTTATACCATTGAGTGTATCAAAGGTCTTTTGAAGGTCGTCCAAGTGCTTTTCCTTGTCTAAACTCTTTACCAGCATGTCGTCTACATAAACCTCCACATTCTATCCGATTTGTGGATGAAACATATGGTTAACTAGCCTTTGGTAAGTTGCCCCTGTGTTCTTCAAACCGAAGGGCATCACCTTGTAGCAAAACAACCCTTGGCTAGTAGTGAAGGAAGTCTTCTCTTGATCCATCTCGTCCATCCTTATCTGATTGTAGCCTGAGAAGGCGTCCATAAAACTTAGCAACTTATGACCTGCAGTCGAATCCACCAGCTGGTCAATGCATGGCAATGGACAACTATCCTTGGGCAAGCCTTATTCAAATCTGTGAAGTCCACACTCATCCTCCACTTGCCATTAGCCCTCTTGACCATAACCACATTAGCCAACCAGTCCGGATAATAAACTTCCAGGATAAATTTTGCTGCGGTTAACTTTTGGACTTCTTCTTTAATGGCATTGTCTTGTTCAGGAGCAAAAACTCTTTTCTTTTGACGTACAGGCTTGAAGGAAGGATACACATTTAGGCGATAGGTAATGACACTCGGTCAATACCTGGCGTGTCCTAGTGACTCCATATGAACACATCAAGGCTTTTCTTTAAAAACTGGACCAAGTTTTGCTTCGTCTTCTTTTCCATACTCACCCCAATACTAGTAAACTTTTCGGGGTTGCTCTCGTCCAATGGAATGTCCTCCAGTACTTCCATGGGCTCCACGGTAATCCTTCTCTCGTCTACGCTCATTGTCTGTACGTGCTCATCCATAGCCAACATGGCTAGATAGCACTCTCTGGCGGCTAATTGGTCTCCTTACACTTGACCTACTCCATGCTCAGTTGGGAACTTGACAAACAAATGGTAGGTAGATGTTACCGCCGTTCAACTATTTAGAGTCGATCTTCAAATGATGGCATTGTATGACGATAAGTAGTCAACAACAAGGAAGTTTACTTTTTGGTTATCTGCTGTGGATATGCTCTGACCACCACAGGTAATGTAATAGTACCCACGGGCTGCACTTTCATTCCTCCAAATCCTACCAAGGGCGAGTTTACTGGACAGAGCTGATCTCGTCCAAGCCTCATTTTTTGGAAGGCGGGGTAATACAAGATGTCCGCTGAATTCCCATTATCTACCAACATTCTTCTAGTTGTATAATCAGCAATGAATAGGTAATGACGATCATGTTGTCATGTGGGTGATGAACCCTTTCAGCATCCTCGTTCGTGAACGTAATGGCTTGCTCGTCAGCTCCCTTCATCCTTGGAGATCGTCGAGATAGTTGGACGTTTTGCACCACCTTTAGTTATGTCTTCCTTGACTTGGTAGATTGACTTGTTGAAGTTCCCCTTATAATAACTCTTATTTCTCTAAGTGGGGGTCGTGACGACTCTTCCACCTTTGCCTTCAATTTCTCATCCTTGTGGTCTCGTCCGAGAAAATTTCTCAATTTTCCTTGCCTGATAAGATTCTCTATCTACTTCTTCAAATCAAAACACTCATCTGTGTCATGCCCATGATTTCTATGGAAGCAGGAATACTTGTTCCTATTACGTTTGTTGGAATCTCCTTTCATTTTCTCTGGCCACTTTAAGGATGGGTTATCCTTGATTTGCATAAGCACTTGCTTAAGTGGCATATTCAAGGGCGTGTACTACTAACTCCTTACTGAAAAACCTGCCTTTTTATTATCTCTGTCTTTTTTCTTTCTTTCTTGAGCCTTTTTTGGATGAGAACCTTGCTCAGGATGGCGCAGGGGATTTGCCGCTACACACTCTGCTCTCTTCCTCTTCCTCTTCTTGGCTATGATTACATCCTTCGCATTCATGAAGTTTTAGGCTGAATGGACGAGTTCAGCCATGGTTTGTGGCTCTTGCTCATAAAGCTTATGAATAAATAAATCAGAGTTAACTCCATTATGGAAGGTTGCTAATAACAACTTGTTGTCCATCTTGTCCACCGTTAGGGCTTCCCTGTTGAACCGTGTGATGAAGAACCGCAAGCTTTCATTTTCCTCTTACTCTATGGTTAATAGGCTGGACGAGGAATGCTTGTACCATTGTCCTCCGATAAAATGTTTAACAAACAACTTACTGAATTCTTTGAACGAGCTCACAGTGCTTGGAGGTATCTTGCTGAATCACACTCACGCTGGCCCCTTGAGGGTGGTGGGAAAAGCCCTACATAAAATCTCATCCGGAACCCTTTGGAGGTGCATGGTAGTCTTGAAGGTGGCGATATGATCACATGGGTCGCGCGTTCCATCATATGAATCCAAAGAAGGCACCTTGAACTTTGGAGGTTAGGGGTGACTGTTGATGGAAGCGATGAAAGGGGAGTCTGTTCGATGAACCAAGTCATCTATGAGATTCGCCCTTCTCATGTTCTCCCTCATCTCGTCCATGACCTTCCTCATTTGATCCATCTCCTTCTCCAAGTGTGGCACCCTCCATGATGTGGTGCCCCTTGACTGGTTTTCAGGCCTAGCATTTTCTCCTCTATCTTCTTGACTTTGGGCTCGCCCTTCTGTGTATCTTTCATGGTGTTGCCTTGTTAGACCGATATCCCTTATTAACTCTTGATTTTGACAAGTTAACTTTGCCATGGCGGCTGCCATGATTTGTATGTGTTGGATGGACGGCGGTTGCATAATAGGTGCTGACTAACGATCACAGTGGGGATTACTGGAAGCATCCCTACTCTCTTGGTGTCCTGGGATAGTGGCCCTTGATCTTGTCCAACCATTTAGCCTTTTGTTGGAGAAAGAATATTACAAAACACGAAATATTCTGTTCCCACAGATGGTGCCAACTGATGATGTAAAGAAAATCAGTAGGCAGGATGCTTCGGGCTTCAAAGGACTAGCAACTATTTGGAAGGTCTGAAAAAAAAAACAAACAATCAAAGGTGACCGGGGTGGACCGACCAAGAACCCTCCGATGCTAAAGTTAGTTTCTTTCTTTTATTCTAGGATTCCAACCTTTTAGGAGTTATTCGAAACTTACCCTCGTTTGATGCAAATGAACCTTTATATAGTGTACAATTGAGGCGGTTACTTGTCCAGTAACTTTCCCTATTTTTGAGGAAGTCCAAAGGTTACGGGTTAACTTCCTCAACTTCCTCAACTGCTATGGAAGTTAGAATATTTGATCTTATCTTCCATAACCGTTATTTGGGAGTTAAGTACTTGGTAAGAAGTTGTGGCAATGAACTTCGATTTTTACTCACGCTTGGGAATAGTAACTGTTGACGAAAATTGTTAATAATAATTGTTAGATTATGTTTAACAAACGTTGTCAAATTATGTTTAACAAACATTGTCAACTTATGTTTGACAAACGTCATCAAATTATGTTTAACAAGCGTCGGCGAATTATGTTCAGCAATTCATCAAACATAATTTCGCCTATAGGCCTTTTTGGTGTATGAGTTTTATTGATGTGAGTAGTGTCCATTCAAGATAATGTATCTCTTAATTACAACCCTTTGTTTCAAGGGAAAACCCTTTGATTCCAACCACGTTGTCTTTGTACACGTGTTTATTTATTTTCATGTTTAAGGGGATATGTGTTTTTATTTATTGGTGGCTGCACCTAATAATTTATTTAGGTTGCCTACATACCCTTGACGGGGATCAAGCCAATTCGTAGTTCTTAATTTGAGATCTTAGATTTAAAGTCTCAAATATGATTTGTCCAATTTTAAATGACGGATCTTTAAGTCAATACTTGGTGTTTAATTAAGTATTGACATAATTTTGAATTTGGGTGAGATTATCAATTTTAATCTCAAGGATAAGTTATGGACCATGTTTTTATGGAAATTGAACCAAGGATTCTATCTTTGAGAAGTTAAATGTCCAAGCAATTATTTCTTTCTTTCATTTGCTTCTTTGTAGGAATTTTAATGACATTTTGATTGAAATTCCCAAATTTAATTAAGGGAAATAAAACTCCTTTAAAGCAATTTAATCATTGTGAACATATTTGGAATTGAAAGATTTCCTTAAATCAATTTTTATGGTCATTTTATTGTAGGAAATATTAACTCTAATTTTCATTAAGGAGTTAATAATCCCAAAGAATTCATTATGATTAATATGGTGGAGTTAAGGACTCCACTAAAAAAAATTAGAGTCAAAGACTCCATAAATTTAGTAGAGTCAAAGACTCTATTAATTTAGTAAAGTCAAAGACTCCATTAATAGGGTAGAGTCAAAGACTCCATTATTTTTGTAGAGTCAATGACTCCATCAATGGGGTAGAGTCAAGAATTCTATTGATTGGGTAGAGTCAAAGGCTCTATTGACGGGGTAGAGTCAAAGGTTCCATTGATGGGGTAAAGTTAAAGACTCCATTAATTTAGTAGAATCAAGGATTCCAATTAAAAAGAACATTACACCACAACTTGAGAGAATTTTTATTTAGTAATGTACAAATAGAAGTTACAAGTCAAAGACTCGTATTTAAAGCTTCATGCATGGAGTTAGGAACTCTCCATGAAACCCAATCCTATTTGCATTACCAAGCAAAAATTCAGATTTAAGAATGAGGGAGAGAGAGATTTTGGTAGAGAAGAAAGGGATTGATGAAATCCCATATACAAACCTATGTTGTTTATCATGATGTTACTCTCTTAGTCCGTGTCTCTCTTTTTTTCTTCTCTCTATGTCTTTGTTGTGTGTGTACTTGCTCTCTTTTTGTGTTTCTGCCTTTCCTTTCTCCTCATTTTTTTTACGTGTTCCTCTCTAATTTATAGAGGAATTGAGAAGCAATTTTCCCCTCTTTTTTCTCTTAACTGATCTGTTCATGGACCAAAATTGCAAAGAAAGTGCAGTACTGCACTAGCTTTTGGGTACAGCTGTGGCTGAATTTCAGGTGCATTGCTTTTTGGGAACTGTTGAGTGGTGCGTGTGGCAAGAAGTTATCCAACCACACATCCCACTTTCATTTTTTTTAATAAGGATGTGACATTGTAATGTGATAGTACTGCCATAAACAACCAACCCCACTCATGTGATGTAAGTGTGGGGTGTTGTGATATTATTATTATTATTATTATTATTTTCTTTATCGTCTTCCTTATATATATATATATATATTTTTTTTTTTTTTTGGCACCATTTTTTTAAATTAATTTTATTAATTTTGAAGGGCATTTTTTTTTTTTTTGTCCTATGAACTTGTCCAAAATTTATACTTTTTGATAAATCTTGCTTGGACATTATTTTTTTTTTAAGTAACCATTTTTTTTTTTGTTGAAAATTTAATATTTCAACAGTAATGTGTGGTCAATTCATCAACTCTTATAGAGAGACTCGAAATTTCCTGTGTTTGGAGTTGTCCAAACATTTTCCTAGTGGACAACCCTCAAGTGCGTGGACGACCAGGTCTACGAAATGAGGGCCATTTGTACTTTCTTAGCATGGACGAGCTCTTCTTATCATGGACAAGCTTGGGAAAATGTTGATTCCTAGTGCACCATCAATTTTTATGACTGTTGCATTGATAAGTCGTGATTAGTGTATTGACCTAAATGGCCTCATCGTCGTCTGACAGATACCATGAGGGACAATTGATGTTACCTTTGTCCACTGTCTCCTCCAATGGACGAGGATATTGTTGGGCCGTCTGACAGATACCATGGGGGACAAAGATTGATGTTACCTTTGTCCATTGTCTCCTCCTATGGACAAGGATAATGCCGGGCCTATCATGAAAAATTAAATGCAAAAAAGATCCTGTTTCTATGTAATTTTACCAGTCCATGTATCGACTTCATACTGACATTAGTCAAGTGTGATTCTTTAAAATTTTATTTGTTTCTCATTGTCATAGTTGACTGATTCCTATTCTCATTTAAATGAAAGAGAGATCTCATTCTACACCAATAAAAAAAATTAATAAAATAGAATAATATAAATTCAAAATGTGAAGTGAAAAATAATAATAATAATATAATAACAATAACGTTTATAATAGATGGCCTATTTTAATAGGTGTAAACTACTGTGTTAGCTATATTATGAAAATATTTCATGGGAGGAGTAGTAGTAAAGAGAGACTACTACTTTTTGTGTGGAGCAACAATCAATGTCATGATCTTTGATTTTTTGTTTTTCCGTCAAAGTCGTCGTGGTTGATCCAAAAAACGGAACGAAAAGTCTAAAACATTTTTGTCGGGTCGATAATATATGTGATGTGGGGTAAAACACTCAAGCCGTCCCTGGACGGCCATCACCCCAGACGCCGTCCAGGAGTTATCCTAAAGACGAGGGTAACAGACCAGGACGTCCATAGGGTGGTAGTGAAGCGACATATCTCGTCCGTGGGATGTGCACTGACTACCCTTTGAGAACTCGTCCACACACAAACCAGCGGACTAGGATGTTACACTTGGAATTAATAGGCGCACTCGACCAAGGAACTCCAGGACGAAGGCATCATACTTAGGGAAAAATCTCCGAGTAAGATGAAAGTCCCTTATCCCACGCATAACCGCCAGGTATCCGTTGTGAAACGAGAGCATAACCTCCAAACGGTTATGCAAGTTACGAGCCCCATCTCTCCTTGAAGCCAGGAGAAGTTTATATTTTGGTAACCGCCCATGAGAACATTATATAAAGGCTGTTTCAGACAAACCCAAGGTATGTGGAATTTTTACTCCAGAAAAGTTGGAACTCATAATATGGAGAGAAAAACTAACTTTACCATCGGAGGGTTTTCGGCCGGCAACCCCGGTCGCCTTTGATTCCTTTCTCTTTCTTTTTCAGGCCATAGAAAGAACCAGTAGTCCTTTCAAATTCGAAGCATCCAGCCTACTGATTTTCTTTGCATCATCAATATGTATTTCATCTATTTTAGCGTGCATTTTGGGACGAGTGTTCGAAGTGGGAGGCACGGCTATCGCTCTTGGTGTTAAATAACTAATTCTTCTAAAAGTTGCTGTAAGGGTTAGGGATGGCAATTTAAATCCGACCCGCGGATACCCGGTCTAGCCCGACCCTAATGGGTCGGGTTTTACCCGGTCTGATAAATAATAGGGTCGGGTATGGATTTAAAAAAAAAAAAAACCCGAAGCGGGTCCGGGTCGGGTCCGGGTTTTATAAAAAAAAATCCAGACCTGACCGGGAACCCGACCTGGATAAATACCCGGTATATTACATTACTAAAATACCCCTTATATATATATATATATATATTTTCTGATTTTGTATTGAAACCCTAGTCTCTACTCTCTACTCATTGTCACTGCACACACACACTTAGCCAGCCGCCTCTCTCACACTCAGCATTGCCCTCTCGCCAGCCGCCCTCTTGCCTCAGCACACAGCCCTCTCGCCTCGCAGCCTCGCCTCAGCAGACAGCCCTCTCGCCTCGCCTCACCTCGCCTCGCAGTCTTGCCTCGCCTCGCCTCGCCATCTCGCCTCGCCTCGCCGTCTCGCCTCGCGGCCTTGCCGTCTTGCCTCGCCTCGCGGCCTCTCTGTCTCGCCTCGCCTCAGCCCGCAGCCTTCGCGGCCTCGCCTTAGCCCGCAGCCTTTTGTGGCCTCGCCTCGCAGCCTCGAAGTCGCGCCTCGCCTCGCATCACGGTTTTTGTGTACCCGTGGCGTTGAATCAAATCAAGACCAGCTCGAGGAAAGAAAAAAAAAAAAAAAAAGCTTGATTGTGATGTAAATTTGATTGATTCTTTCAGAGGTAAAGTAGTGATTTTCTTTATTTATCAGAATCCCATGCTTCAAATTGTTGTGATTGTTCTTTGTATAGTGGGGTGGGAGAGTTTCTGATTGAATTGAATTGTAATTGTAATTGTAAATGTAATTGTATTGGATGAGTTTGGTTTTTGGATTGGGAAATTAATGGGTAACACGTGAGATTGATGGAAGACAGATAGGTTTGAGCTGGGTCACCCTGAGAAACGTGTTTGAATCTTATTCTGTGTTGTGGTTGAGAAGCTTCTGTGTGGTTTTTTTTTTTTTGGTTGATCTTTTGGGTGTTTCTTGAATTTAGTGTCTGAATATATTTGCTCATTTAATTTCAGGACTTGGATTAGTTGTTTTTTGTTTGTTTGTTTGTTTGTGTGTTAGGCTATCCTGGCTAGTCTTTTGGATCCATAACCAACCTTGGATTTTGTGGTTGTTGCTGTTGTTAGATCAAGGGGAGAGGGATCATGTTGCACTGAGAATATGAAATGGAGAAAGAGCTCTCAGAGATTGCTAAAGGATGTTCATGAATTGAATTTTGGATTTGGGGGGACATTTGGTAGTGGGAAATTGTGAACTTTAGGTTCTTTTGTGTATAATAAATTTAATGGGCTTCAAATTTTTTTTTTTTTTTGGTTGGGCCAAATTTGGGCCCAATAAGTTAAATGGGCCCCGTGGGGCCCACGGGGCCCGACGGGGCGGGTATGGGCCCTGAGTAAAAAACCCGATTATTATTCGGGTCGGGTCAGAGTTTTGGGTCTTGGCCCGCAGGTTGGGTCCGGGTATGCAAAAACCCGGCCCGAACCCAACCCGTTGCCATTCCTAGTAAGGGTTCGTATTTGGTACGTAGATAATTAAAGTAAGAGGAGTGAAGTAATCAAGCATGACAGATTAGTTTATAACATTAAAAGAGAGAACATTTGTTTCTTTCAAATGTTGAATACTGATGATACAAAGAAAATCAGTAGGCTGGATGCTTCGGACTTGAAAGGACTACTGGTTCTTTCTGCGGCCTGAAAAAAGAAAGCGAATCAAAGGTGACCGGGGTTGCCGGCCGAAAACCCTCCGATGGCAAAGTTAGTTTTTCTCTCCATGTTATGAGTTCCAACTTTTTTGGAGTAAAAATTCCACATACCTTGGGTTTGTCTGAAACAGCCTTTATATAGAGTTCTCATAGGCGGTTACCAAAATTTGAACTTCTCCTGGCTTCAAGGAGAGATAGAACTCAAGCGTAACTTGCATAACCGTTTGGAAGTTATGCTCTTGCTTCACAACGGATACCTGGCGGTTATGCGTGGGATAAGGGATTATCATATCTTATTTGGAGATTTTCCTAAGTGTGATACCCTCGTCCTGGAGTTCCTCAGTTGGGTGTGCTTTGTTACACGCGTAGGGGCTGTCTCGTTTAACGGGTGAATTTCTTCAAGACGAGGATGTCAGTCTCCTGGACGAGTGCATCACTATGGTGGTGCTTACCTCGTCCTGAGCTCTTCTTTCCTGGACGAGGTACTTGTAGGCAGGCTTCTGAGGGTATTTACGGTGGTAGGTGGGTCACGGACGACCTGTATGGACGACTTGGAGATAGGTTGAATCATTCCCCTATCAAATACTACATACTTCAATGAGTATGTATTTATAGTATTTTAAAAAATACCTAATTAGAAAATTATTGAATACTTCGAAAATATCATAAATGTGTACTCTCTCCTCTCACATAAATTGTGAGTTTTATCACAAATTTATTAGTGAAACTCACAGTTATGTGGAAGGAAAAAATACGCATTTATAATATGTCCAGAGTACCCAATAATTACTCTGTTAGGATACACTAAAGAACAAAGACGGGCACATTTTATTATTGTTATTATATTATTATTATTATTATTTTATTTTTTTTGAGATGTTAGACTTGCGAAATTCTTGAGTAGCATTTTTACCAGAAAACCGAACTTTTCAGAAATACTGCTTTATGAAGCAAAAAAGAAATAGACCCACCATAAATTGTTAAATAAACAAAGCCTCCCCGAACCCTTTCCTGCATTCTCACACCAAGTAGGTTCAAACAAGTTATGGGATTTCTTAGCAAGGGTAACTTGTTGTTTGTCCTTTGTTGCCTTTGTTTAAACTTTGGCGTTGCCGTAGACACCATTAGATCTTCTCAATCTATCAAAGATACAGACTCTGATTGCATAATCTCCAATGGGAGTGCTTTCAAACTGGGATTCTTCAGCCCAGTGAATTCAACAAATTGATATCTTGGAATATGGTATAATAGAATTTCTGTATTCACAGTCGTATGGGTAGCGAACAGAGAGAAACCCTTCAAGGATTATTCAGGGGTTCTTACTATATCTGAGGACGGCAACCTTGTAGTTTTAAATGGACAAAAGGAGATTCTTTGGTCATCGAATGTTACCAACCAACTCTGTTGTCAATCCAAGTGTGCAGCTTTTAGATTCAGGGAACCTGGTCTTGCGAGACAACACAACAAGGACAAACATATGGGAAAGTTTTCAATTTCCTACTAATACAACGTTGCCCAAGATGAAAATAGGCGCTAATGCAAGAACAAGTAAGAAAGTTCAGTTGACATCATGGAAAAGCCCTTCTGATCCATCCATTGGAAGCTTCTCTTCGGGTTTTGATCCTCTTAGTATTGGAATTCCTCAATCTTTCATTTGGAAAGAGCGTAGCCCATATTGGCGCAGTGGTCCATGGAATGGTCAGATCTTTATTGGAGTACCAAATATGGATTCTGCATTTCGTAATGGATTTAGTATCGAATGAAGAAGGAAAATTTTCTATAAGTTTCTCTTATGTGACCGAATCTTAGATACATTTATTCCATAATTCAAATGGAAATTTGGAGCAAAGATCTTGGGATGATAAGAAGAAGGATTGAGTGGTGGTGTTGAAAGCTTTGTAGAGTGAGTGCGATTTTTATGGTAAGTGTTGGGCATTTGGAAGCTGTAATCCACAAAATTGGCCAATTTGCAGCTGTTTAGGGGGGTTTGAGCCAAGGAATACAGAAGAATGGAAGGGAGGAAATTGGAGCAGTGGATGTGTGAGAAGGACACCGTTGCAGTGTGAGAGAGTGAATACTACTGGTGGTGAAGGCAGCAAAATGGATGGGTTTGTGAAACTAAATATGGTAAAGGTTCTAGACTTTGCAGATTACTCTTCTGCTCTTGAGGGCGAATGTAGACATCAGTGTTTGGAGAATTGTTCTTGTATAGCATATGCATACGATAATGGCACTACTTGTTTTTCAGGGACTAGAAGCCAAATTGACGCACAAAAATTCTCTAGTGGTGGGGTTGATCTTTACTTGCGTGTTGCCTTTTCAGAACTCGGTGAGTGTTTTTTTTTTTTTTTTTTTTTGTGTGTGTGTGTGTGTGTGAAAATCATTCACTGCTGGCCCCATCACCATGGTTGGTGGTGGTGGTTTTTTTTTTTTTCTCAGACTTGAATGATAGAAATACCTGTGCAGCCAATAATAGTGAGTTCAGTGGCGGCTCTAAAAATTTTTGGTCAAGGGTTACTAAGAAACTTAAATTAAACAATTTTTTTTAAAGAAAAAAAAATTGAGTTATCCAAAAACAAAACACTCAAATATATGAAATTATACAATTTCCTTCTACGAGTTTTTAAATTTAGAAATCTTTTTATAATAATTCATTATTGGTTGTCAATGTGGGTAGCTGTAACTATTTTATTTTGTTAAGTTTATATAACTTTTTTTTAATTTTTATGTGGTGTCATTGTTTTTGTAAAAATATTTAAAACTAAATAACAAAACTCAACCCACTAGCACTGTGTTAATTATTGACCCACATGGATACACTCATCTATACATAAATAATACACTAAGTGTCTACTTAACGAATCAAATGTTTGAAAAATAACAAACATTTCTATTTTTTTTATTCTTGAATCACTAATTTTATAACAATAAATTATTACTAAATTATATAAAGTTATGTTATATTTATACTATATATGCACTGTGCACACATACAGACAAACAACAACAACAACAATAATAATACACTCAATCAGTTTTAAACACAAACTCTCACACACACATGAATAATGCTATAACCACAAACTATTTACAACATTTTTACAAAGTGTTGATGTGGTCAACCTTTTATTGGTTTTCATCTAGATCTACTATAAATATGAATTTTTTTATTTACCAATAATCACTCACCACATCTGTTAAGCCATATCAGTGACCATGACATTATTTTCTTTCCATCATTTTAAAAAAAAAAAAATATATATATATATATATATATATATAATATATATTAATATAAGCAATAATGCATTATGCATTAACACATTCTCAAAACTAATTGTAACTTACCAATCATGATAAGACCATCACTTTTTACTATCGTGACTTTACATATTCTTGAGCCTAAATGTAACTTATAATAGAAAGTATATGTAATATAAACAGCTTGGGTAGAAATAACATTTATTTACTTTTAGTTTATACTCACCCAAAAAAAAAAAAAAACCATATGCTATCATTGTATTAATATAATAATATCTGTATGCTAATGTTGTATTCAAGGCCAAGTTGAAAGGTTCATTTTCACTCCTAATTATAGAACCATATGTTGTAAACTAAAAATAATAAATTGTTGTCTTGGTATCTATTATTATTATTATTATTATTATTATTATTATTATTATTATTATAGCGAGAAAGAGAGGATTTGAACTATAGTTCTACTTAATATACAATAACGAGAAAGAGAGAATTTGAACTATAGTTCTACTTATATTAAGAGAAGAGATTCTGGGCATTTGACATCATTGTCACAAAAGTAGGTTTGAAATTTTTGTTTTAGTTTTTTTTTCTTCTTCTTTCAACACATTTTCGGCCGCAAAAAACAGAATTACATGCAGCGCTTGACATTGTTGTTGTGAAAACATGTTTGCCGTTTTTGTTTTCTTTTTATTTTTTGTTCTTTTGATATGTTCAACCTCAAAAAGAGAATCATATTTTATCCTTTTTTTGGTTTAATAAAATCACGTGTTCTCCTTAAACCAATTGTTTCATCCTTACTCTCTTTTTCCTGTAAAATTGCATCCATAGTAACTATTTATGTTCAATTAACTTCTCAAATTTATGATTTCATTTGAATAATATTTTGTTTTTCTTTTCTTCTTTTTCTTTTTGACACTATTAGCTCAATCTGCTAAGAAAAATGGTCTTACTCAGAAAAAGAGGATGCTGGCAATTCTGGGAGTTTCTATTGCTGTAATGTTTCTTTTTGTAGTCTCAGTTGTGTATTGGTTTGTAATGAACAAGAACAAAGGTAAGAAAGTTTAAAGCAATATTTTTTCAACCTATTTCTATATTTCTAAGGCCAGTTAACAAATGCTCCCAAGATTACTCCAACACTATGTTTCAGAGTTTATAAAAGACCACTACACACCCTTGGTGTGGTGCTCCGCAAGTATAAGTGCTTGTGGAGTGTGGGGGGCAAGAGTTGGGGTTCAAGTTTCCAGGAGGATAAATCATGAAAGAATTGACAAAAATGGAATGGAACTTGATATATTTTTCTAGCATAAAAGTTTATAGAAGCAAAAACGAAAAAGAACTTGATATATTTTGTTATTATATTCATAATTTCTTGAGAGGGCAACCTATACCCTTCACTACCAGCCAAAATATGAAGGACTTGTTGGGAAAAGCTGCTTTAGACCATACCATTTTCTACCATTCAATTGAGACATACATGTTTCTTTTTTCATTCCACTCTAAATTGCAATTTGTTCTTCATTGCCAACCAAAAACAAACGTATTAAAGAATGCTTCGAAGCAGTTGCTTTAGACTATACCACTTTCCATCATTCAGCTCTATCCTTTTTGTTTCTTATTTCACTTTAGGTTGAAATGCATGTAAATTTTCCATATTTAGATGAAATCCAGTACATTGAACTGTCTTAGCTATATTTAATTGATAGAAATAAGCTTATAGGGTAGTATCTTTTGATCTAATACGTTTCCAAAGCCATCGCACTTCCAAAAAACCTTCATGGGGCGATTGGTACGGGGTAATGTTTTAGGATTCCTAGGAATATTTTAAAATTCCCATGTTTCGTTGCAAATCACGCTAGGGAATCAGATGCCAGGGGAATTTGGATTCTTCCCTTAAACTCCTCTTAGTAGGAATGTGGATTCCCTTTAAAATAGGTGGGAATCCAAATTCCCAAACTTAAAGGAAATTGTATTTTTTATAAATTGACAATTTTAACCATTTTTCCTTATGTTTTAAGCAATTAAGATAAAATATAAAACAAATTATTATGGATTAAACTCTTTTAATAATTATTGTTAACAATAAAAGTATTTGAGAATTTAAATAGTTATTTTTGTATTGTACCTGTCATTTTAAAATGTTAGACTATAATTTTAATGAATTTGTCATAATTAATAGTTTATATTTGGTTTTTCATTATTTATTTAAAGGAAGATTTAAAAAAAAAATGACTTGGTAGTTCACATTCAAATCTAAGGATAGAATGGGAAAATAAATAATTCATTTAAGATTCCTAAGAATAAATTAAACATTATCATCTCACATTCTTAAGAATCTTAAGAGATTCTTAATAAAACCAAACATTGAAATAGCTACATTTCTAAGAATGTGATTCCTAGTAATATGGATTTCACCGTACCAAATACCACATCTTGGTGTCAATTATCAAGCCACATAGATATTTTTTTTCACCCTTTCCTAGTTCTAACTAAAAGCTTGATGAATGGCCTAGCCAATTCCCTAACATTTAGGATTTTCTCTAGCCCCATCAGTTGGACTGAGGAACTTTCATCACCCAAAAGCACTTACCTCTTAGAAAAGATCATTTTAACCAAATGAGATTTTTTATCAATGATAAACATAAAATTATAAACTTCAATTTTTCCTTTTATTTTCCTCTGTTTCGTTCTTTTATTTGAGTGTGTATCTTAGTTTTATTAAATCTGGCTTTTGTGTGAAAATTTCTAATTGGAAAAATATGGTTACTAGCATTATTAATTACTTGTTTTATGACAGGGGAGAGGCATAGCACATATTCATATAGTGTTGACTCCACTTTACCATACTTTGAAGGCTGTCCAAGTAGAAGTGAGCTTGATGAAACTAAAAGAAATTCAAATTTGCCATTATTTGATCTAAGAACCATTATTGCCACTACGGATAACTTCTCTATTTCTAACAAGCTAGGCCAAGGTGGTTTTGGCCCAGTTTATAAGGTAGTCTCATTCAACTAGTCCCAGAATTTCCATAATCTGATTTCAAGTGTGTTAATGGATTAGAAATTCCATCAGGAATGTTTTTGGATATTCATTGAGTATGAATTCGTTATATGCAATTGGGCTTGCCCAAATAATTCACCAAGTTGAGTTTCTTTCAACAATTAAGCTCTATGACAAAATGATATTTGGACTTTAATTACAGGGTTTGGTTCAAAATGGAATGGAAATCGCAGTAAAAAGACTATCAAAATGCTCTGGACAAGGAATAGAACAATTCAAAACTGAAGTTGCACTAATTGCTGATCCAACATAGGAACCTTGTGAGAATTTTAGGTTGTTGCATTCACAAAGAAGAGAAGATGTTGATCTATGAGTACTTGCCAAATAAAAGCTTGGACACTTTCATTTTTGGTATGTCTTCACATTAACTTCACTCATCATCACTACAAAATGATCCTCCCATTACAAACATATCATTTCCTAGTAGCCAGATTATGCACGTAAGCAAGTAAACACGTATGCAATGCAATCTAATCCAAGTTCTCATTTCTTCATTTAGATGAAACAAAAAGGCCATGTTTAGATTGGGGAAAGCGATTTGAGATTATTTGTGGAATTGCTCGAGGGATCTTATATCTTCATCAAGACTCAAGATTAAGAATTATCCATAGAGATTTAAAGGCTAGCAATGTTCTACTTGACAATGCATTGAATCCAAAAATTTCAGATTTTGGTATGGCTAGAATTGTTGGAGGAGACCAAATTGAAGTTAATACAAACTGCGTTGTTGGAACATTGTAAGTGTGCTATAAAACAAAGATATACTTTTTTAACCAATTACTAGACTACCTTTTATATATCTAAGGAGAGTACAAATTACAAGTCTTTGTGAGAAAAAATATGAAGGATATCTTTGTAATTTGCTTTCATATTGTGTTACTTCAAATGTTACATGTATGTTAGTTCCCAAAGGGCTATCTTTGATCATTTTATGTTGGGACTCAATACCTTCCTTTTCATTTTGTTATGATAGTGGTTATATGTCACCTAAGTATGCAATGCAAGGCCTATTTTCAATAAAATCCAATGTATATAGCTTCTGAGTATTGCTACTAGAGATCATTATTGGTAAAAAGAACAGTACTTATGATCATGATGGTCCTTTATCAAATTTGATTGGACATGTAAGTACATACACGAAAAAGGACTACGAAATTAAGCCTATATTGTTGAGCCTAGTATAATGAATATCTTTTCTACAGGTTTGGGACCAATGGAGAGAAGACATTGCCATGAAAATGGTTGATCCCTCACTAGAAGAGACATACTTAGTTGATGAAGTTTCGAGATGCATTCAAATTGGGCTTTTGTGCGTGCAAGAACATGCAACAGACCGGCCAACCATCTTTACAGTTGTTTTCATGTTGGGTAATGATACACCTCTTCCTTCTCCAAAACAACCTGCATTTATTTTGAAGGGTACTTACAATAGTACAAATAGATCAACTAGTGAAGCATCTAATTTTATAAATGACATAACAATTTCTAAAATTGATGGTCACTAAAACCCCAAACTATTTATAGCTATGTACTATTGAATCATTATAAATTTACAATATATCATTGAGTTCCTTTAAGTCTGCTCTACGTTACATTTTTTTTTCTTGTATGATCAATTGTATATAATGTATATATTGTAAAATCATTACAAAAAAGAAGATAATATATAATACCACAAAATTTTATTTTCCAAAATTGGCAAGAGAATCCATCTTTTTAAAAACTAAACTGGCTAGTTCAATTGGGAACTGGTTACTAATCCAATTTAGTAATAACTAATCAAATCTAGGAGCTAGATCCAAATCTGAAATCACTCAATTGGCCAATTTATCAGTGTGGTTTCTTCAAGGCATCTTCAAGGGATCCTCTCAAGCGTATCCAATCACAATCCTTCATTGAGCTTTTGCCCTGAGTTTAAGGGGGTGTTAGAGATATCTTTGACATATTATCCCAATGTAATAGTCCCAAGCCAATCCTACTTTGTGTACAAGACAAGTCTCCTACTTGTACTAGAAGTCTAGGTTTTAGTTTATTATATATACACATGTTAGGGTTCATTATAACACAAGTTATGTTCTACAGTACTCTTATACAATAAAGATGTAGTTCTTAAGGGTTTCCTCTATAAATGTAAACTTACAAGGCTGAAATACGTAACTCTCATGTTCTTGTGTTTCCTGTTCTATATCTATTCTAGCATATTATACATGGTATAAATCAATGCTATTATTTAACAGCTAATCTGTCACTTAAAAGAACACATCAACCAAGACAATATCACCAACTAAGTTAGAACAACAATTTATAACTTTGATGGTAGATTTTCTTTGTATAGCAAGGCGAAGTATGGAGAAACAGGTGACAAAAAGTTGTAATCATCTCCTCCTTTTTTCTTAATTTGGCCCAATTCTAATTTTTTTTTGGTCACATATATTTGTGATGCTGGTTTAAGACTATTTTTGGTCACTTGTATTTGTGGTGCTGGTTTAAGGAGAGTGTGCAAACCTAACGTCTTATTTTTTACATTTCGCTGCTATTGTTTATTTTATCGGTTTATTTTATCTTTATTTTATATATAACCAACATAAATAAGTGTAAAAGAGGTCATATAATATCTCATCAGATGCTTAAAACAGGCGTACTTTATAGAAACTATAGTTCATAGAACTAGTTGAGTTTCCACACGATGTGAGGTGTAATTTATTATTAGTTTTCTTCAATATTTTGAAAAGTTTTGCCAAAAATCTTGTAATTCAACTGATTGATACCTCAATTTCCAATAGAAACATTTAGGATTCAAATCCCCACCCCCAACTATCGATGTATAAAAAAGATATTTCAATAAATTTTATTGTAAAAAATTGTAATCTTTAGTTATTTTATAGATGAGTAGTATAGTGATTTGATCATACTATATATATGTGTGTGTGTGTGTGTTTACAAATTGAAAATTGCATGATATAGTAGCTAATATAGATAGTCATGTTTCATGCCTACTAAAAAACGCATATATCTTTCAATTATTTTTTTTTTTTTTTACATTCTTGATTGTGTGTTGCTAAAATATTTTTCCCCTTTTTGTTGGACATGGTTTCAATTGTTGCAAAATCAACTAAATTTGAGTAAAAATGTCATAGTTCAAACCAATTGTTTCTCACATAAAAACAAAACTAATTGTTTCTCATATAAATCTTAGAGAAATGATATTAAAATTTCATTATGCTTAAAATAATTAATATAACAAAATAAACATATTTATTATATTAGTAATATTTCTAATTACATAGAATACATATTACAGTATTAGTTCCACACAACCGATTTCTTCAGATGGAGGCAGTTACAAGGACTTTCAAGCAGTTGTGGAGAATTGATGGGGGGTTCAAGATACGAAACCAAGGAAATAACTTGGTCCTATTTGTTTTTAATAGCTTGGCGGAGGTGGATAAAATTCTGAAGAGTCAACCATGGAGCTTCGACAAACATTTGATAGTCATGCAACGCTTTATGCATGATATGTCAGTTAAGGACCTTACCTTTGACAAAGTTCCTTTTTGGGTATAGGTTCATGACATTCCTACTAGCTTTCAATCAAGAAAGGTGGCAGAGAAACTTTGTGAGACAGTGGGTGAAATCCAAAGATCAGATGGAGCAACGGATGATGATGGAGGCAGTTTTTTTTGGGTATGAGTGATGGTTGATGTAATGAGTCCTTTAGGCAGAGGAAGGGTAATCACTCTACCTAACAGGAACAAACACTGGCTAAAATTCAAATATGAGAGCTTGCCAAGCATATGCTATTGGTGTGGACGGTTGGACCATGATGATCGAGATTGTGATCTCTGGATTCAAAGTAATGGAACTCTGATGATGGACCAGCAACGATTTGGGTCTTTCCTTCGAGCTCCACCATACAAATCATCAGGAAGAGACGTGATATACGTGCCGAGGTACTATGAGGAAAAAAGCAGAAAGGCAAGGGCGGAAAAAAGCTGAGATGGCAGCTCACATGGTGGCAAGGGCTGCTTAAACTGCTCCTCCACCAGGACCTGTGGCACCTGAGAAGGAAACCGTGGAGATGGGAGGGAGCATTAATTCCATTCAGATGGAAATTAATGCTGCAATGACTGAGGAAGAGGTGAACGTTGAGGAAGGATTACCGTTGGGAGACAATTTTAATCCGAGAATTAATGAGGAATTGATGCCTCCTATTAATTCAGTTTTTGCACAAAATCCGGCCTTGGTTCAGAATTTAAAATCAACGAATCCAGATAAGGCAACATCCGTGGAGGTAATTGGCAATCCTGTTATCACGAAATTAAAGGATGGAGTATCCCAATTGAATGCGAATTTAATTCACTCTTAAATCAATCAAAGTCTGACTCCAATTATTGAAAAAACCCTAGCCGCCTCAACTCAGGATGTGGTGCCTCATGGTTTGGATGACCAAGATGAAACTCAAGTCCTTCAATCAATGGTTTAAAATGTAGGGCAACATAATAGTCTCAGAACATGGAAACGTGTAATGAGATAAGGCAATAATGGAGTGCATGCTAGCCAATCCGATCATGAGAAGAGAAGGAAGTCAAGCTTCAATCCACTTGATGAACTTTCTCCTCCCAACAAACGTTTTCAAGTCCCTTTTGACTGTGATAACAGCTCAAAAATAATGGTGGAGGCTGTAGGGCAGCCCTGCCAAGAACCATGAGTCTATTAGTATGGAACTATCGCGGGCTTGGGAACTAGGTGACAGAGAGAGAGCTTGGAGATTATACCCGGGCAAAAGATCCTTCAGTCATGTTTATAGCCGAAACATGGACGGATGAAGCTAGGCTAAAGATTGTGAAACGTAGATTGAAATTTTGATCACATGTTTAGTGTACCAAGAGTCAACAGAGGTGGAGGGCTTGCTTTTTTTTGGAAGGAATCAACGAACTTGAGGGTGGAAACATCATCAAAAATCATATTAACTGTATCATAAGAGGAGGGACTGAGGGAGCATGGAGATTCACTGGTTTCACTGAGGGAGTATGAATCGTGGGAACTTCTTAGGAATTTGCATTCACGTTTCAACCTTCCTTGGCTCTGTGCTGGGGATTTCAATGAAATTGTCAAGGGGGCAGAGAAACAAGGAGGTTCAAACAGAAGTCATTCTCAAATGTAATTGTTTAGAGATACTATGGATGCGTGTGGGTTCAATTTGGGTTTCAGAGGCAACCCATTTACTTGGAAGAAACATTTAAGAGATGGACAAACTCTGTGGGAGAGACTGGATAGGCGATTGGCAAATAATGAGTGGTTATTGAGATATGGAGGAACTACGGTGCACCATTTAACTTGTAGTGCTTCAGACCATTGCCTTCTACTCATTGAACCCAAGATGGTGGAATCAACAAATCCCGAAAAGCCTTTTCGCTTTGAGGAGATGTGGTTGATAGAAAAGGGTTGTTCGGATACGGTGAGGCAAGTATGGAGCAAGCGAGACAGCAGGGACATTGCTTCGGGTATTGTTCCAAAAATTGAAAATTGTGGCAAGGCATTGAAGAAGTGGAGTAGTACCAATTTTGGGAGCATTAGGAAGGAATTGAAGCAGAAGCAAAAATTGCTAGCTCAGGCTAAATTGGAAGCACTCACAACTGGAGTTAAATTTCGGGCATGGGGCTTAAGAAATGGGGTGAATGATTTATTGGAGAAAGGAACTAGGATGTGGTTTCAAAGATCTCGTGCCTTATAGGCCACTCATGGTGACAAGAATTCAAAATACTTCCATAGCAGGGCCACTCAAAGATATAGAAGGAATAAGATTGAAGGGATAAAGAATGCAAGGGGACAATGGTTCTCGAATCCTAAGGAGGTGGCAAAGGAGTTGCTGGATTATTATAATGAATTATTTTCAACAACACAAGCATGCCAACCTGAATTAGCCTTGGAGACAATTCAATGCCTAGTAACTGAAGATATGAATAAGGACTTGCTAGCTGAATTTACTGAAGATGAAGTCAAGAAAGCCCTCAATCAAATGGCACCACTCAAAGCACCCAAACCTGATGGCATGCCACCATTATTCTATCAACTCTATTGGGAATTGGTGGGTAAGGATATCACTACCTCTGTTTTATCATTCTTAAATTCAGCCACTTTACCTGGACACCTAAATCACACCTTCATCACTTTGATTCCCAAAGTTAAAAATCCTGAAGTGGTACCTCAATTTCGTCCCATTAGTTTGTGTAAGGTGTTGTACAAGATTTTTTCTAAGGTGTTAGCAAACAGATTAAAGAAAATCCTACCTCACATTATTACTGAACACTAAAGTGCATTCACTAAAGACTGTTTGATCTCTGATAACATTTTAATTGCCTTTGGGTCTCATCACAATATGCAAAACCACAAATCCACCAAAGAGGGCTATATGGCCATAAAGCTCGACATGAGCAAAGCCTATGATAGAGTTGAGTGGCCATTTTTAGAATGTGTGATGAAAAAATTGGGTTTCAATGAAGATGGATAACCCTCATGATGCTTTGTGTGTCAACTGTCTCTTACTTTATCCTAGTCAATGGTGCCCCACATGGTTTCATTAAGCCAACTAGAGGGATTAGACAAGGGGACCCTCTTTCCCCTTTTCTTTTCCTTTTATGTACGGAAGGGTTGCATGGTTTACTCACTCAAGCAGCAGCTAAAGGAGACATTCATGGCTTTTCTCTATCTAGGAGAAGCCCCCCACTAACCTACCTTTTATTTGCAGATGATAGCTTGCTTTTTTGCAGATCTAATCCGGAGGAGTGCCAAAAGATTATGGAGATTTTTCAAGTTTATGAATCAAGTTCGGGGCAGCAAATAAATAAGGCAAAAACAACAATCTTCTTTAGTCGTTCAGCATTAGGAGAAAGGAGAATGTTGATTAAAAATACTTTAGGGGTGGAGGAAATAAGGACCTATGAGAAGTACCTAGAATTGCCATCATTGGTGGGGAAGAATAAGAAAGCCAGTTTCAATTATATAAAAGAGAGGGTTTGGAGGAAATTACAAGGATGGGAAGAACAACTACTATCTCAAGCTGGTAGGAAAATTCTCATTAAAGCGGTAGTCCAAGCCACCCCCATGTATACCATGCATTGCTTCAAATTGCCTATTGGTTTGTGTAACGAAATAGAGGGGCTCATTAAGAGATTTTGGTGGGGACAAAGAGGTGATTGAAGGAAAATACATTGGGTGCGATGGGAAGAGATGTGCAAGCCTAAAAGTGAAGGGGGAATGGGCTTCAAAGACTTAGCTTTGTTCAATGATGCACTCCTAGCAAACCAAGCATGGAGGTTGTTCCAAAATAAAAACTCCCTACTCTATAGGGTGTTCAAACCAAAGTTCTTCCCCAATTGCTCATTCATGGAGGCATCGAACTCTCAAGCTATCTCTTATGCATGGAGAAGCATCTTGAAAGGAAGAGAAGTACTTAAAGAGGGAATGAGGTGGCGGGTAGGTAGTGGAACTTCAATAAAAATATGGTCTGATCCAGGCTGCCTTCAACGTTCATGCCGTTCATTTCTTCACCAATGGTACCGGGTTGGGAGGAGGCAACAGTGGACTCCCTATTGGATTTTTCTAACCAAGGGTGGTGGCTTGATGCATTGAACCTGCTGTTCAATCCTAGAGACAAGGAGTTGATAAAATCAATGTGGTAAACCTGTGGAAGATGTTTTAGTTTGGCCGTTCACTCCAACCGAGTCCTATACGGTCAAATCGGGTTATAGATTTCTCTACAAGTCAAGATGCTTGGATTTGGGAGAATACCATCCGGCAAACAACTCACTGTGGAAGAAAGTGTGGGGATTACAAGTTCAACCCAAGGTCCGAAAATTTCTGTGGAGGCCATCAAGAACTCAATTCCAACAAAATATAATCTTCAACGACGAATGGTACTTTCAGATGATGGCTGTGATCATTGTCATGGGGAGCCCGAGGATGTGATCCATGCACTTTGGTCGTGTCCCTCAATCTCCCAAGTTTGGACCTAGAACAGAATGAGGAGTAACATGGGCTCCAGTCCACGTTTCTCTACCTTCCAAGACCTAGTGGAGACAATCCTTGAAGATGGGAAGGATTTGAACTTGTTCGCCACAACAGCGAAGAAATGCAATGAGAACCAGCGGGAAGCACATTCCAATTTAGCAGGTGCATTATGAAGTGCAGAGGGCAAGAGCATTGTTTGTTCGTACCATCCAACCTCGCGCTCTTGAATAGCCGTCTCTTTCTGATTCTCGGACTATATGGAAGCCTCACCCTAGTCAAAACTTAAAGTTAACTTCGACGGAGCCGTTTTTAAGGAGCATCAACGAGCTGGAGTGGAAGCAATAATCCGTGATGCAGAGGGCACTGTGCTAGCATCAATGGCAGAGAGTTTTCACTTACCTTTCTCAGTTGCTGCCATAGAGGTGATAGCAGTTAAGAAGGCCCTTGAGTTAGCCAAAGATCTCGGGTTCTCTTCAATCATTTTGGAAGGTGACTCGAAGATTGCTATTGAAGGTCTAAATAGCAAGAACTCTTCCCTGAATGAGTTTGGTCATCTGTTGATAGAAGCCAAGGAGGTGGCTGATCAATTAGGCATAGTGGAGTATCAGCACGTGCCAAGACAAGCGAATATGTCAGCCCATAATATTGCGAGACATGCAAGACATGTTAGCGAGTTTACGGTGTGGATGGAGGATATTCCTCCACACCTTGTTACTGTAATTCAAGCCGATTTGGCTATTCATTAATAAAATTATAGCGTTTCTTTCTCAAAAAAAAAAAAAAAAAAAGTTCCACACAAACACATACACACGCCTGCACACACAAACAAAGCAGTTAGGAAAATTAAAGGATTAAGATTAATTTTAGTGAATTCTTAAATATTTAATATTTTTATGGCTTTTGTGACAATTGTTGTCAAAACAACTAAATATGAGTAAGAATTTCATATTCTAAATTTATTATTATTATTCTAACTAAAAATTATTTTCTATATAGAGTTTATAAAAATAATTATATAAATTCATTTAATATAAATAATTAATGCACATCAATAGATAATTAATATATACATTTACTCTATTGCTAATTCAATAAACTAATACTTTAATATAAATACAAACTTTGTCGAAGTAAAAAACTAAATAAAAAGAACTTTAAGGAATGCGCCACATGGCACGACCTCATACTCTCCCGTATAAGATCTCTACTTTTATATATACTAGTCACGGATCCCACGCATTGCGCGTGATAATATTTTTAGAATGGTCTCATTAAATTTATTTTTGCAATTTGGACTAATTTAATAAATAGTAATGTATTTCATAATCATTTTTTCATTTTTTATAGTGACAATCACAAATGTAATTTATAATTTTTTTTCATACCAAAATGAAAACAATACAATTTTTATCAGAAATTCCAAAGGTTGAAAAAATAATATTTTTTATTAAAAATTATTTATAACATTTTGTGTATCATTAAAAAGTAACAAAAAATTGAAATTATTTTTTAGTTTTAAAAAACCTTTTCAAACCAAATTTTTCCTACCGTACAATCAAAAACACCGAGAAATGTATCAAAACAATTTATAAAATTCAACAAAACTATAATTCAATTAAAAAAGAAAGGGAAAATATCAAACTCACATCAAATTCAAACTTATTCTCCCAAATATGTAAAACATTTCAAATGTGATGTGATCAAGCCAAATATTCAATGCATAATAAAATTCAAAAATTTTACCCTATTATATACATAATGATTGTAATCAAGCCAAATATTGTGTTAATACTATCATAATCTAATCTAACATGCGAAAAATAAATAGATAAATAAATAATTTTAAACTTGAAATTGAATTTGTTTTCTTAAAAATAAAAAAAATACACTAATGAGACAAGGAAGATGAGCAATACAAAATATTCGTAAATACTTAAAAACAATTACTCATGCAGCTAAAAACATCATATAATAATGATATAACAATTTGGTGTTAATTTGTTAAACAATATATTTACAAACAGTGAAAGGATATTGCACAAAGACCATTTTATTCAACTGCAATAATTGTTTTTCATTATATTATCCAAACTATCTTACTTTTTTTTCAAATAAACAAAAACCTAACACTAACACAAAATATGGACATATTATAATATAATTTCCCCCCAAATTTGGTCAACGACATCAAAAGTATTTAGTGTTGCAAATAAAATGATAAAAAAAAAATACTTGCATCAAGAAACACATATGAGTTAGTCAATAATAAGGCAATGGGTGTACAAACTTCATAAAAAAAATCCAACAAAAAATGGAGAGAGAGAGAGAGAGGAGAGAGAGAGAGAGAGATTTATAGCAAAAGGATGAGAATAAGAAAAGACAAAATAAAGGAAGATAAAAGGGAAAAATTATATGTAAAGTTAAAATTGTCTAAGAGGAATATGTATAGACAATACTTAGTTACAACATTAAAATTAAAGGAGACAAATATGTAAAGTTAAAACTGCCTAAGATGAATTTATAAAATCAATGTATTTATATATTTAATAATGTCAAAAAAAATTAAAAGTATAAAATAAATATGAAAAAATAATGATGTGGCAACGATGTGGAGGATGAGGTGGCTTAACAGGAGTGTAGCAACATAAATGCTACGTTTCAACTTTTAGTTATATATAGACTAGTATTTAACCAGTGCAATGCGTGGGATCATTTTACTCATTAATGATTTTTGCACCCAACATAAACTTAGTTCTCAGACTTCTACTACATACATCCAAACCTAAATAATTTAGTATATTTAAGCATATAGTATCCAATATCCCATAAAAATTTTAAACATTAGTCTCTTCAAATCACATCATGTATGTACTTCCATTCTCCGAGAGAACACTTGGAGGAACATATGAAATGTGCAACCGCCACTTTTATTACTTTCATTGTGTTCAAATGTGATAGGTCAAGAATATATTGACCTCTTGTGATGAATTAACCAATTAATTAACTAATTGATTAATTAATCAAATTAACATACAATATGCGTGGCAGCACAAACAAATCACCAACTAAGTAAATATGTAGCAGAGAATAAATTGACATGGTGATTTGTTTACGAATGGGGAAAATCTATACGGCAAATACCATATCAGGTGATTTTAAGGTCACCATTCCCAAGAATTCACTATTATCATAACAAGTGGTTACAAGTAAAGTGTAAAGTTGTGATTTACAACTATTTTGTGTTGGCTTTAATTCCGTGCCAAATTTGATTGTAATTTTATTCAATCTTTTATACCCTGTATTTATTGTTGGTTTTTATTGTAAGGGTTGTATGATAGAGAGAGAGTGTGAAGACTCAAGCATTTGAAGACAAAAGAGTTTTCGCAGGTAGCTCGCGACTAAGCATCCCACGAAGTGATGCATGTGCCTTGCACATGATTGGAATGTGAAGAGTCATGACAGATGGTGACAGTTGGTTTTTGCGAGTGTCTCGCAGGTAAGGCCTTCTTGCGAGATACTCACGAAATAGTCTGTTCTGCTATTTTGTCCTATTTGCTCCACTACATCTTCATACACACTATATATACCATCATTACCCATATATTAAGTAGAGAGCTTTTTAGAAGAGAAAACTCTAACCTCAAACCCTTGAGAGTGTGAGATTGTCATGCCCATAATTCTACACACCATCCATTGTGATTTTCCTCTACTCCTACCTTTCCATTTCTAAATCCTTGAGAGCTTGATAGTCTAAACACTTACCACACCCATACTGAGTGTCTAATGAGTTTTTGGTGTTACTGGGAAGTATTGGAAGAAGCCAAGCTTTGCCGGATGCAATCAGGGACATTGTGGGATCCGGAAAGCTAGATAAGACACGATTCCTAGAAGCCTTGTTGGAGTAGGAGCTTGGAGGGCTTAGATGCATTGGGTAGACTAGGATTGGAGGGTCTTTTGCTATTCGTGTATCCCAACTTATTGTCTAGTGGATCGATTTACGGCTTGGAGGGCGGCAGAGAGGTTTTTCGCCGAGTTCTTCGGTTTCCTCTTTGATAACACATCGGAGTGTTATCTTGTGTTTGCATCTCTCTTGCCTACTCTTTTAGCTTTCATTTCATTGTTGTGCTTTAATGAATATGGTTTAGAGTAGTTGTTTTGTTTGTTCGCTCATATTTACTCTATTCCGCACTTAGTTTAAGTCAGACTAAAATCAACCGAGCCGTATCTTTTAATTTGGGATCTAAACAGCTTTTGTGTTTTTAACACAAATTCGAGCTTTCATAAAGGAATCCCAGTACCTTATACTAACCTACAGTTGAACCTTTACCCTAATACCCAATTGGACTTGTTCTGTAGTGACAATATCTTCTTTCAATGCACGGCTCCCAGTACGTGACTAACCGATATATGTGCGAATCCTAGTACGCGACTTTTTTCACCAACTTGAGAAAGATGTTGGCTAAAAAATTCTTTAGTTCATCAACACAGTGAAGATTACGAAGCTCCTTGGTCACAAAACTAAAAAAAATACAAACGCAGCAGCTTCTTCAAGAGAAAGATGAATTAGGGAAAATTCTGTCTCCGATCACAATTTGCATGAACAAAACTTTACTTCACACTCGTGCAACTTTTGACAACTCTTAAAACAATCCTTATATATGTTTAGGATTGTGAGAAAAGAAAGCCCAAACATCTATACATGAATTGGAATGAAATTGGATATGAAAAACTCATTTTCATAAATCTCAACAGATACCCTATCTATCGAGCAGTGGGCTAGAACAACCTTTTAATCCTCGATAGATACTAGCTGTTGAGCTTTAAAATCTAGCACTTCGTCACTTGATTCTTGGACAGACTTGCATGACTTGAACATTAGAACTTGAAACCTTGTTATTTGAAGCATTAAACACATCCTAGATCTACCCATTTACAAGTAAAGTGTGTTTTGTCAAAGAATTAGCCAATTCTATAATGACATATGTTCCTAACATAATTTACATATGTCCTAACAATCTTCCCCTTTGGCAATCCGTGACAAAACCATAACAAACAAATGAACATATGAGAAAAGTCATAAATTACTCAACTCATATTCACTTGTTGAATACAATAAAATCTATTCTAACACAAACTCTTGAAAAATTTTGCAAGAAGAGAGTTTATGGGAAGAAGACTTTGACAACCTGTATATTTGAAACACTTTACACACAACTCATCAAGGCATCTTAGTGTGAAATATAAAAGATTGCATACAATATATAAGAAGCATGTGCATAAAGAGAGAAAAGAAACAACACATGTAAAGATAGGTGAAAGAACTGTAATAACAACCTCATCATATATATAACATCATATGTACAAGGTTTGCTATCACAAAGTAAGAAAAATGTATCAAAAAACAAAGAAAAGAAAGAATACATAAGTCCTCACTACATCCCTAAAAAAGAAAAACACTCCCCTTAACAAAAATCTCATATGCTAACTCTCTCTCTATGTACATGACTACTCTCATCCCAAAACTACTCCCCCTTTTTGTTTAGAATGACAAAGGGTAAGTGAATCAAGTTGTCATCTCATCGTCATTGGGCGAGCTAGCATCCTTATCCCCATCATCATCCTTGTCCTCAGATGCCTCTGGAGAAGGAGAAGGAGATGCAACGAAACCACCAATGCGAGCTTGCCATCGAGCAATACGGCCAACATGGGTGTTCACCTAACACAACTTATCACTAAGTGTGTCAAGGTGAGTATCCATGCGTTGTAACTATGCCATGATCACCTCGAGGGTCACACCACCAGTCGATGAAGAAGTTGCGGATGTGGAAGGAGCGGAAGAAGCTAGAGGAGCCACAGTCTCTGTCTATGGCCGCTTCGGTCGAAGCTGGTCCTCGCTCAGTCTGACGGTAGCAACGTCTATGGCACACATAACCGAAAAGTGTGTAGACTCAGGATAAGAGACAGAAAAATGGCGAAGAAGCCTCATGATAGCCGAAGGAAAGATGAGCTTATCATGAGACACCGTATCTCTATAGACATCTATGAGGGATGGAATGAAGTGGGAGGGAAAATCAATGGTAAGCCTCTCAATGAGGGACAACAAAAATTGAGCATGAGGCTCTGCGATGGAGTTATAGTGAGACAAAGGTTGAAGAATGAATGTCATCACCATGTTAAGGAATCTTGGACCTTTTGCAAAACCCGAGCAAGGGGTGTTTTGATGGTCACCCCAAGATGAAGGTGTCTCACAGAAAAGAGATAAGAGTTCGTCTTTGGACATTGTCCTTAGATGATTGCATATAGGGTAATTAGGATGCGCTACCCTAGGAACATGTAGCACCTCAGATACTATATCCGGAGTAACTACGATGCGCGTACCTAAAATGCAAGTGACAAAATGAGGTATTGAATAATCAAATTCGTGCATATAAATATGATATATGATAATCTTGTATAAACGGAAAATTTTTAGGTACTTTAGGGGTACGAAAAAATAGTGATTTCCACTCTCACATTCAAGCAAAAATGGGCTTTTGTTCTTTTCACAAAAAAAAAAAAAAAATCAGCATGTTGCCCCCTTTCCCAAACTAATTAGGGAAATGCCCCTCTTTTGACACTCAGTTTCTCAAAATCGAGTTAAGCCCTATAGTGGCGTTTTAAGGAGCCTATAGTGGCGTTTTAAGGATCCTATAATGTCGTTTTGGAACTCGATCTCCATGAAATTAAGTTATAGGTAAAAAAAGAAAAGAAAAACTTGCATGGAACTCGAGTTCATGTAGCTTGAGTTCTAAAACGTCACTATAAGTCCTTAAAACGTCACTATAGACTCCTTAAAACGCCGCTATAGAGCACCAAATTTTTTCTTTTGAAACTTGATTTTGAGAAAATCGAGTTTCAAAATAAGGGTATTTCCCTAATTAGTTTGGGAAAGGGGGCAACACACTGATTTTTTTTTTTATTTACGAAAAGGGAAAAAACCCATTTTTTCCCTCACATTTATGGTGGGTTAGTTTCTGTGCTTTGAAAGTATCTAAGAATTAATTCATATACCCCCTTGAAAAAAAGAAAAGAAAAAAGAATCACTTCATATAAAAATTAGTGGAGCCAATAATTTACTTTTGGGTCAAATTAAAAAAGAAAATTCACAAGGATTTGGTCTAGTGGTTCGGTCTCATAAGATCTATGAGATTTTCAATTTAAAACTCTTAACCAACATCTTGGGATTACTCTAAAATAATTCGTTCTAATAATTACTTAATGTATGTGGAATAGGGGAACTATGCATACTCGAAGCCTTAGTCAAGCTCTCTGACTAGCTTTGGACAGCCACAAACAATATCAAAAATATAAAAATAAAAATAGTAAAATATAAAAGAACTATAAACATTTTCAATAAGCAAATAAAGGGTCCGTTTAGATAGAACTTATTGTTGAAAATTGAAAACCGAAAACATTGTAGTAAAATAATTTTTAAATGTGTAAATAGTACTGTAGGACCTATTTTTAATAAAAAAACTAAAAAGTGAAGTTTGTGAGTCTCGTGAACAGTGCACGGGACCCACTTATACACAGAAAAGGGGCTGAAAAGTCTACTTTTGCGGCTATTGTTCATGCACAGTACATAAACAGTAGCCTTTGTCCCTTAAAAGCAGCGCAAAAAAAAAAAAAAAAAAAAAAAAAAAAAAAAAAAAAAACTGAAATGTGAATTGGAAACGTAGACGCAGAGACGTTGGATCCAAACGCTACCAAAGTATTTTATAAACTAATAGATGAAAAAAAAAAAAAGTGCTAAGATGAGTCAATCGATCTTGATAATATGTGTAAGATTAAAAAAAATAATACTTCTTATCTATCTTTAATCAGAAGCAACGTGTAGAATAAAGAATGCATTATCTCGCCTTAATCTCTAAAGCATAGTGTAAAAGAAAATGTGAATTTACTCGATTTTGCAAAATATACTTGACGATAGTTTTATTAATTGTTGCTTTGATACAATTAACCATGTTTGGACAAAATAGGTTAATAAATATCAAGTTTCCTGAACTCCTCGCTCATTAAAAAGAAAGATAAAAAAAAGAGTATAAATTACATTAATTAAGTAAAAAATAAAAATTAAGAATTTTAAGAATATTATAATTTAATTGGTTGGCACTTGACACTTTTTGGTGTCTTAAGATATCCAATGTTTAAGTTTTTCCATCCTAATTATCAAATTATTAAAAATAAATAAATAAATAAATAAAAAAGAACAACGAACGAGATTGGATTGCTAGGGAGGGATATTCTGGACTCTCTGGAGTCTGGACAAACATGCCGAATAAAGAGAGAATGCTGAAGATTTTTAACCCATCAATCAAACGCTTGGATTTGCGAACGATGCCCACGTGGACATGTTCCTCTAATCAAATAATCAATAATGACTACGTGTGAAATTTGAGATTTTGCCCATTTGCTCGTTTTGTTCAATGTCCAGCTAAGGTTTTCCTCTCTTTCTTCCATTTTCACTCTCCACTTTTTCAGAAAGAAAAAAGAAGAAAGAAAAAATTGGAAAAAAAAAATAATAATAAACTCTTAAATTTGAACATCAGATGAGGCCTCATCTGATGTTCAAATTTAAGAGTTTATTATTATTTTTTTTTCAACATTGAATGAGGGCCCTCAGCGGGAGTCCGTCTTGACAGGGATAGTGTATAAGGAAAATGTGGATTTATTCAGTTTTTTAGTTAAGTTATGAGAGAATTATGCAGTGGCGGCTCCAAAATTTTTTTTCAAGGTATTGCTCAATAAGTATAAATTACACGATCTAATAAAAAGAAAATTTTATATATTGACAACAACAATAAAAAAACATGTAAATACATAAAATTTACAATTGCCTTCTACGATTTTTCATTTTTTGAAATTGTTACATGATAGTCTCATTATCAATGCTACAAGCTATATCTTTTTCAATATACACAATCAAGCAAACATTCATTCACTGATCTCCCATTCGATTGCGTAGTTCATTCTTTATATATTTCATTGCTGAAAAACTTCTTTCTACTGTTGCAGTAGCAACAAGAAGGGTCAAAGCTAACTTCACAAGCAAATAGACTAATGGATAAGTCTCATGCTTCCTCGTGCTCACTAACTTTTTAGCAAGTTCACTAACTCCTTGAAGCTCTAAAAACAAGTCATTGTTGCGCATATCAAAAATGAAATTCTGAAGCTGAGAGTCAAGTGCCAAAATATCTGTCCCAGGAAAATCATATAGATAGAACTTTTCTAGATGTATTAAATTTTCCTTATCAAAAGCCACAAATGAATTACTTGGATTCAAGCAAGCCATACAAATTAGCAAATCGGTATTTACCTCTGAAAAACGATTGTTTAGCTCTTGAAGTTGCATATCTATGACTGTGTAGAATAGCTCAACACGATAATGATGTAAATTTGTATTTTGTTGGGTGTTGCGTCGTGGCCTCCCCCTAACTACAAATATTTCATCCATGTTCAAGATAGGAATTTCATTTGTGGCACAAAATGAAGATACTTCAGCCAATAAAGATGTTCATTCATCATCTCTCATCACTTGCAATTGTTGCTTAGACACTTTAACAAGATCCATATCATTTACTATATCTTGACCTCATAATAGATAGAATTGACCTCATAATAGATCGAGCTTCAACTTTTTGGTCAGAGAGCCCATCTTCTTCAATAATCTCAAGTACATCAGCAATAGTAGAGAATATCAAAATCAAGTTGAGAATAGTCCTATAATATGATCCCCAACATGTATCACTAGGACGTTTAAGATTTGTTTCTTGATTCAAACCTTGTCCACTTCTTCATACACCATTCTCTAAATCTTTTTTAATTTTAGCAAATTGAGCATCTCGAAGAGCATCTCGTCTCTTATAAGAGCCTCCAACAACAATTACTAAATTACTAACCACATAAAAAAAATCAGCAATGTTAATGTGATTTTTAGCAACGACAACAAGTGTCAATTGAAGTTGATGAGCAAAACAATGGACATAAAATGCTGGCTTATTCTCTTTCAAAATTAAAGTTTTGAGACCATTGATATCACCTTGCATATTACTAGCTCCGTCATAACCTTGTCCACGTAGTCTCGATAAACTCAAATTATGTTCACAAAGTAAACCTTCAATAGCACATTTGAGTGACAAAGCGGTGGTACTTGCTACATGTACAATACCAAGGAACCGCTTTATAATAATTCTTTGTTTGTTCACATAACGAAGAACGAGTGCCATTTGTTCTTTCACTGAGATATCACGTGACTTATCAACTAATATTGAAAAGAACCCATTGCCAAGATCCTCGATGATGGCTTTGGATGTTTCATGTGCAATTGCATTCACCATGTCTTTTTGAATATCAGGATGGGTAAGCTTGCAATTTTTCCAAGTATTTTGCATCACTTCATTGATAGATTCATTGTGATCCCCCAAAAATTGTAGAAGCTCAAGGAAATTTCCTTTATCACTTGAACCTTGAGATTTATTGTGACCACGAAAAGCTAATCCTCAGAATAAAAGGAATCTTACGCAATCAACTATTGCATTTAATTGAATCGGATATTCAGCTTTATCTTGATTTGATTGCTTAACCAAAACACTTTGAATGTGTTGCTTATCCTTCTGTAAATCTTCACTCTTCTTGACAGCTTGGTTATGAGCACTATTAACTCCTCCAACATGAGAATCTAACTTCCCAAGCTGATTCCAAAGTCTGAATCCCTTCGTTACAAAAGTGTCACCTCCTCCTTGCTTACCAACATCTTTCCCAAATAGGTAGCAATAAAAACAAAATGATGCATCTTTGGCTATACTGTATTCCAACCAATTTCTAGTTTCATACCATTCGACTCTAAATTGACAGGGCTTTCCAGAAAAATATGATACCGGGTAATCATGAGAAGGTCGACAAGGGCCTTTTCCTAAATAATGTCTTCTTATTTCATCATGATTATTAGGATGATAAGACGATATCTTTTGTCGTAGCCTAGGATCTAAAGAAAGATTTTCTAAGTTAAAGTCAACACGACTTCGCTTAGAAGATGGAGATAAATCTTGCACAGGAGATGAATCTTGCACAAGAGATGAATCTTGGGTACGTGGTTTTTTTTATCAAGTATTTGTCCATAATTCTAGCAAAAGAATAAACAATAAATTATAAGTTTATTTGAAATATCAATAAATTATTAATTATTATTGTTTAGTTGTTTCATTAATTTGTTTGTCTTTTATAAATTATAATTTGTTATATTATTGTTTCATTAATTATAAGATAATTAATTGTTGTTTAGCCTAACATAATTTAATTTTTTTTTGTCTTTTATAATGTATTTATTAATTAAATTATTATCGCTAAAAGACAATCAGAAAATTTCACAAGAATTAGCTACCAATCAGAAAATTTCACAATCACAATTTTACAAATCACAATAACGCTAAAAGACAATTAATGTCTTTGAGTTGAGTCCAATACCAATACACACCAACAGTCCAACACGGCAACACCAACACCAACACATTACAATTTACACACCAACCAACGGATAAGATTCGATCATAAGATAAAGCCAAAAGCAAAATGCCAAATTCAAAAAGTAAAAAAAATAATAAAGTTAAAGTGTTAAACTGAGTGCTTGTTTCTTATAAAAAAACAAAAAACAAAAAACAAAACTGAGTGCTTCAGCTAGCCAATCACGGTTCACCAGTTCAGACAATGAGACAAAGTCATAAATTTAATAATGACTAAAGAGAGAGAGAGTCATAAATAAAGGCACACAGTTATTCATTATTTCATTTTCATTCCTATGTTCATTTCAGATTAGAGAGAGTATTGAGAGAGTAAGAGACCGAGAGAGAGTTAGAGAGAAAAAGAGAGAGAAAACTTGGGCGACGGCGGCGATGTGCGACGACGATGGCGATGATGAGCGACTGCGACTGGGACGATGCGGACCGATCTCTGTCTCCGATGCGACGAGGGGCGACGAGTTTGATCTCCGATGAGTGACTGCGACTGGAGCTAGACCGATCTGGCGATCTTCGATGTCCGATGAGCGACTGGAACCGTGGATCGATCTAACTTCGAAAGGGAGCGTCGTTGCTCTGTTTTTCCTTTTTAGGTTTGCTTAGCTTTACTGATTTTTTAAATTTTTTTAAGAAAAGCTTTAGTGATGATGTACTGAACTATTGATAACTGATTTGAGGTTTCTGATGGGTCTGTTTTTTTTTTTTTTTTTTTTTGGTTGAGAAATTGTGGGTTTGCTTCTTCTGTCATTTGTTGGGCTTGCTGTGGGCTTGATGTTGGGCTTGCTGTGATCCCGTCCAATGTTTTGCTCTTACAATTTTTTTTTTCTCTGTTACAATTTTTTTTTTTTTTTTTTTTCAGATTTTAGTTGAAATTTTTTTTTGGGCTTTTTTTTTTGGCTTGAAAGTAGAACAAAATATATATATATATATATATATATATATATATATATATTTAATGTGAGGGTGTTCCTATTTTATATTTTAAGGGTAAAAAAAAAAAATTTGTATATATAAATTTCAAGTCAGGGTGTTCCTGGCAACACCCTAACCATAATGTGGCGCCGCCACTAGAATTATGTCATTTTAATCTTATTTTATTTTATTTTATTGGTTGAAAAGTTAAGTACGTTGGAACAAAATTGTGAGATATAAATCATAATAAAAAAAATTTAAATACTAAAGGTTTTTACACAAGCACGCAATATGCTACATGAAATACTATGATTTTTTTAATAAAATCGATGTATGTGTAGCATTGTTGTCGACATTAATGATGTAGATAAGAGGTGTACATAAAAAATATTATTAAAAATGTTAATACAATGTTGGTCCTTAAACTTGAGTCCATGAGCAATTTTCGTTCTTAAATTTTTAAGTGATCCTTTTTACTCTTTATGCACTATTGACTTATCATTTTTTAGTTTGGTTTAAAGTATTCACACCAATCTCCTTAAATTTTTAGCTAAATTAACTTAAAAAGCTCTATTTTTTATAGTCTAGTTATTTATATTTTTTTATGTGCACATATTAAACTCAATACTCTATTTTTTTTTTTTTTACTTTATTTAAATATTATAATTTATTTTGAAGAGGAATAAAAATGACCATGACGAGTCCACGTGGTTAGATGTGACGACACGGAGATGACGGATTCATGGTCAATAGCCAATGAGCTCGTATCTACAATGGACGGATAGATATAGCACATTAGTCTTTGGTGCCATTAATTATAGACTAGGATTTTTACTTTACGACCAAGTCTGGTGGCTTTGCTTGGTCTCCACGAAAATGTACATAAAAAGAATCTTTGTGTCACATGTTTAAGTCTTGATCAAGGGACTCCTACAAGGAAAAGAATTCTGGGAGGTGTGTAAATGGAAATAGTTCTAATTCTATAAGGAAAGAACTTCATGAACAAAGCACGGAAGGAAAAACCCTACACTACTATAAATACCTTAAAACTCTCATAAATCAAAGTACGCATAATGGACTCAACTTTGACATTTTAGGGTTGTGAAAAGTTCTAACTTGACCTTCGAAGGGCTTTTGGCCGGCACCACACTGGTGCTCTCTGATTGGTCTTTGTTTTTCGTTTTGTAGGTGTTATTTTGATTTGAGAGTGCGTGTAGCTTACTGGTGATTTTTTTTGGCATCATCAGTTGGTGCCGTCTGTGGGAAAGATTATCAGCACTGAAGGGTAATTAGCCTTTGCTTTATCCCTAAGACAAAAAGTTGAATGGTACTCACTCGATCGATGGCAACAACCAATAATCAAGGCGATGAACCGCACACCACAGCTCTAGAGAGGCAAGTCCAAATGCTTGCGGCGATGGTTGGGCGCCTAACCAAGTAAAATCATGATCTAGAAGAGCAACTGCGGCAAAGGAATGCACACCTAAGCACACTAGAAGAAGACCAGGAAGGTGCTAGCGCGGATGGGAGGAACGCGGAAGGGCCTGAGGGTAGCAACGCTCCAAGTAGACCGGAGCAGCAGGATACCAACCTACCATCCATCTTGGACACCTTACCAACTCACATAGCAGCTGAGATGCAAGAGATAAGGGAGCGGATGGATGTGATGATGAACGCCCTTAGAGGTCGAATCTCCAGTGACCTGGATGACCTAGTCCATAGAACGGATTCGCCTTTCACAGCGCTCGTAAGTTCATGCCCCCTTCCCCCAAAATTTCGCATACCTCAGGTGGAGAATTACGATGGATCCAAGGACCCATTGGATCACTTGGAATCTTTCAAGACCCTAATGCATCTTCAGGGTGTACCAGATGAAATCATGTGTAGGGTTTTTCCCACCATATTGAAAGGACCTACGAGGGACTGGTACAGTAGGCTGACGCCTAATTCCATCGGCACTTTTAAGGAATTAGGCGCACAGTTCGTGTCACACTTTATCAGGAGTCACCAGCATAAAAAGTCTACCGCTTGTCTGATGAACATAGGCAACGAGAAGACGAGACCCTAAGACCATACATAGCCCGCTTTAACAAGGAAGCCCTCTCAATAGATGAGGCAAATGACAAGATACTTGTAGTAGCATTCACGAACGGGCTGCGGAAGGGTAAGTTCCTATTTTCTCTGTATAAGAATGACCCAAAGACTATGTTCGAAGTGTTTTACAGGGCAACGAAGTACATGAACGTAGAGGATGCCTTGCTGGCCCGAGAAAAAAAAAACCTAGAAAAAGGGAAAGGCAGGAAGATACACGATCAGATAAGGGATGGAAAATGGCTAGAACCGGAGAGCGACGGGAAGATTGATGACCCAAACCGCCCGTGGGAAGATTCACGAACTTCACCCCTCTCACAGCCCCAATCGACCAAGTGTTAATACAGATCAAAGATGAAGGAACCTTCACGTTTCCAAGCAAGCTGAAGGGAGATCCGAACAAGAGGCCAAAAGATAGATACTGTCGTTTTCATGGTGATCATGGCCATGATACGACAGATTATTATGACTTAAAACAGCAAATTGAAGCCCTCATTAGGCAAGGAAGGTTGCAGAGGTTTGTGAGGAAGGAGAGAACGGATCAATTCCAGGAACAAAATCCCCAACGGGAGAACGAGCATCCCAGACCACCAGTAGGAGACATACAGATGATTGTAGGGGGCACTACTTCTGCAGGGTCATCCAAAAAGGCTAGAAAAACCTATTTGCGGATGGTTCAAAACGTCCAGTTGCGGATGGTTCAAAACGTCCAGTTGACAGGTTCCTCACTAAAAATGACGTGACATGATTACCCCAGCATCGGGTTTTTGGAAGAAGATGCGCGATGCCTTCACCACCCACATGACGACGCGCTCGTCGTCATCATACGGGCAGGGGACTACAACATGCATCAAGTTTTGGCGGACAACGGAAGTTCAGTAGATATCCTCTACTACCTTGTGTTTCAGCAAATGAGGATTGGTAAAGAACGACTAGTCCTAACGAATGCTTGTTGGCTTCGGAGGGACAAGGGTCTACCCTTTGGGCGTCGTCACGTTGTCTGTGACGGTCGGGGATTACCCACAGCAAGTAACCAAGGATGTAGCTTTTCTTGTGGTCGACTGCTCTTTCGCTTATAACACCATCCTCGGACGGCCCACTCTCAATTCATGGAAGGCTGTTACCTCGACCTACCATCTAATGATCAAATACCCCACCGAATACGGAGTTGGAGAGCTGTGTGGAAATCAAGTGGCTGCACGGGAATGCTACACCATGATGGAAATGGATGACCACCGATAAGTAATGAGCATCGAGGAACAGCGAATGGTGGCAGAACTGGTGGAAGAGTTAGAGGAAGTACACTTGGATGATTCTAGGCCCGAACGGACCACAAGAATCGACACCTTGGCCAGTCAAACAGCCTGACAAACACTCGCATTATTCCTCAAGGAAAACCAAGATGTTTTTGCATGAAGTAACGAGGACATGCCGGGGATAGACCCGTCGGTCATAGTTCACAGGTTGAACGTGTCACCCTCTTTCTCCCCCGTCCGACAGAAGAAACGAGTGTTCGCCGTTGAACGAGACCGAGCCATAGCAGAAGAAGTACGGAAGCTACAAGAAACGGACTTCATACGCAAGGTGTACTACCCTGATTGGTTGGCCAATGTAGTAATGGTCAAGAAGGCCAATGGGAAGTGGAGAATGTGTGTTGACTTCACAGATCTGAATAGGGCCTAACCTAAGGATAGTTACCCACTCCCACGTATTGACACCCTAGTAGACTCCACCGTAAGACATGAACTCTTAAGCTTCATGGAGGCCTTCTTCGACTACAACCAAATTAAATTGAAAAAGGTTGATCAGGAGAAAACCTCGTTCGTAACGAGTCAAGGGCTTTTCTGCTACAAAGTAATGCCTTTCGGGCTTAAAAACACAGGAGCCACATATCAGAGATTGATGAACAAGATGTTCATGCACCAAATTAGTAGAAATGTGCAGGTTTATGTAGATGATATGTTGGTAAAAAGCGTGCGGGAGTCCGATCACCTGAGGGACCTCCAGGAGACCTTTGATACTCTTCGGTCATATAAAATGAAGTTGAATCCGAGTAAATGCGCGTTTGGAGTAACTGTAGGAAAATTCTTGGGATTTATGGTATCCTAGAGGGGCATTGAAGTCAACCCAGAGAAGGTAAAGGCGATCATGGAACTATCTCCTCCAAGGACAGTAAAGGAAGTACAAAGTCTGACCGGCAAGATTGTAGCCTTGAACAGATTCGTATCAAGAGCGAAGGACAAATGCCTCCCATTCTTCCGCACACTGAAGAGATCATTTGAATGAACAGACGAGTGCCAAAAGGCATTTGAAGAGTTAAAGGTGTATCTCTCCACTCTGCAATTGCTCAGCCCATCTATGCCGGGGGAAGAATTATTCCTATACCTTGCCATCTCCTCAGTAGCAGTTAGTGCAGCTCTCATTAGAGAAGACGGTAAGGTACAAAGGCTTGTGTACTTTATAAGCCGGGCATTGAGAGGGGCAGAAGAGAGGTACCCTCAGATGGAAAAACTTGCATTTGCTCTAGTAACTACAGCTTGGAAACTCAAACCATACTTTCAAGCGCATACCATAAATGTCCTGATAGATAAACCTTTACGAAGAGCAATGAGTAGTCCCGAAGCTGCCGGACAGATAGCGTTATGGGCAATTGAGCTAAGTGAATTCGATAGTCGATATCAGCCATGGGCAGCTGTGAAAGGACAGATATTGGCAGACTTTATCGCCGAATTCAATGTCATAAAAGATCAGGAGGTAGAAGAGTTGCCCATATGGAGAGTCCATACAGATGGATCTTCCAATAAACATGCTAGAGGTGTTGGAGTTGTACTCCACACCCCAGAGGGAGATAAGATTGAATGCATGATCCGTTTGGACTTCTCTACTACCAACAACGAGGCGGAATATGAGGCCTTGATAGCAGGACTAGGCCTTGCAATAGCGGTAGGAGCTAAGAGTGTGGTTGTATACTCCGATTCTCAAATCGTGACCAACCAGGTTAATGGGAGCTATGACTGCAAGAATGAAAGGATGAAAAGGTACCTTGAGAAAGTGAAGGGTCGAACGAATAACCTCCAAATCAAGATGATTCAAATCCCAAAGGAGGAAAACCAAGAAGCCGACCAGCTCACAAAGGCAGCTTCAGCCGAACTTATGATCATCCCTAAACAGGTCTTGTCCTTTGTCCAACTCTCATCATTATTAGATGACCTTAGCATGCAGGAGGTAAGCAATGAGTGTTGGTGGATGGCTCTGATAGTGGTGTATCTCAAGGAAGGCAAGCTACCCGATAACAAAGAGGACGCGAGGAAGTTGAAGGTTAAAGCTGCCCGGTTTGTTTTGATCCAAGACGTCCTGTACAAAAGAGGATTCTCCCGACCATACCTAAGATGCCTCTACCGCGAAGAAGCGGATTACGTGATGAGGGAGGTCCATGAAGGGGTCTATGGAAACCATTCTAGTTCAAGGTCTTTAGTGCACAAGCTACTCCGAGCAGGATACTATTGGCCAACAATGCAGAAGGATACCCACACATATGTTAGAGCTTGCAACAAGTGCCAACAATTTGGCAATTTCATAAGGCAACCAACGGAAAACCTTACCCCTATGATGGCTCCATGGCCGTTTGCGCAATGGGGATTAGACATCATGGGTCCATTCCCGACAGCGGTGAGGCAGCTAAAATTCTTAATGGTTGGTATTGACTACTTCACCAAATGAGTGGAAGCAGAGGCTCTGGCCACTATCACAAAGAAGAATATCTATAGTTTTATATGGAGAAGTATTATTTGCAGATATGTAATTTTGAGGGTGCTCGTTTTGGACAATGGGAAACAATTCAACAATGACACATTCAGAGACTTTTGTTCCCAGCTTGGGATCAAGAATCACTACTTATCACCTGCTCACCCTCAGGCCAACGGACAGGTTGAAGTCACGAACCGGTCCTTGCTTAAGATTATCAAGACCCAGCTCGAGGGGGCAAAGGGCATATGGCCGGACGAACTACTAACTGTTTTATGGGCGTACAGGACAACAGCGAGAACATCAACAGGGGAAACACCGTCTTGATTGGCGTATGGTAGTGAGGCTCTCATACCGGAAGAGGTAGGATTAACAAGCTACCATGTGGAGAACTACGACAAGAGTAAGAATGACAAAGCTTTGCGTTTACAGCTCGACCTTGTGGACGAAGTTATGGTTGCAGTTGCACAGAGATTAGTGCGATACCAAGACCTGATGGCAAAGCATTACAACTCCAAGGTTAGGCACAGGGATTTCCAAGTGAGAGATCTGGTCTTAAGAAAAGTACTCGGCACTACAAAGGATGCCTTCCAAGGGAAACTGGGACCTAATTGGGAAGGACCATACAGGATCATTTCATGGCATAGGAAGGGAACTTACTACTTAGAGACACTAGACGAAAAAAAGCTGAGCCATCCATGGAACACGGAGCACCTGAAAAAATACTACCAGTAGACAAAGGGCAAAGATAACAGCAACATTTACCTCCTCATTTCTAGTTTATTTTTAGACAGTCATAATTTTTACTTCCTAAAGCCAACATTTTTATAATAAAAGGAGTTTTATTCAAAACGTATGGAATATGTTTTGCTTAAAATCTACTAAGTCCACAGAGTGGACGAATCATCCAAGAAGGATAAAAAATATATAGTCCACACAGTGGATGGATCATCCAAAAAGGATGAATAATATAGTCCACGTAGTGGACAGATCATCCAAAAGGATGAAAATTACTAAGTCCATAGAGTGGACGGATCATCCAAAAAGGATGAAAATGTGTTAAGTCCACACAGTGGATGGATCATCTAAGAAGGATGAAAAATATAGTTCACATAGTGGACGGATCATCCAAAAGGATGAAAATTACCAAGTCCACACAGTGGACGGATCATCCAAGAAGGATGAAAAATATATAGTCCACATAATGGACGGATCATCCAAAATAATGAAAATTATCAAGTCCACGCAGTGGACGGATCATCCCAAAATGATGAGAAATATCAATTCCACACAGTGGACAGATCACCCAAAAATGATAAGAAATATATAGTCCACACAGTGGACGGATCATCCAAAAGGATGAGAAATATCAAGTCTGTGAAGTGGACGGATCATCCTAAGTAAGGGTGACAAGGTACAAGCCCACAAAGTGGCGGATCATCCAAAAAGATGAAAATGCATCAAGTCCACCTAATGGACGGTTCATCGAAAGAAAGATAAAAATATATCGAATCCACATAATGAACGGATTGCCCGATGAAAAATAAAAAACCAACAAGATTATAAAAAGAGACAGCCATATATATCACCAAAAAAAAAAGTTAACAAAAGGCAACGGTTCAAACTAGATGAATTGTTTTTGTTTACTATAAAATATACATATCAATCCTGAACTATAACGGTCTCCTCGTTGGCCTTGGGACCTTCTTGTAACGGCTGACAAGTGTCATCTTCGACGGATTCTGTTTCGTCAACCTTTGGTACCCCGTCGTCATTAGGACCTTCGCCAAAAAGCTCATCTGTCCCTTCAGAATCGACGGGGCGAGCAGGGGTCTGGGCCTCGGTGTCTATACTAATGTGAGCCAGGTTTAAATCTAGAAATGAGGCCTTCACTTGATGGAGACAGTCGTCAAACCCGTCACCAAAGGAGGAGCCAAGCTCGGCCAGAAGGGACTCGGAGTCGCGGTATTCCTTAACAGCATCAAATTTTTCTTGACGGATGTTGTCCTCGTTAGCTTTTACCGTCACCCTCAGCAACTCTACCTTTTTCTCCAAGTTCTCACGAGCCTGCTCGGATATTTTCAATTTTTCTTCATGACGAATCCTTCAAAGTTTTAACTCGTCAAGTTCCTCCGCCATTACCTTCGCCTTTGCACGAACACACTCAAGAGCTCTCTCTTGGGCAAGACAACGATCTATCAAGCCTTTGGCCATAAGGACCCCTTACACCAATATCAATAAGTTAGTTTGAAGTATAAAGGAACAAAATGAAGCAAATATATGACGCGTAACGACCTGAGTTAAGCTGAACAAACAAGTCTCCCCCATAGCTTCAGTAGCATAGTTCCCGAGATCCTCATAGTCTTCCTCCGTGATAATGGACCCGATTCGACGGAGAGTATACTGGGGATCTTCCCGGAGCAGGAAGGGTGATTTTTCCTTGACGGGGTCAGGATTGGTCATCAGACCCTTGCCCTTACCACACCGGATCCTTGACCGGCAAGTAATCCCATCACCAGCTTTTGTTTTTTGCTATGACGGTCCCACTTTTTAGTGGAAGGTCTCTTTGTAGCCAAAAGAGACAGACCTGTCTTGGGAGGAAGATCACCTCCTTGTTTTTTCTTGGCCGCTTGCTGTTTGATAATGCCCCTTCTCCTTGCATCGTCCATTTCTGCGAAAGAAGACGGTTAAAAGTAGTGGTATAAGTTAAAATAACGACGGAAGGATTAAAAACTTACGTTTGCATACTCCTGTGTCGTATCGACGGGTTGCAGTTGTAGGTTTTGGACCGTCACAATACCAATGTAGCGTTTCTAAGGTGACGAGTTTTATCCAAGTTCTCTCCGACAACTTAGTTTTTTGAAAAATTTTCTTTAGAAAGCCTAATTGCTCTGTTGTGATGGGTGGACGGTCCCTCGCTAAAAAAAAAACGGCTAAGAGTAATTCCATATAAAAAAGAGGGTTGAAAGGTTAAGAATGAGACGGGCTCATACCAGACGGGGGCATTATTTCCCAAGTTTTATCTATTGGCAGGTGTTCATCGTCACCTAGACGACTCATCCAGTTATCTCCTCGAAGGAAGAAGTATCGACCCTTCCAGTTCCTATTGGAGTCTAGGGTCTCGGACACTAGCCTAAGTACCGGACTCCTCAGCACAAAGCTATACATGCCCTTCGACTTGGTAATCTCAGACGGATGGTAACAGTGAAAGAACTCTTCCACTGTTAACCGTCTCGCCCCATCAAACATTACATCGTACAAAACCTCGAAGCTTAGGAAAACCCTCCAAGCATTTGGTGAGATCTAAGTGATAGCCAAACCCAGGTATTGAAGAAGACGATGGTGTAAGGCACTCAGAGGAAAGCGCAGGCTAGCTTTTAGCATCTGCTCGTAAACACCAACGTCTTCAAGATCGTCGTAGTAACATCTCTCTAACTTTAAGGGTAGACGGATGGGTATGGTGTTGGGTATCTGGTACTTTTGCCTTAGTATATTGAAGTTCGCTGGCTTGATAGAGGAAACAAAGTTGTTCACCGTCCACAAGGGGAGAAGGATGAATTCTCTGAAACCATCAGGGCCTATGACAGACTGGATCGGTGGATCTATACCATCTAAGTTGTCGTTCGAGTCATACTCTGACCCGTCCTCATCCTGCCCTTCATCTTCCACATGGGAAGAAGAGCTGGCTGACGGTTCCTTTTCCTCGCTGGAGGTGTTTTGGTCTGCTTGACTTGACGGGAACACCTCTTTGTAGCCTGCTCCCTCGCAGACATAAGACTAACTACTTGACGCTTCACTAGATATCTGACACCTACAGATGACGGGTAAAGGAAACCTAAGAATCTAGATCTGTACCAACGACGGACCAACATGTGAAGTAAAAAACAAAAACTTAGTAAAGAAGGTACTGATAGGTGGACGGCAAGGAAATGCGACGGATGAGCTAAGAGGAAGACGAATCTCAACTTCTGGAAGCGACGGATCAGACGATATGGACGGATGCACTCTGATCAGTAGAAAATTTTCCAAAGTGTAACAAATGAAAACGGTGGACAATATATATAGAGGGAACTGCGCGGTAAACGAAGGGGCATATCGATTCTAACAAACAACCAGTAAAGTCCCACCACATGTCCCTAGCGCATTTAGGATGTCGTTCCAACTTGTCCGTGAAAATTATCCGTCATTCCATCAAACCGCAGAGTAAAGTCAACTGTCTCAAGGAATGAGGGGGCACCTAAAGAGGAATAAAAATGACCATGACGGGTCCATGTGGTTAGATGTGACGACACAAGGATGACGGATTCATGGTCAACAGCCAAGGAGCTCGGATCTACAATGGACGGATAGATATAACACATTAGTCCTTGGTTCCATTAATTATAGACTAGGGTTTTTACTTTACAACCAAGTCTGGTGGATTTGCTTGGTCTCCACGAAAATGTGCATAAGAAGAATCCTTGCGTCACACGTTTAAGCCTTGATCAAGGGACTCCTACAAGGAAAAGAATTCTGAGAGGTGTGTTAAAAGGAAAGAGTTCTAATTCTATATGGAAAGAACTTCATGAACAAAGCACAAAAGGAAAAACCCTACACTACTATAAATACCTTAAAACCCTCATAAATCAAGCTACGCATAATGGACTCAACTTTGACACTTTAGGGTTGTGAAAAGTTCTAACTTGACCTTCGGAGGGTTTTTGGCCGACACCACACCGGTGCTTTCTGATTGGTCTTTTCTTTTCTTTTTTTCATTTTGTAGGTGTTGTTTCGATTTGAGAGTGCGTGTAGCTTACTGGTGATTTTTTTAGCATCATCATATCTCTCCGAATTTCTATAAACAAACATTGTACACTGATATTCGTTGTGCGCTTTTGCTTTGAATCTTGCCATGTTTTTGCTTGAGAGAAAGACTTCAGCTTTGACCATGAATGTGGTTAGTGTGGTGAAAGATTGGTTGTTGATTGGTTTTCTTGGTCAGTTATTAAGCACACAGTCACACGCTTTAATTTGTTTGGGTACATGCTTGCTTTCTTGGGTGTTGTGTACTAAAACCATTCCAAATGACAGGCCTTGAAGGTGAAAGAGGCACAAAAGAAGGCGTCATAGGCTAATGAAGAACAAACCCAGATTCTGACCCAAAAAAAAAAAATCAAACCTAGATTAATTAAAATTCCCTTAAACATTCCCTAACCCATAACAAACACAACCCTAAATGCACAAAATCAATCCAAACCAAACAAATCAACCTATAAAAACCAACCAAATAATTATCCTACAAATTCCGATTTGCGAGCATGTCGAAGTACATCAACCCACCGTGCACCATCAACCACCGCACCCACCTTGGAAACCACCACACCTACCGCAAAAATTAAACCAAAAATAATCACAAACCAAGCAACTACCTCACAAATCAAACCAAACCTATCACCCACTGCCCAAGGCAAACAAATTTCAAAACAAGCCCACAAAAATCAACCTTTAGACACCCAGATTCGCCACTGCCAGATCGAACATCCACTACCACCAAATCGTGACCAAAACTTCGTACGACCACCACCGATTGATGTTGATCGGTGCATGAGAGAGACAGAGACAAAGAGTCAGGTGAGAAAAGAGAACGAGTTAGCAGGGAGAGAAGAGAGAAAAGAAAGAATAGAAAAATAATTTTATTAGTAGTAGCGAGCAATATATCTCGTTGGTTATAGCGATTCAAATTTGAATGTCAAATTTTTTTTTTGTAGTTTGTTGAGACTTGAGACTGACGCGTGGTCTTTAAGAGACTAAAAAAAGATTGCTTTTAAACTTTAGAAACTAAAATTGCTTATAAAATATAAAATAAACTTTAGGATGGACAATATATTCTAAAAATTGTGAAAAGTCCACTATTTTATTATTTTCAGGGATAAAAATACTCTCTTTCTTTTGATATTGGTTTTTTTTTTTTTTTTTTGAGGGAGAAGCACGTCAAAACTTTTATTAAAATAAACCTGATAAATCGGTTTGTAATACAGAATGAAACTGTGATGGAACATCCTCCATCCAAACTAAGAAATCTGGAATGCTAACTGCATATTTAGCTAGACTATGCGCTAAACCGTTGCCTTCCATCTTTGTATGAGAGTAATGCAGCTCATCAAAATGTTGAGACAGAATCTTTGTATCTCCCAATAGCAGTCCGTATGGTACCAACAGACTCTCATCCTCCCTTAAACCCGTAATCACAACCATGGAATCACCTTCTAGTATAGCTCGTTTCACCCCCACATCTAATGCAAATGATAAGGCCCACGCCGCAGCCATGGCTTCTATATCAGAGCTGCCTAGCACCTACTGCACCACCTTCAAACACGATGCAATTACTAGACCCCTGCTATCTCTGATGACCACACTTATGCCAGACTTCTTTTGCCTTTGGAAAACCGCACCATCAAAGTTAATTTTAAAGAGACCTAATGGTGGAGGCTTCCATCGACAATTGGTTGGCTGGATGTGCTTTACTTGCACACCATGATTGACCTGTCTCGCCTGGAATTCTGCTAACCACGTTTTGGAGAGGTGAGCGATCTGATGGATGGCATCTGCTGGTTGGTTAAGGCGGACTTTGTTTCGCTGATTCCATATGGACCAAACTGTGACTGCAAATAGCTCCAGTTGTTGACTGTTCGTGATCAACCATGAGAGGAGTTCTTTGAAGTCAAAAAACTGAACTCCACTGCGGAAACTCCACAGCTCTCGTTCAGCCCACACCAAATCAAGTTCAGGACATGTCCACAACGCATGGAGGGAAGTTTCAGAAGCTGCTCGGCATCTCACACATAATGCATCCTCCACAATTTTGCGATGAAACAATGAGTGTTTAGCTGGCATGGCTTCACGACAAGCCCTCCATAACATTGTCTTCACCTTTTGTGGTACCCGCATAGCCCAAATCTACTTCCAAACCTGTGTCTCTCCATTCGTTGATACCTGTGCACTTTCACTCAGTTCTTCCTCCATTTTTAAAAACTTATAACCCGACTTGCAACTGTATAGTCCGTTGCTTGAATAGGGCCAATACAAGATATCATCTGATGCATTTCGGCTTAGTGGGATTTTCTTTATTAACCTTGTTTCTTCCTCATTGAATAACCCGTCCACTAGGTCTTTGTTCCACTGTTTACTTTGTGGATCAATTAGAATGTCCACTGTAAAATCTTCATAATCTGCTATTGGGCATTCGGGTAGAAGGGGAGGGTGCTTTCTAGGCAGCCAATGATCCTACCAAATCCTGATTTTTTTCCCATTGCCAAACCTCCATCTAGCACCCCTTTAGATAACGTCCCTCCCTATGAGTATACTCCTTCATGCATAAGAGCCCATTCTTGAATCCTTGGCCTCCATGATTGTTGTGTTTGGAAAGAACCATGCCTTGAAAACCTTGTAGAAGAGAGTATTTTGGTTGTGCAAAAGACGCCAAGCTTGCTTTGCTAGTAATGAGTCATTGAACATGGCAGGATCTCTAAAACCCATACCACCCACACCTTTTGATTTTGTCAAATCGTTCCACTTTATCCAGTGGATTTTTCTTCGGTCACCTCTTTGTCCCCACCAAAACTTCTTTATCATAGCTTCAATCTCATTGCAAAGACCCAAGGGAATTTTGAAACATCCCATTGTGTATGTTGGGATGGCTTGACTGATTTGATCAACACTTCTTTACCCGCTTGTAAGAGTAACTTCCCTTCCCATCCTTGTAGTTTTCACCACACCCTATCCTTAATGTAATTGAAGCTTGCTTTTTTCCTTTTCCCAACAAAGGAAGGTAGACCCAAGTACTTCTCATATTGCATAATTTCCGGAACTCCCCAAGTTTCTTTGATATTGTTCTTTACTTCCTCATCAGATGCTTTGCTAAACAAGAGTGCTGTTTTGTTTTTATTTATTTATTTTGTCCCTAGGCCTCTTCATAACCATTCAAGATTTCCAACACCTTCCCACACTCATCCATAGTTGCCTTGCAAAAAAGAAGATAATCATCTGCAAAAAGCAAATGTGTTAGTTTTGGGCCTCTCCTACATAGGGAAAACCCTTGGATATCCCCATCCCTCTCCGCCTTTTTTATCATCCCATTTAGTCCCTCCGTGCAAAGTAAAAATAGGAATGGGGATAATGGGTCTCCTTGCCTTATACCCCTTGTTGGTTGAATTAAACCACATGGCTCTCCATTCACCAATACAGAATATGTAACCGTTTTAACACACACCATAATAAGCTTAATCCACCCTTCATTAAAGCCCATCTTCCGCATAATTCCTTCAAGGAAATGTCATTCCACCCGGTCATAGGCCTTACTCATATCGAGTTTTATGGCCATATAGCCATGGCTACGAGACCTATATCTTTGCAAGCAATGTAACGTTTCAAATGCCACCATAATGTTTTCATAAATTAACCTATCTTTTGTAAATGCAGATTGGTGTTCTGTAATGATGGAGGGTAGTATTTTCTTCAAATAGTTGGCTAAAACTTTGGAGAAAATTTTGTACAACACATTACAATGGCTTATAGGCCGGTATTGGTTAACATGCTCAGGAGAATTTATTTTTGGAATGAGTGTGATAAAAGTATGGTTGAGGGGAGTAGGTAGGGTACCTGAGTTTAGTCACTCCAAAATGGAGGAAGTGACATCGTGGTTCACCGTGCCCCAAAAGTGTTGATAAAAAAGGGGAGGCATTCCATCAGGTCCAGGAGCTTTAAGAGGAGCCATTTGTTGCAAAGCCATTTTCACTTCACTCACTTCAAAAGCCCGACATAGAAAGGAATTCATCTCATCCATAATCATAGTTGGCACACTCCAATACCCTAGAATTCCCAATATGTCCCGATGAAGAAAAGAGTGTTTTGTAGTAATCTATGAAAATTGTTGCTACCTCCTCTAGGTGAACTTTCCATAAAATAAAATGAACTAGTTATATTTCGAAGGGATGTAAAAATGGGATATTAGTCTTTCATTCTCTTATTCATGGATAGTTTCATCTTATATATTAAATGATCATGAGACTTAGATTTTTATTGTGGTTACAACTGGCAGTTTCGAGTCAAGGTTTATAGAGGAAATTATTGAAGGTATTTTGAAAAAACTAAATCTGGCATACTTCACCTGATACACCCTACACCATGTTTCAGACCCGGACCGTTCATTGAACCGTAAAAGGAAGAGGTTCAAGGTTTTTGAGGTCGAACCGAGATCGAACCGGGGTCAAACCGTGATGACGTCATAATTAATTTAATAATTATTTTAAATATATATAAAAATATTAATTTAGTAAAAAATAGAAAAATTAACTAAAATGGTCCAATTAAAACTATAAATCCATTTTTTAGCTATGTCTAATATATCCATTTCAAACCCAAATATGAAATATCTATCCAATAATAATAATAACCATTTTTTTATATAAAATTTTTTTTTTGAAAGCATCAAATTGTCTTTCTAATTTTCACTTTCTAATGTCCACGTGACCAGCTGTCTAGCTCACATTCACAAACCTAAAAAAGCACTAGAAACAAAAGTGAATGAAATTAAAGGAAGAGATAAAAAGCAATACAAACAAAAGCAGATGAAGAAAAAATTGTTATGTTATATCCACAATATTTTCACAAGAATCACATCAAAATCTTATGTGGAAAGTTGTTAGTAGTGTTAATTTGAACTCACTACTAAAATTATATTTTACTCACCAATATTAGCTAATTACAATCTATTACTTAAAATTTATTGTGAAAATATTGTGGTAGTATTTCATAATTTCCATTTCTTAATATTAAATACACACGTTTGAATAAAAAAAAAAAAAAAAAACACACAATTACGTAAAAAAATAATAATATACTAATAGATAAGGATAACCTCCACCACACATTCAATATTTAGTATTCACATATCACATCAGAGAGAGAGAGAGAGAGAGAGAGAGAGAGAGAGAGAGAGAGAGAGAGAGGAGAGAGAGAGAGAGAGAGAGAGAGAGAGAGAGAGAGAGAGAGAGAGGAGAGAAGAGAGAGAGAGAGAGAGAGAGAGAGAGAGAGAGAGAGAGAATCTGAAGCGCTGGTGGAGATCAATGTTTCCCATGCGCACTACCTTGTCCGCGCCCCATCGCCGCTCGGCCTCCTCCCCACCACAGTCTAGGTTAGATCAACTTCTTCTTCTTCTTCTCTTCTTCTTCTTCTTTTTTCATATTTGCTTGTTCTGATTCAACTTTATTGTAAGAATGGATTTTGTTTTGTGTTTGGATTATGTGAGATGTATTTTGAGAGTGAAGCAAAGAGACTGAAACATAGATTAGACATCTTCTAGGTTAGATCCTCCGTTTTCTGATTTCTTTTTACATTTTCTGTTTGGATATTTTTTTTTCTGACCAAAAATAGTTTATACTCCGGTATGGTGACGTTCAAGGTTTCGAATTTTTTTTTTTGAAGGGACCTATGAGAACCGCAAGAATCGTTCACTGTTCTCAGAACCGTGAGGTCTGACCGCAGTTCGCACGGGTCCCTAATTTTTTCCTATAGAACGGTTTTTGATGCTAAAAGAACCGCAAAAGTGAGCGGTTCAAGGTTTTTCCGATCGGACCGTACGGTCCGGTTCGGGTTTCAAAACTATGCCTTACATGGTTGGAATTGAAGCTCCATTTGGGTGAGTTATGTTTACGTTTTGGTAAGCTGCGTTTTTGGCTGGTCCATGGCACTCTTCACAGACAAGCCAAGTAAAAATTGCGGTTGAACAGTAAATTTGAGTAATAAAAAATATTTTGTTACAGTGTTTTCAGTAATGAGTTTTTAGTTTTCGACAAAATAAATTGTATCTAAACGCAAGCTAAGTCTTGTGTGGAGGAACTTAATTAGTATTTAGACAGGTATTCAGATGATGTTTGCATGATTGGTATTTGGGGGATGGGTGGCATTGGGAAAACAACAATGGCCCAAGCTATTTATAACCTTCTAAAAGCTAAATTCGAAGGAAGCTGCTTTCTTGGATATGTAAGAGAGAGCGCAGCAATCAAATGGTTTGATTGACTTACAAGAGCAAATCCTCTCCAGTGTTGGCGTAAATTCCAATAAAAGAATTAGACATGTTGATGAAGGAACTGCTGCTATAATAGACAACATACAAGGTAAAATGGTTCTTTTTTGTTCTTGATGATGTGGATTATCCGGAACAATTACATATACTAGCCATTAGACACGATTATTTTCAATCGGGAAGTAGAATTATCATTACAACAAGAGATAGAGATCTTCTTAGTATGGCTATGGTGGATATGGTGTATAAATTACCAGCACTAGATTACCGTGAGTCTATTCAGCTCTTTAGTTGGCATGCATTTGGAAAATACCCTCCTAATGAAAATTATATGGATCTCACATTGGAAGTAGTATATCATGCTAGAGGGCTTTCATTGGTGCTGGAACTTTTGGGTTCTTGTCTGTTCGGTAAGAGTGCATCTGAATGGAAAAACGCATTGAAAGAATTAAAAGAATCTCATCAGGAAATGTTTGAAACTTTTATGGTAAGTTTTCATTTACTTAGTTACAAGCAGCAGAAGTTGTTTCTTAAAATTGCACTTTACTATGTTGGAATGGAAAAGAATTATACACTAGAAATACTTCAAGACTCAAATTTATCCCTTGAAAGTGAACTGCTAGTTCTGTGTCGTCGATTTCTTGTAATAGTAGATTGCTTGAATCGGCTAACAATGCATGATATGGTTAGAGAGATGGGTAGAGAAATTGTGCGCAGACAATCTCAAGAAGAACCTGGAGAATATAACAGTGTATGGTCTCATGAGGATGGCTTTGGTGCACCAAAACATCACATGGTAAGAATAAGACACTGCCCTTATCTACAACTACTAGTAGTAGAAGCTCAATCAAGAATACATATTACATTCTAATTTCCTTCTACATGTCACAGATCCTTCTAATTTGCACTCAATTTTAATTAGAATACCATATGTGACCAGATTTTAGTTACTAAATAGATCATGTGAATATGTGATAACACACTAATGATTTTTTAAAATACCGCGTGTATTGGTTTGGAATTTAGACTGATTGGAAGGAAAACTTATGTCTCAGTCTCTCAGATACGTCTACTTTTACGTTTATGTTGTGTCATTTTATATTTGATTCATGACTCTCCATTTGTTTTTGGGATACCCATATCTTATAGGATCGATGTGGTTGGCCTTGCTATTTCCATAAAAATCTGCGGAATAAGTTCTTTGAGGGCGAGGCTCCCTCTGGGCACAACATGTACTCGTCAGGCTTTCCAACAATGACTTCTATGAGCCAGACTGAGTGCCTGGAAAGTGTAGAGCCTGAGCGAGTGTTGTTGGAGGCTGAGCCCCAGCTTCTGCGCCGTCGGTTGGAGGATGAACAAAGAGCTCATCTGGCCACTTGTGAGGATGCGGCTAGGGTTTCTCGTCAACTAAGAGTTCGGATTGCAGCTTTACAAAATGAGAATATACGCCTTCATAAGGCTTTAGAGCATGCCAGGAAATTTGCTCCACAGCTCTACACGAATCTTTCCCTTCAACACTTTGAATCCGAGAGTGTTTGTTCTACCCAATTTGCCATTGCTTCTTCTTCTTCATCAGCCTCTACTCAATCTAATGAGACCTAACACTCTTGATTTGGAATAAGTTCTTGCAGTAAGTGGACTTTTGTTGACTGGTTTGGCTGCAATTGGGTCAATCTTTCAGGGTTTACCTTTCATTGGCCCATGGGGTGCATTTTTGGGAGTGATGTTTGGAGCTTTAGCCACTGTGGTTGACACTGGAACATGGTGGGCAAGTTGGGATGCTGTTTGAGATGTATAGGGACTCAGTTGGGTTCTTTAGGCTCATGGAAGAGACTATAGAATCAAACCTGAAGGAAGAAGAGGCTGATAGGAGGGAAAATGGGGAGTTGTTAGAAGTAAAAGTGGCTCTTCAGCTTGGAAGAAGCTTGTCAGAGCCCAGGGACCTAGTCAGTACCAGTGTACCACATCATCTTTGTCTTCGAGAATTAGTCCGGACAAAGAAGAGTTTGGAAGCAAGCTCTTCTGAGTTTTGATGGGTTGTCTTGATTGATTTTGAGTAATTGTATACTTGTGTAGCATATATTTTGACAATACTTGACTTGGCGGATCACATACATAATTACTTGATGAGTTCAAATTTTAATGTATTCAAGCTTACATGGTTGAACGGAAATCAAAGATAGTTTTTATTTTTATTTGCTAATATTATTTTATGATATGATAAGATTTGAAATCTCTATCATCGGTTTTATAATAATTGCTTTTTTATCTTTACACCAATGTGTTTTACCAAAAATTTTGTAACTTAGGCTGAGTTTGGTTCAGTATAAAATATTTTCCAAGTGTAAAATAATTTCAAGTGAAAACATTTTCGAAAAAGGAAAATATTTTCTAGTATTTGGTTGCATTTTAAAAATTATGTTGGAAAATAATTTCAAGTGTTTGGCAACATTTTGAAAATGTAAATTTTCTATTAGTTTCTCACATTTTTTCAGCTATTTTCTCAAGTTCCAAACAAATTTTATAATAAAAAATTGCAATAATCCACCACCGGCCACTACAAACCCATCCACCATGCATCCACCACATAACCAATTAATCTGAAAAATCATAATCAAAATCAAAGCCCATTAATCTCAAAATCAATATCAAAATCATCTACCAAAACCCATAATCCACCACCATTGAAACCCACAAACCACTGCAGCTAATGATCCACCACCCTAATCGACCACCATCAATGCTTAAACTCACCCCCAACCCACCACCACTAAAACCCATGAGTCACCCCAACCACTAATCCTCCAAAACCCAAGCAAAAACATTATTTTACAATATAAAAAAATATATATATAAGGCAACAACGACGTGGGTGGGGGACTGGATCAGATCGGCGATGAGTGAGAGAGAGGACGAAGGTGAAGCAGATGAGAAACTACCTTCATCGGCCAAGGGGCTTGCAGGCACGACAGTCGGGGACTGGGATATGGTGAAATTGGGGTGGGTTTAGTTGGGTTCATCGGAGATGGGTTTGAGCACGATGGAGGAGCTGAGCCTGCGCGATCAGATTGGCGATGGGTTTGAGCGGCGTGATCCGACCGGCGAGGCCGTGGGTCGGGGACTGGATCTGGTCCTCACCGGCGATTGCTCTCTCCGTTCTTCGACTTGGACTTGGCGTGAGTGATGAGAGCGAGTGAGGAGAGAAACAGTGGACAAACTCACCTTGGGTGGATTAGCGGCGCTCGTCGGATTGTGGGAGGAGCTCGGACTGGCGTGAGGGAGACGGTGGAGCTCGGTCACAACTGGAGCTTAGAGAGTGGTGTGTAAGGAGTGTAAATAGTTTGAAGTGAAAATAAGAACGGAAATAATTTTACGCCTGGAGTCACTTATTTTACAGTTAGCCCTGAAAATATTTTCAGTTTGACCCAATTTTCGGTAACAGCCAAACACACAATTTTATGAAAAAACATTTCCAAAAGTGGTTTGAAGTAAAAAAAAAAAAAAAAAAAAAAACACAGCCTTAGTAGCATTGTCTACTCTCTCTTATAAGAAGAATTAGGTTTCGAATTCTCACTCCCTTGCTATCAATAATAGTTTTGATCTTTTGTTCTTGATCATTCTGGTGGATTCTAAATCTTTAACTTGAGAATTCAAGGTGTTCAAGGGTATTAAGGTATTAATCTTTTCTATGCTATCACGTTGCGTAATGTTGAATTAGAGCCTTGATTTGTTTGGTTTGGTGGCAAAATGGCAAAGCTAGTGGTAACCATCTTATTGAAAACTACCAAAATGTTTCAATATTTTGTTCTCTATTTTTCTAGTAGATTCCATATTTTTACCTTGAGGATTCAAGATATTTAAGGGTTTAGTCTTGTATTACTAAGTGTGGTGGGCCTTTTTGTATTTCTGGGCTGGATTGCTTCCTACCGCGCTGTGGCCCAATAGTTCTGGGGTAGGAGAGTTGAGACTTACTCGATTGAAACTCACCTCATGTCAGCTTGTGTGCAAGCTAGAACCCCTTTTTGCTAAGATCTTGGTCACGTGCCCACGGCAGAGAATGCTGTCATAAAATGTTATGGCAGAAGGCACATAATATAACAGGATAAGAAAAACATGTTTGCTATCAACAAAAAAAGATAATATTTAAACCACTTTCTCAACAAGAAAACACGATTATATGAATATATCAGGAATAAGTTAGCAAGAACAAATAAAAAAAGAAAGGAATGATATTTTGTTTAAACAATCACAATAAAAGAAGGGAAGGGGGATTAATCTGCTTTAAATCCAAGAAGAGAACCAGTCTCCAATGTGGGCAATCTCACAGAAGAATCCTGCCATAGAAATTGTTTATTTTGAAAGAATGGACCAAAATGGCTTAATCCCAAGTCCTTTGACTTGTTAGAGAGTAGGCTATTGAGAGGGAGAGAAGGGAATAGCCTATTGGTGCATGCCTTATCACACTTTTGTTTTCTCACATTACTTTTTATCCTCTTTGCTTTTTCGTTGTTTTCTTTCTTGCTGTTCTCTCACTTGTTTCTTCTTACTTCTTACTCTTGCTCCTTACTTCTTGCCTCCCTCCTCCCTTTACTGTGCACAGCTAAGACTCTTTTATATTGTCTACCGTAATAAGTTTTACTATTTTACCCTTCAACTACTTTTGGCCTGGTATAAGTATCCTTCCCGAGCCACTCATTGGTCTATTGGCTGCTCAGCCAGCACCATTACTCTGTGCTGGCCCCTCATTCCATTTCCAGACAAAAGAGTTTTGCTTTATTTTCTTACTCTCCGTGGCATTCCCATCCAGATTAAGGGTTAGGTATTGTCTCTTACTAACTCCTATGGCATGCACCTAGTGATTCTAGCTCAGTTTTCCCTCTTTTGGGTGGTATGTCATCCAAGCAAGACATTTTTCCCAAAAGAGCTTGAGTGTGAATCTCTGAATAGACTTCCCCCATCTCCCCACTGTCAGGCCATATCTTCTCTTACCTTTGACCCATGGCCTACCGTATCTATATTGGTTGAGTACAAGTGGATGATGCTTGAGCCTTGTGTGTGCTCCACTCTCATGTGAGTCCATGGCTTGTTTGTTATTCATGTGTTTGTCATTGCCTGTGGATTTTTCCGGTTCTTGCTGCGTGTTCTGCTGCTCATTTTTAACTGTTTATGGTGTGAATGGGTCATTGGGTCTTCGTTCTTTGTATCTCGCTTCCTCCCTAGGCTAGGTTTTGCTTGGGCATGGGCACTTCCTTCTTCAATCCAGCCCTTGCCTTTTCTTACTTTTAGCTTGTGGGCCAGCTTACACTTCTGCCACGCTGTTCCATTGCTTCTGCCATGTTATCACTCAACTTATGCTTGTTGGGCCTCCTTTGGGCCTGTCATATACTTTTCCTTTACTTAGTTCATGTTGCCCAGTACTTCCTGTTGGGTTAATTCTCACACTATTTTAGGCTTCCTTGGCCCATCTTATTCCTTTGGGCATTTTTGGCCCGCTTTATTCCTTTGGACATCCTCAGTCCATTTCATTCCTTTGGACATCCTCAACCTAATCCAATCCTATACTCCCATTATCTTTTGCTAAATCTTTCGGGCTTCCCCGGCCCAATTACCATATCTTTTACTTTCGGGGCTTGTTGGTCTTTGCACCAACCTCATTTACTAATTCCTTTTTTGGGCTCCTTTGGCCCATTCTTGGTTTGCTTTCCATATCTTATGATTCTCATGGGCTTACTACTTCCTTCTCTAGGCTCCCTTAGGTCCATTTGTTTTCTTTGTGGCCCTTTTTACTATTTTATAGGTATGTGGACCATTATTCCTGCCATTTGGGCTTAATGGTTTTTTTTATTTTGCTAACTCTTCTTCTTTGACCCTTTTTATATTGTTGGGCTTCTTGTTATTGGCCCTTTTTTGCCAAAATGGGCATCAACACTAAGCTATACTTATTCTAACTCTTTGTTATGTTACGCGCGCTTCTTATTGAATTATTAAAAAATTCTAGCGTTGGATTAAACTTTCTTGTTTTTCTTAAGACTTCTGCCAAATTTTGTATTAGTTGGATGTTATTCAACCTATAAACTCATATTTTGTGCATAATTTAAAATATATAATATTTAGAATTTAAATAGTTTATTATTGAGATAATTACTAATCTTTAATAATGTTGAAATTTTACAAACATGAAGGATATAAGAAAGAAAAAAATGTAATCAACACTAGTAAATTTGTTACTTGTTCTAAACTTAAATTCTGGCTCTGCCTACAATACTGTTATCAAAAGCTATGCGAAGTAAAGCTCGCTATCAGCCTATTACTCTACATGCATGCATTGATAAAGCTAAGTTGGAGGTAAAACTGAAAAAATAGATTCTTTTCTTGGGCCAGAAGACAAGGAAAGCAAAGTGGACAGGACCTACCATATCAACCAAAATGAATAGAGGTTTGTTGGACTTTGACACGCCGCCCCATTCTCCATATCAACCAATATATGAACATTTTACGAACCTTAAACAGCCAATGTTGTGAGAACTTTTACATTAAAAAATTATATCATTATCAAGAAAATGGTATCAGTGGCTTCATACTTCATAGCGTGGCATACGGTCATTGGTTTTAGGTTGAGCATGAGAGAGCTGACCCAAGCTCATGTGCAATATTGCAAGTAACGGGAAGATCTAGGTTAAAAAAGCTTTTGAAAGAACATCAAAAGCTGGTCAAAAAGAGGGAACAGTCGTTTATTTGTAGTACAGGAAACACGTCATAGGCAACAACTAGTCATTGTTTTGTGTTTGTTTTGGAAGTTTACTTGAAAGTTAAAACTTAAAACAGTAGAGCAGTGATGGGAAGCAAGGCAACTAGTCAATACCGAGCATTGATAATCATTGATCAAGCAATGCAAAGAAAAAAAAAGAAAGAAAGAAAAGCAAGGAAGGTTGTTTGTGTTATGCTAGTAAGAGAGACTAGGTACTGTAAGAATGCATTGTGCTTTCGTATGGTTTGACTTGTTTGATTTAACATTTGCTTGAATTAAGCAATTAATGTATTAACGCTATCAACAATTTGTATTTCTGCTATTTGTGTAATACTATTTATTATTAGGAAGACTTAGTTTAGGTCCAATGCATCTAGTGCACTAGACCTGATCAGATAGTGACACGTGTCCAAAAGTGAACATATGTTACCATCTCAATGAGTCCAATGCCACTGAACACATGTTACCATCTCAATGAGTCTAGTGCCACTAGACACTAGATCCAAGTTTGACCCTGACTAGAGGATGAGTATGCGCTCGTTTTTGCCCCTCTACCAAGTAAACAAGTATTAAAACATACTAAATCTAAATTGCTTGAACTAGACCGAAGTGGACTGAAATGGACAAAAATGCGACGCCTTTTCTTTTCTTTTCGTTTTTTTTGAGAAGGAAAAAGCTACGCTGATGTTGGTCAACAAAAGTAGAGAAATAGACTGAATTGGACTAAAGTAAACGAAATTGATTGAACTGGACTGAAGTAAACCAAATGGACTGAATTCGACAGAATGGACCCAAATAAACTGAACTTGACTGAAGTGGACCAAGTGGGCAGAAGTAGACCAAACTAGATTGAAGTAAATTGAATGGGCCAAACTTAACCAAAATAGACCAAAATGCTATTTTGATGTGGCTTAACAAAGCGTAGCAACAATAAATGCTAGATTTAAATATTATATTAACACTAGTCACTAGTCAGGATCATAGTCACTGGTCAGGATCATAGTATGGAAACGCCATTACCACTACACTGCAAATCCATAAAGATTCATCTCAACAACCACGAAATCTATTAATGGGATCATCTTGTATTGTATCGCTGCACTTCACTAACCTGGCCAGTTACAATGAGGCAATTGTACACCATAGCAAGCCATCTTCCCTCAAATTCAACTTTGATTTATTGATACCTTAGCATTTGATTCAGAGAATCTAATATGCTCCGGCATCCAGATTCCACTTGTTTTTAAACATTCTAATATAATGGACTGGAGATTTAGCATATGCCTCAAAGCATCTTTGTACATGCCTAGATCTCTTTCTTCATGAGGCTCCAAATTAGTCTGGGAAAACGTTATGTTTAGGCAGGAAGCAGACTAGTTATTGCATACTTAAAATGTTGAGCATAACCAAGATTACTAAGGAACACTGGGCACCATATGGCAATAGAATTCAAGCAATTATTCTGACACCCGAGAAGTTGAGACTTGAGTAATCCTCTCATTCTCATGAGTGGAGACTAGATACAAAAATGGTTTATTCATTACCTATGTTTGTGCTAATGACTCCATTTTCTCCTGTCTCCCAAAATCATGAAACACCTTATTTTTAATCTAAGGAACATTGATAAAAATTATAAAACGCCTTATATAATCTATGGAATATCGATAAGGGTTGTTGGAACGTGGGGATTGGGGAGAGGAGAGTAAAGTGGAAGGTAGTCGGAATATACTTAAATATCGTACATTCTACACACTTTTTCTCCTCTTCCCTCTCCCTCCATTTAAACAAAAGTAAGGGAACAAATGGAGGTGAATGAATAATGACAATCTGCTAAAGAAATCAATCTGATATCTTATTGCTTTGAATCATGCAAACAATAACAAGAACAAAAATGTTCAAACTACTAGACTAATATGCCAGTGAGATTTTAATCATTGAGTACTACACAAACAAAAAAGAAAAGGAAAAACATTTTGACATGGATCAAACCACTACAAAACAAGTTTAAATATACAACACATGCCCAGCTAAAGCGACAAAGCTTTGTCTAAATTGGCCTGCAGCAGAATGAATCTAATGCCTCTATAGATTCACCTCAAAACTTTTCAAAAGATTGGATTAAATTCTAACCTCAATGCCTTCCTGTAACAAGTGTTCTTTTACAGATTGTACAGGCACCTGCAACCCATAAATCAAGGAACACAGATGAAGTGATGAACCACTATGGCATTGACAGGGAAACAAAGGTTATGCTGGTTGAAGGTTTTTAATATATTAAGATGATAAGTAATAAATTGAAAGAGGAGAGAAGTGGATGACGCTCATATTAAAAAGAAGAAAAAAAATTAAAATGATATGGAATAGCCTCTATATATGTATATAAAAAGGTGAAGACAAAATAATGATAATCTCCATCAGCATTGGCATATAAATGAAGTTCAAGAAATATTTCTATAGTTTTGTACCTCCTTCCTATGGAAGATGCCAGCAGCAAGGGCAGCAGATGCATTTGTTTTCGTGAACACCTCTGTGAAGTGCTCAACAGCACCAGCACCACTACTTGCAATCACAGGGATGCTTACAGCATCTGAGATCAACTTTATTAGATCTATATCAAATCCTTTTCCTTGACCTGTAAAAAAATTTAACCATGAAACAATAAACTAATTTCAGAATAAACCAAGTACAAGGTGACTGTTACAATTAAAGCTGCCATCTAGAGGAAGACAAAGAACTAGTTTAGTTTGTCAAACCTCCAAGAAGTTTGCATCTTATGGCCACAAAATCTTTACAAAGAATAAATTTTGTGAAAAAATTGGATTGGTATACTGTATAGCAAAATGTATGGTGTAGATATAGACAAATGGGTTCTGTTACCAGTTTCGAATAAATGCTTCAAATATGATTTGATGGTCAAAATGAAAACCTATGGGGGCATTTTCTAATAAAAACAAGAGTTGGATTTACCATCACAATCAATGCAATTTAGCAGTATTTCTCCAGCTCCCAACTCTTCAACTGCTTTTGCAAGCTCATAAGCTCCAATTGGTCGACCTTCTCGCCCACCATTAACCTTAATGACAAACAACAGAGAGTTGAGTAAGACCAAAAAATCTTCTAAAAATGAAAGCAGGCAAGTAAAAATCTATAATTACAATGTAGAATGACATGTAAAACGTAGCATTCCCAAAATACAATTGCACTACTACTCCATCAGCAGTGGAGATGAGTGCGCTTACAAAGAAAGCAATAAGACTTACAGTGCACTGGTACCAGGCATACTCTTCCCCATTTGGACCTGAATTCAACGTAAGAAAGATGGTTACAAACACACTTCACGAAAAATGGAAGACAAGTAGTACATCTTTGGACCTGCCTGGTTCTCTGTCAGATACAGGTAATTTGTTTTTCACCCTGGGGTGGAGAGAAAGAAGTAGCAAATTTTCTTCTTTATTGTTGAAAACTGACCATATTAACCTCTCATATTTGATAAAAGAATCTACCAGGTGGCCCAATAACATTAGATTAACAGCTTCCTAGGAAAACTAGCTAAAACTTATACTGACACCAAGTCAGACATGGCAATCCAATATATACCTAGCAAGAGAATTTTCAGTCTTAAATGGGGTTTTCCAAGCACTAAAAATATGAATTTACAGAGAAAATAAAAAACAAATAAGATTTTTTAAATTAATTTCCTTTTACCTGGGTTTTTCAACTTAACAGCCTTGAACTCTACATCATTGGGATTCTTGAGGTACACCCTACGAGGATCAATACTTACAACTACAGCCTGAAAAGTAAATAAATAATTAACCAACAGTAAAGGCAGCTTCAATCATGCATCTTGAGAATAATGACTTTGCAGTCTAAGCACACAGTGCAAATTACATCCCCCAGGAATAATTACAAGATATGTCCTAATGCAACAATTCAAAATGAAATCATGAAAAATCCAGTATGTAATTTATGCTTTCAACATTAAACTTGCAAAAGGAAAAAAGTTTTTGCTAATATTTTATGTTTCTGGAAGATCACTGATTTTTCCAACGGACAAAGATGAAAGACCACGGAAACCAGAAACTGAAAAAAGTCTCAGCACAAGAAACTAACTAAATTTTACAGAAGTAAAACCCACCAAAAAGAATAAGAGAGGTGGCATATTTTTCCATAATAGAATGTATATACATGGATTCTCCATGAATTATTTTATATACAGGAAGCACTTCTCTCCCCTTCTATGGATTCTCTCTGAATCATTTTAAGAACAAATGCAAAGAAATGCAACAAAAACATTGGATCAATTACTCTAGCATTTGTATGCTTAGGACATTTATTATGCTTTAGATTAATGCAAAGAATGTATATACATGGATGACGGGGGATATGGACATGCATACATTTATAGCGAGAAATGAAGTACCTGATTTCCATAAACTCTTGATATCTGCTCTAAGCTAGTCTTTCCAGTCTTTACCTGAAATAAAAGACAGTTTATCAAAAGGGACACACACGCAAACACTCATGCACAGGCTCTCATGCAAATTTGCATGGATGGTTAGGGAATTAAAAAGTGGGAAGCATACTCCTGTTCTTAAATATTCTTCAGCAGCGTAAACAGCATCACTTCCAATGGAAATCTTATCAGCACCAGATCTGAAATATTCTGAGGCAACTTCCAAACTAGTATAGTGCCTGAAGAAAGGGAAATGGGGGATGCCTTAAATATGAGACTTCACTAAATTGTGAATGATCAAGTAAATAATTATAAAATACAAAATCAGGGCATTTCTAAAGAGAACCACTGTTATGGAAATTAAAATCAAACATAATACACTAGCAACAAAAGTAACACCAAAGAGTATACCTTCCATTTGCATCTGTAAAATCTCTAATGCCACCACCAACAGTTAATGGTACAAAAACATTTTCTGAAGTGTATCTTAATACCTACAATAGAAAGCAGATTAAAATCAGAGAGCAGAATCAACATATAGCATTTGTAGTAAAATAAATTTATACTGTTACATGAAAAGATTAATGTTGGATGTTTTTGCTGCAAAACAAACCTGCAGCATTGGCAAATCGCCTAGAGGAAAGTCTCGGAAGCCAGTAATATTCAGAAAGCTAACCTGCAGTTTAACATTACCACTTTATTTAGAATATAATTAATAAGTAATAATGTATAAGCATTCAATTCTGTCCAAAGCATACCTCGTCAGCCCCATCTATGTAATACTGTCCAGCAAGCTCCACTGGTTTGCCAAGGTTTCTAACCTACAAAAGGTTTATGACAATTTGATTACATTATACCAAAATACAACGAATTTAGGAGGGAGTTAGAGGCAGCTCCCATATCATTTTAATTAATTCTCTTCAACTTTTATGACTTAATGATTCCAAATGAGTGCACAATGTCTGTACCCATAAATCAGATACATTACCTCATTCTCTTCTGTATGCTCTCTTACATCATATTGGTCTCCTTTCGTCACAACAAGATCACCTTTATCATTTGCCCTCACATCAAGACAAGCAATTACCTAGACATAATATAGTTAAGCATGGAGCCTTTGTCAGAAGATCAAAATACAATAAAATGATGTAGCCACCAAAGCATAAAAAATAAAATAAAAAAGGCTAAGAATTCTTTAAATCCCCATGATAACATTAGTTGCACCGGGCCATAAGTGGTGCATGGAGAAAACTAAAAAATTGACACGTGCAAGCAAGCGCACATACACACACACACACAAAAAAGGGCGGTGGGAAATTTAAATGAAGAAAACAAAGGTTTTATTTTAAACTACTATTACCCTTTTTGCAAGTTTTGAAGCTTTTCCTTCGGTAGGCTTCTGTCTTCACATAAACATTTAAGAATGTTAGATAGTTTAACTGAGAAGTTGAGAAACATAAGAGACGCATAAATATCAAAGGTACGAAGGCTACCTTTGTCGTGGTTGACTTAGGATACAAGAATCTTCTCAATATTGAAAGACCAACATCTGAAACATTCATTTTCAGGTATTACAGATGTTAATGGAGTGGTAAACTGATTTATAATATGTCTACATCATTTTCTCAATCTATCTATTAATATGAGACTTGCAAAAAACAAAAACCTATTTGATAATCAAATAGTGACAAATTATTACATAGCGAATCAGATCAGGAGGAATCCACTAAAAGGAAAATATGGAAGACTTTTACAATTATCTTCAATGCCAACAGGGCTGAGACAAGAATCTGTACACTTTGAGCTACCAAAAAGTGAGAGTAATAGATATCTTGCCTCCACTCTTTTCTGGATGGAACTGAACTGCATGCACATTTCCTCTTCTAATAGATGCTATAAAATTGTCACCATAGTTGCAGGTAGATGATATCCACTCTTTGTTGTCATCTGACTGGAGAAAAAATTGTCACTAATTTACATGCAAATTAATGTATGTGTAGTTGAAGCATGCAACAGCTTAGAAGACAACCTTATTAAGTTTAAAAGAAAAAAAAAATTAAAGCACATACTGGCATGGCACGGTAAGAGTGAACAAAATAGACATGGCGGTTTCCAATATCATCCAAAATTTCTGAGTTGTTTTTTATATGCAAAGCATTCCAGCCAATATGGGGTACTCTGAAGTCATTTGACGAGTCAAAACGCCCAACCACACCCGGTATTAAGCCAAGACCATTTACTGAGATATATATAAAGCTGTTAGTTGAAGGTAAAAGAAAGGAATCTGGAAGTACTGACTGTGTTTACCTATAAAGTGTTGAAAAATTGTAATACATTCAATTCAATTCACAGGGCATTTATACCCACCTTAATAGGTTTGTATATTTACAACTCTTTTGCTTCTATATTTTACAAATTTAGACACCTCCATAAACTTCGCACACCTCCCTCTCTCCTAATTTTTACCCTTTTAATATCATTTATTGATTATTTAATATCACCATCAACATCATTATAATAAGTCCACTAAACTGCACAAAGCTGAATGCTGACTATGCAAATAAGGAAAAGAAATGATTATTGTTTTGTAAAATAAATTTTTTTTTAAAAAAATCTAGCCAAGAGGCTTGTACTTCGGTAACAGTGCATGATCACCTTTTTGATGAGGACCAGGGCTCAATTTCCCCCTTCTCCCTTGTTGTAAAGATTGAATTATAAAAAAAAATATATATATATATATATATATAAAATCAATATAGAGAAGGATTATATAAATGAATGCTTTCACTACCAAATTTTGTTCACATTTCCATACACTTCTAAATTAGATATCACAAAGAGTCTTGTAGCTCAATGGCATTACTAGTTCTTCCATGGAGGAGAACCTGGGTTCAAATCCCTCCTCTCCCAGTTATTATAAGCCAAACAAAAAAAAAAAAAAGATATATGTTAAGAGGAACAAAACAATTCACATAAATCAGATATGACTAACCTGGTCCATTCTCCTCACTGGACTCAAAAAGTAACTGAAGTCCAAGACAAATGCCCAAAAAAGGGCGATCCTTCTCAATATAGGAACAGAGTGCTTCAGCCATCCTGCAAAACATCAAAACACCAAAAGCATCTACACTGAATTAAAATATGCATTTGTTTTTTAGCTAAGTAGCATCTACACTGAAAATTGAACATAAATAGCTTTAGTCAGATCAAAAAATTGAAAAGTTTCTACATGTAGCTCAATTTTGGATTGCACCACCTAATTAACCTTAAAGTTTCTGTTCAAAGTGATTGATTCCAATATTACCACATGATTCTGTAAAGCAACTCACCCAATGGGTCTTGAACCAACGACCTCCCCATCCACCTTGCTCTTAAAAGGGAATGCTACAAGGGGATGAGGGAGGTGCCATTTGAGCTAGAACTCATGAGCTCTGTATAGCATCTGTGACCATTACTTTTTTTTTGGGGGCGATAAAAACTATGACCATTGCTTGTATACTTTACAAGGTTAATTTTTGTTTGATATACTTTTCATAACATTTGAATACAACCTAAAGCATTATAAGTTACACACTTAAGAGTCATTACCACTTCAAGGAATTAGACAAGCAATTGCTCCTAATAAATAGTGCACAAAAAAAAAAATTCAACACAAAAAACAAATACCCATTTTTGTTCAGCACATCCATGGCCGCCGCAAATGCCCCCACACCCGGAAAAACAAGTCGATCTGCCTTTAAAATATCCTCTGGAGTTTGCACCTACATTTCAAATTACATAAAGAAAATTAATACACTATCCTATATTCATCCAATCTAGGAAAACTAGAGTTATTTGCACACTATACTTAAAAGCCTTATTAAAACTAAACATGCTTCTCTCTAATTCAAAAAACAAATAAATCAAGTATAAATAAATATAAACTACAGCAAAAGCACTAAAAAAGTTGATAAGTGAAGCAATTCTACGAATTTAATTATAAAAAAAGTGAAAAAGATTACATCTTTGATGTCAAAGCCGAGATAGCGAATCGCATTCCTCACGCTACGAACGTTTCCAGCTCCATAATCAAGCAGCGTCACAACTTCAAATTTTTAATTAAAAAATAAAATTAATTAATTAAAAAATTATCAGAAAGCTTAAAAATAATTTGTGTGAAAGAGAAAGAGTACCAGAGTCGCCGGAGGCTCGGACAGAGAGGTTTCTAGGAGATTTGAATTTGGCGGAATAGTGAGTTTTGCTGAAACTATTGCGACGAAATAAGAGAGATGAAGACGAAGACGAAGACGACGACAATAGTCGAGCTGTTGAAGATAACGGGGACGAAGAACAAGAAGAAGAAAATGGAGGCGCCTCCATTGTCAAAGCCCGAAACTGCCGCTCTCTTTGTCTCTCTCAGTCTGTGTATTGTTTGTGAGTGACGACTCGAAGAAGACACAGTGGTATGCGTTATATAGCTGTCTCTGTATGGGTGGGCTCGATTATTGATTGGGCTCCATGGCTTGTTTTATTTTGGGCCTTGGTATTATACAGGCCCACATTGGATCTGCTTTAGACGAGTCCATTCTTGTTTTGTTTGTTTTTGGGCCTGAACCCCATTCTGTTGGCACAAAAAGGTCATAATAATTTGTGTTTCACTTTGAAGCAATGAAGAAACTAGACTAAAATTAATATGAACGCTACAAATGTAAGAACATTGTGGTGGGTCTTTTTGTTATTTTGGGCTAAACTGCTTCCTGCTGTATTGGGCCCAAGTATTTTGGATAAGAGAGTCAGGACCGGCCCAATTGCAACTCACTTTGATTCAACTTGCGCACAAATTATGTCTTTGTTTGCCGAAACTATTGTCACACGCCCACGACAAACGAAACTGTCGCAGAAGAAAGTTGTGGCGGAATGGGTGCAACAAAACAATGATAAGCAAGATACGTTATTGTTAAACAAACTAAACAAACAATCTTTCGCTAAAATAAAAGAAAAGAAAAAGTTGTAAGAGTAATAATAAAGGCTGGAGGAAAAAATATAGCAATAATTAGTAAAGTCAAAGAAGAATATGACTAGTTTGCCACATTTAGTTTAGATACGGGGCTGTGGTCAGGGAGGAAACCATTTCCTCAATGTGGGTAATCTCACAGGAGCATCGTATCGCGAAAATTACACACTTTGAGGGAGCGGACCTGAATGGCTTGTGTCCGAAAGTATTGCTTAGCAGAGGGTAGGCTTTAAGAGGGAGAGAAGAAGAAAAATTCATTGATGCATGCCTGCCATTCTAATCTCTCTTACTCCTTTTCGTTTAACTCTCTGTTTCTTTCCCCCGTTTTACTATTTCAATTCTTCCTTTTGTTTTCTCTCTTTTCTTTAATGCTTTCTTGTGCGATGTGATGGCGATCACTCTTGTGGTGATTGCTACCGTTGTCTCCTCCCACTGTGCACGGCAAAGGCTCTTTATATACTACCTGCCGCAACTGTTTCTTTACCATTTTACTCCTTAACAACCCTTGTCTGGTTTAGGTGTTCTTGTCGACCACCACTGGTCTGTCAGTGCCCCAGCCACCACCACTTGTGCTGGCTATGCCACTTCCCATTACCAGACAAAGAAGGTTGTTTTGTTTGTTTGCTCACTGTGGCCTTCTCATCTGCCATGGTGTGGGTGTTCTCCCTTCTTATCCCTTATGACATGCACCTAGTGGTTCTCGTTCATCCTCTCTCTTTTGGGTCAGATGTCATCACAACAGGACATTTCCCTCAAAAGAGTTTAAGCAGGATCTCCAAAATAAGCTTCCCTTCCTCTTTGCCACCAGACCATACCCTCTCTTACCTCTGACCCATAACCCACCACTTCTGTATTTTCTAGTACAGGCTGGTAAGGCTTGGGTCTTGCGTGTACTCCACTTCCTGTGTACGTGCAAAATTTGTTTGTTGCTGATGCATTTGCCGTGGTTTGGGGCTCGTCTGTGCATTTTGCTGCCCATCCTTGACCTCTTATGGCGTGAACCATCTCATGATCTTTCATTCCTTATTGGCCTGCTTCTTTTCAAGGGTTGGGTTTTGCTTGGGTTTCTCCTTTTAGTCCATTCCTTGCTTCACCTGTAGTTTTATTGTCATTCTTGCCACACCATTTTGCTATTTTTGCCATGGTGTTATTGGACCCATGTTTGCTGGGCCTCTTTGGGCCTGCTACCTAATCTTCTTTCAATGACTCCGTATAGTCATTCATGTTACATTGTTTTCCCAATCCGTTATGTTGCTTGTGGACCCTTTTGTCCCATTTCTTTCTTCTTGGGCATCCTTGGCCCATTTGTTTTCCTTGAGCACCCTCAGCTCATTTCCTAATTCTATATTCTCATAGGCACTTTGCTAACTTTTTTTGGGCTTCCTTGGCCCAATTACGTTATCCTTCATGCTTAGGGCTGATGGGCTTTCCATCAGTCCTTTTCTTTCTTACTTCATTACATCGGGCATGCTGTGGCCCATTCTTACTTTTCTTCATTACATAATATTCATGGGTTTACTACTTCCTTCTTTTGGCTATTTCGAGTCCATTCGCTTTTCTCAAGACTCATTTATTTATTTTTTGGGCCTATGATCCATTATTTCTACTGTTGATGGTTCTTTCCTATCAATCCGCTAACTCTCTTCTTGCTTATATTGTTGGGCTTCTTCCTGCTGATGGGCTTTTAAAAAAAAATAAGCCTCAACAAATATTTTCAATAGCTTATCTAACTTTTTGTATTGTTTAAACGGTGAACAGTGACATTTAGTTTTTACCTACTTACTTTTTCAAATACATTTTCTAACAAATTCTCTATCATTTTCTTCATCTCATTTAAATATTATTTCTTCATTCATTCTTTTTTTTTTTTTTTTGAATCATTATTTATTCTTCATATGTTCATTCCCAACAACTATGTTTTTTCAATGAAAAGTGTTATATTCACAACATTTTTCACAATACTTTCACAAGAATCGCAACAAAATCTTATGTGGAAAGTTGTTACTAGTTCCAATTTAAACCCACCACTAAAATTATTTTTTTACTCACCAATATTAGCTAATACCAATCTGTTACTTAAAATTTATTGTGAGAATATTGCGGTAGTATTTTTTAATTGTCATTTTTTATTCTTTATATTATTTTTCATTTCAATTTTATCCATACGTTTTTTTTTTCTCTTGTTTTTTCTCCACCACACAATATACCCACTCTAGCTTCCTTCTTTTTCTTTTTCTGCTTGATTCCAGATCACTTTCTCCAGCTCTCTCTCTCTCTCTCTCGCTCTCTCTCTCTCTCTCTCTCTCTACTTTTTCTTTTTCTACTTGATTCTAGAACATTCTCTAGCTCTCTATGTGATAAGAAACAGAGAAAGAACAAGCAAGAGATATCTTGCTTGCCCCATCGTTGATCGAAGGACACCGACAGGTGTAGAATCTTGCTTGCTCCACCGTTGCTATCTCTCTGTCCTTTTTCTTTTTTCTTTTTTTGCTTTTATTGTTATGATTTGATTAATTTTAAGATTGTGTTTTTGAGTTTGTATTTTGATTATGCTTGAGTTTTGAGATGTTTAAGGAAAGGATTGTTGTGTTTGTAGCCATTGTGAGAGGAGAGAGAAAGAATTGTGTTTTTATTGAGTTGTATGATTTTTTTAAGTAGAATTTTTTTTTTTTGGAGTTGCTACAATATTTTCTATATCTAAAAAAGCACTGTAACAACTTCAAAGAAAATTTGGAAAAATTTTGAATTTGGAGAATCTGTTGGAGCTGATTTTTGGGGTTTGTTCTCCAAAAAATAGAGTTAGCTATATTGGAGATGCTCTAAGGCCATGGAGGAGACCATTGACCAAGAAGCCATATAATAAGTAGCTCGAAGGTTAATCCAAACTAAAGCCAAAAGAAGTAAAATGTTCCAGAAGTTAAACAAAATGGAAAAACAATTTTTAAAAAAATAGGTAATATAATAAAGTGACATGGATTTTTAGATACATAAAATGTCGCTAATTGAAACAACATGAGTGAACCTTGTCAGGAACCTTATAGTTGAGTGATATTGTCTACTCTCTTTTACAAGAATTAGGTTTCAAATATCTCATCCATTGTTCTATCTATTGAATTATCAAAACATAAGTGAACCTTGTGTTTATATTTCATGTTGGACATTTACTTTTCTAGTGTACATAAATGTGTAGATGGATGTGTACTTGCAATAATGTGATGCATCACAATAATTCCATGGTATAAGATAACTAAACCTTGGTATTGAGTGTTTTAGTTCACAGAGATTGAGTTGATCAATTTCTCTATGTTGATGCTCATTTTGGGAAGCCCAGTAGGAAGAAGAAGCACAACAACATAGGCAGAAAAGAGTTAGTAAATGGATAGAAAAGTCATTAAGCCCAAGCGGCAGGAATAATGGATCATAGGTCCATAAAACAAACAAATGGACTTTGAGGAAGTAAACGGGCCTAAAAGAGCTCGGAAAGAGAGAAGTAGTAAACTCATGGGCAGTATGTGATTTAGAAAAGTGATAATGGGCCACAGCAAGCCCAAGTAATGAAAGTAAAGAAAGTAAGGGGTTGATGGAGAGTCCATAAGCCCCAAAGATAAAGGATAGAGTGACTGGGTCAGGGAAGCCCAAGGAGTTAGTAAAAACCCATGGGGAACGCAGAATTAGAAAGAGCCAAGGATGCCCAAGTAAATGGGCCAAAGATGCCTAAAAAGAAATAAATGGGACATAGGAGCCCGTAAGTAATGTAGTAAAAAGCCCAATGATCATACTGAGTCATCAAAACAAGAATAAGCAGCAGACCAAAAGAGGCCCAGCAGGCTTGGGTTAAGTAACACCACATTAAGAATAGCAAAGTGGTAAGGCAGAAAATGGTAACAATATTGCAGGAAGGAACAAAAGAGTGGACTGAAGGAAGCAAAACCCACAATCAAGCAAAGCCTAGCCCCTAAAAGAAGCAAGCCAATAAAGAAGGGGTAATCAGAAAACAACTCACACCAAAAGAAGTCAAGGATTGACGACGGAATGTGCAAACGACCTCCAGATCGCAGGGAACGCATGAGCAACAGACAGTTTTTGGACAAACATGAAAGTGAAGCATGCGCAAGGCCTAAACACTACCAGCTTGTACCCAGACAATACAGGAAGTTGTGAGTCATAGGTTAGAGGTAAGAGGGCATGGTCTAGCGGTAGGGAGAGGGGAAAATCTATTTTGCGGTTCCTGCTCAAGCTCTTTTGGGGAAAATGTCCTGCTGGGATGGCATACCGCCCAAAAAAAGTAAGGATAAGTTGGAACCACAAGGTGCATGCCATGAAGGATGGAGAGAGAGAACACCCATGCCGTAGCAGGTAAGAATGTCACAACAAGCAAACAAACAAAATAGTCCTTTTCATCTGGTGATGTGGAGTGGCACAGCCAGCATAGGTAAGTAGAGCTGGCTGGGCAACTAATTGATCAGTGATGGTCAGCAAGGACACCCACACCAGACAAAGGTGGATAATGGCTAAAATAGTAAAAGTCAGCTGCGGCAGGCATTGTATAAGGGACCCTTACAGTGCACAGCATAAGGGAGATGACGAATACAGTAATAGTAACCTTTAGGAAAGAATCACAACAAAGAAGAAAACATTGAAAAAGAAAAGAAAAAGAAAAGAAAAGAAGAAGTAGAAAGAACAAAAAATAGAGAGCATAGAATGGCAAACATGCACCAAATAAGTTGATCCCCTATCTCCCTCTAAGGCCATGTTCTTTGCTAAAGGCAAAAGGATTCTTATGAGCATAGACTACTTAGCCCCATTCCCTTAAAGTGATTAATTTCTTTTTTTTAGGGAGATTATTTGCATTGAGGAAATGGTTCCCTTTTTGGTTCTGGCCCTGTGATATGATTTGGCATGGCAGACTGATATTTACCTCTTTGATTCAATAAACCTATTACTATTCTTTCCCCATTTAGTTCTATTGTTTTATGTACGGGGTATCCTTTGTCACTCCTCTTTACTTATTTTGTTTAAATAGTGAACGCATTTCCTTTGTTATCGTTATTATATTTGCCATGGGCATGTGATCAAAACTTTGACAAACGGGGCATGGTTTGTGCATAAGACGGACCAAGGTGGGTTGCAATTGGATCAGTCCTAACTCCCTAATCCAGAACATTCAGGTTTAGTACAACAAAAGGTAGCCCAGCCCAACATTACAACAAGGCCCACCACATTTAAATTGACGACTCCATTGGGGAGTTGGGAAGTAGATAGGAACAAAAATCCTCGCACACAAATGCCCCCAAAATTCAGACAATGCAAAACATAAGTGTCGTGCCCTCCTAAGCAAAGTCTAGGCCAACAACGCCTCACCAGCATCAGCCAAACCAAATGGAAGGCACCAACTGGCTGGGGGCTGAACCCCAACCATAGGCAAGAATCCCCACTAACAATGCCAATGTTTTTGTTGAGGTGCTGTAGGTGCTGCAACATTCACAGCAGCAGATGATAGAGGAAATCCACCAGTTGAAGGCAGATAAGACAAAAAAGAAGGGGAGCCAACATGTCGCAGAGCAAGTGGCAGACAAAGAGGAGATACCGGTTGAAGGTGCTCCGTAGAATGCGGGACAACATTACATTACTATGGCTGATGTAGCAGCTCTCTTAGAGCAAGAGAGGGCTAGAGTGCCAAAGGAGAGATTCTATGCATGAAGGCCTCCTTACACATTGAGGGTGCTCAGCAAATCATACCCTCAGAGGTATGAACCACGAGCTTTCGCGTAGTATGATGGCAGGAAAGGAAGTGTCGTTGAGCACGTGAGTAAGTTTATTGATACTCTTGGCCCTTAAGCAGCAGACGTGGACTTATGTCTTCAGGAATTTTTTAAATCACTATGTGACCATGCCTATACCTGGTATATCAGTCTAAAGCCAGGATCAATCCCAACTTGGGATGACATGATGAATGTATTTTGCACTAAATACTTCCATGGAGAAGAAACGGTAACACCGACAACCTTGCAAGCAACTAAACAAAGAAGTGGTGAGGATTTAATTCAAAGACATAGCACTTGATTGCTATGATCATTATGTGGAAAAGACATTGGTAGAAATGTGTATGACAAACATGATTAGGGAGTACAGAGCCGTTTTAGAATACTTGAAAATCTCCGAGTTTGCGCAATTGTTAAAAAAAGCCAGAAAGACTGCTCAGTCAGTAAAGCCAAGTTCTAACAAAAGAAATGCCCCAAAGGCCATAGCGGCATCCATTGGCAAAAGAAAAAGGAAAGCTGATGGGAGGGAGTACGATACCCTTTCACCAATACTATGTGCCCCAAACGAGTTAAATGTGCTCCTAGACAAGTGGATAGCAGATGGAGTCTTTAAGCCTAATCAAGTCTCTAGAAAGCCCACAGAAGAAGAGCGGAAGGACCCACGCTTCTGCTGTTTGCATAACTATGCGCAACATCCTACAGAAGAATGTTAGGTGCTCCGCAGATTGTTACATTGTAGGATTAAAGAAGGGACTCTAGAGCTATCTTAGCAGGAAGTTTAAAGAAACTCACTCCCAAACCACAAAGGGAAGGGTGTAGCAGTGGTAGTAATTTGTGTAGATCCAGGGAGGACGAGGAGAAGAATCTAGCCTTGCCTACCGCAGCAATTACCACCCTACAGAAGAGCTCCAAATTTAAAAATCTGTTTGACCAACTGAGGCTTACAACGAAAGAGCGAAAGATAACCATGGAGGCCCTGGTGAGCATTGCCTCCTAAGTAGGAATAGAATGTTTATTAGTGGAAGCCACAAATGACAGAGCTCTCTTATAAGAATCAAGTGAAATCACTTTCAATAATGAGGATATGGAGGTGGGGTACCTCAACCATAAGAGGCCCCTTTACTTAGTAACATCCATAAATCAAATCCCCATTAAAAGGGCCTTGGTGGATATAGGTGCTTCAGTAAATTTTGTTCCATTAAGCACTCTACAAGTGGTAGGAATTTCAGAAAGAAAGATTCAGGGGTGCCCAATGGAAAAGACCAAGTTCGGAGGAAATGGCGAATACACCGTAGGCCACATCCAACTATGGTTAAAAGGGCCGTATAGCTTCTTTAGCTCGATATCATGTGGTAAAGACGAAGGTTTCATATCATGTGCTTTTAGGAATGCCATGGTTGCATAAACATCGATTGGTCCCGTCTACCTACCACCAGTGCGCGAAGGGAAGATTGAATGGCAGTATGATACGTATAACAGCAAATCTATCACCATTTGAGCAAGCAGCAGCCCATCTAGTAGAAACCATGTTCTACGACCAATGGGTGCTATATCTGGGGAAGGCTTAGTTTCAAAACTACGAGGCACCTTCGTTCTTAGGTGGGAGGACATTCGGAGTGACTCGGAACCTGATTTGAAAGAGTTACTATCTCAGAGGAAAAAGAGGAAAGAAGCACCTTCTGTAGAGCAAGATGACACACCACAATGTGTTAGGGTCCGAGGCCCTGATGACAAGATTGTATACAAATTATGAAGGTACGCGGGGCCCACAAGTGAAACATAAGTGAGCCCCAGAAAAAAGTAGCAGCACAAGAGCCTGGTGTGTTGCATGGCTCAAGAAAACTCAAGGGAAGGAAGTAACGAAGAGAAAGAAGAGGAAGTCGTGGCTAAAAAAGATGCACAAGTTATGGCAGAAGAAAAGCTAGAAGAAATTAACCCAGGATTTGACCCGTAGAAATTGAGACCCATCTTAATCAGTTCATGATTGTCGAAAGAGGAGAAAGCAGAATTGATACTGTTGCTGAACGAATACAAGGATGTCTTTGCATGGAATTATAGTAAAATGTCAGGGTTGGATTCAGGGCTAGTAGTATATACATTGAATGTGGATCCCGAGGCCAAGCCAATGGCCCAATCTGCCAGGATATTCAACATCGAGATAGAAGGGTAGATAGTCAAGGAGGTACAAAAATTATTGGCCGCAGCATTCATTAAGCCCATTCAACACCCACGCTGGTTATCCAACATAATGCTAGTAAAGAAGAAGAACAAGTAGATAAGGTGTTGCGTAGATTTTAGGAATCTTAACAGGGTCTGCCCGAAAGATGAATTCCCACTGCCAAACATGGATTTACTAATAGATTATACGGCTAGAAGCGCCATGTTTTCATTCATGGACGGATTCAGTGGGTATAATCAAATCAGAATGGCACTAAAGGATGCGAAGAAAACTGCCTTTAGGACACCCATAGGCAACTTCTACTACACGTTTGGGTTAAAAAATGTAGGTGTAACTTATCAGCGGACAATGATGGCTATATTCCACAACATGATGCATCAGAAACTAGAAGACTATGTGGATGACATAGTGGTAGAATCAAAGAAGTGAGAAGAACATGTCCAAGTGTTGAAGAAGGTATTTGAGAGGTGTAGAACTTTCAAACTAAGGACGAACCCTCTCAAGTGCGCGTTTGGAGTGTCCTCAGGAAAATTCTTTGGTTTCCTGGTTCACAGTAGAGGAATAGACGTGGACCCGGCCAAAGCTACGGCCATAGCAACCATGAAACCTCCAACCACGGTAAAGGAGTTGAAGAGTTTTTTAGGAGAGGTCTTATATATTCGAAGATTCATCCTTGGATTGGTATCCATTACTTCTGCTTTCAACAAACTACTCAAGAAGAGGCAAAGCTTTAAGTGGGGAGAAGTACAGTAGACGGCCTTCAAAAGGCTACAACAGATTATGATGAACCTCCCTATTCTGCAAGCCCCAATCCGCAAGAAGCCATTGCTACTATACCTAGCCACCAACCAGTGCGCCATAGGTGCGTTGATCGCCTAAGAGAATGGAGATGGTATTGAGCAACCAGTTTACTACATTAGTCGTTCTCTAAAAGATACAGAAACTCGTTACCCAATGGCATAAAGGGCATGCCTGGCTATTGTGTATGCTTCGTAAAGGTTACGTCATTATTTCTTGGCTTATGAGGTGTGGCTGATGACTAAGTCCCAGACCATCAAAGCCTTGTTGCAATAACCGATCCTCTATAGTAAAATATTCCAATGGTTATTACAGTTGTCACAGTATGATCTGAAGGTGGGAATGCCTAAAGCGGTAAAGAGTCAGGCCATAGCAGATCTGTTGACACAATTCTTAGGAGAAGAGGAATTCCCACAAGATGATGAAGTCCTAGGAGAAGTAGCCATGGCAGAAGAAGTCAGAGAGAAATGGGTAATAAAATTTGATGGGTTTTCTACCACCCAATCTGGGGGAGTGGGAGTATTTTTGTATCATGAAGAAGACAAGGTTGTGGCATTATCATTCAAATTATAATTCCCATGTTCAAACAACACGACAGAATATGAAGCCTATCTAATCGGGTTAGCCACAACCCTTAAAATGGGAATCAAGCACTTAAGAGTAATGGGTGATTCGAACCTAGTGGTCTACCAGACCTAAGGGAGCTTCTCTTGGAGGGAATCCAGTCTGGCCCTATACAGAGTAATGACCCAGAAGATGGAGGAAAAGTTTTCAACCTTTGAAATAGATCATACTCCAAGGAGCGAAAACCGGTTTGCGGATGCACTGGTCGCATTAGGCTCATAAATAATTTTTGAAGGGGATAACACCAGGATAGAAGTCAGCAAGAGGAAATAGTCTATTATTGAAATATTGAAGGAAAGGTTCTAGGAGGAACAATGTGAAGGAGATTGGCGGATTCCTATAAGGGAGGCCTTGATAAAGGAAAGAAGTGTTGCAGAACTAAAGGTGTTAAAAGACTACGCCCTGGTAGGAGGAGAATTGTACTGCAGGATGCCAGGTGGGGTCTTGTTTGGATACGTAGGGCAGGAGGAGACCCAGAGAAAGTTGAAGGAAGTGCATGACAAGACTTGCAAATTCTGTAGAAGGATCAACCTTTACCGCAGACTTTAAAGGGTAGGCTTTTATTGGCCAAGTATGGGCAAAGATGCGGATCAAGTCCAAACCCAATGCAAGACCTACCAACTTGCGGCAAATAGAGAAGAAAGTTACACTGTGTTCATCAGTGAAGACTGGAGAAGTCCATTCACGCAGTATTTAGCAGAAGGAATCCTGCCATAAAAGCACAGTGAAAGATACAAGCTTAAGAAACTGGCAACATGCTACTTTTTGCATAATACAGTCCTCTTCAAAAAAGGGTATGATAGGGATCCCTTAAGATGTATAAGTCCTGAGGAAGCAAGAGATATGATGAAGGAAGTGCATGCAAGAGAATGTGGGGAACACCAGGGGAGCAAGAAGTTGTACGAATGCCTGCTACAAATGGATTACTACTGGCCCATCATGAAAAAGGATACAATTGAATTCGTGAAAAGATGCCATAGCTGCCAAGTACAAGCTAACTTAATTCACACCTACCCGCATAACTTACACAGTATGGTTACCCCATAACCCTTCCATACTTGGAGGCTTGATTTGGTGGGGCCAGTTAAGCCACCATCACGTGGATACATATGGATCTTGGTGGCTACAGAGTATTTTACCAAATGAGCAGAGGCAGTGCCACTTCGTAAGGCGACAGGGGGAGTAGTAGCTAACTTCATCAAAGAAAACATAATTGTGAGGTTTGGGGTACCTCATTGGATCATTAGCAACAATGGCACGCCATTTGTCAACAGTGACGTGAGGAAGATGTTGGAATTCTAGTAGGTTAAACACCATCGTTCATCATCGTACTACTTACAAGGAAATGGGCAAGTAGAGGCGACAAACAAAACCTTCATAAAGATCATCAACATAATGAGCCAAGAGTATACAGAAGGAGGATGGGCAATGCATCTGCTAGATGCTCTCTAGGCCTATAGAAATTTGCCAAAGTTGGCCACAGGGTTTTAACCATTTTCCTTAGTCTACGAGATAGAGGTAATGAGCCCAGTAGAAGTAATGACTCTGTACTTGAGAGTTATGCATATGCGGGAAAAGAGAAAAGAAAATGAGGTCTTTGCGACAGAAAGATATGAAGACCTAGAAGGGCTTGATGAAAGAATAGAAGAGGCTTAAGAGCGCAACCACAAATATAGACAGAGGATGACCGAAACCTATGGTAGAATGACTAAAGAGAGAGTATTCGCGAAATGGCAACTTGTGTTAAAGGTAGCATACTACATTAGGCGAGACATGACAGGACCTTCCAAGTTTGTACCAAAATGGGAGGGACCCCTTGTGATAAGAGAGACGCATCCAAGTGAGTATTACCGTTTGACCTAGATGGATGGCAAGGACCTGATGAATCCCATTAATGGGAAGTGGCTGAAGCATTATTACGCATAAAAAAAAAGAGGTTATGAAGTTGTCCCTTCTATTTAATGAGTTTTATGTTTCCTTTTTTTTTCCCCTTCAAGTGACTATGTCACAAAACAAGATTGTAACGTGCTTTTATGAAGTATGCAATGAAAAGTTACGAAGTATTATAAAAGCATTCTATGTCATAGTAGTAGCAAAAGCGGTAACAAAGTGTAGCATTTTATAGTTACAAATCCAAACTGTGGCAATCATACCAAACCTGCCAAATGAGTGCTAAAATATATATTTAAAAGGGAACCATATCATCATCAACAAAGCCCAGAGATAAGGAGCTAGTCTCCAAAATAGTTGGATCCACCAATGCTAGAAAGAAGGCGCTCACGACTACCCTCCAAGTCTGCCACCTCCTTCCTCAGAGCCTCAATGCATGTATCAATGGCATCAACAGCAGGCTGAACCCTCCTCATGAAGAAGGCTTGGGCGATCTCACGAAGATGATCCAAAACGAACTCCACAACAAAGCCCACGCTAATGAGCTCTCGAATCGCAGCCTTCCACTACAGGATCTTCTCAGTAGAAACAATATTAACAAAATTATGCTCAATGTCATTCATCACGCTCCCTAGTAGCTTCAAAAAGTGTCCCCTGTCAAAATGGTCAAGGCAGAACCCCTGCATAAAGTCACCACGGCTGCTGTAAACTGCCTCCAGATGAGAAGCACAAAACTCCAGAAGTCTACAGGATCAAGGTCATTGACCTCATGCTGGTCAAAATGAGTGAAGAAGGCTATGACCTCACTCACCGGATTTGGAACTATGGTAGAACTACTGCCCACCTCAATTGAGAAGGAGCGGAGGGAAGCCAACAAAGAAGCAAGCATTGACAAAGAAAATGAAAAGAAAAGAAAAGAAGAATTATAAAGAACAAAAAATAAAGAGCATAGAATGGCAGGCATGCACCAAATAGGTTGATTCCCCTCTCTCCCTCTAAGGCCCTGTTCTCTGCTAAAGGCAAAAGGATTCTTTTGGGCATAGACCACTTAGCCCCATTCCCTTAAAGTGATTAATCTCTTTTTTTTTTAGGGAGATTATTTATATTGAGGAAATGGTTCCTTTTTTGGTTTCGGCCCTGTGATATGGTTTGGCACGGCAGACTGATATTTCCCTTTGATTCAATAAACCTATTACTATTCGTTCCCCATTTAGTTTGTTGTTTTATGTACGGGGTGTCCTTTGCCACTCCTTTTTACTTATTCTGTCTAAATAGTGAACGCATTTCTTTTGTTGTCTTTATTATATCTGCTTGCCGTAACTTTCCATAGTAGCTCTGCCTGTCATGGGCATGTGATCAAAGTTTTGATAATTGGGGCATGGTTTGTGCACAAGCTGGATCAAGGTGGGTTGCAATTGGACTAGTTCCAACTCCCTAATTCAGAACATTCGGGCCTAGTACAGCAGGAGGCAGCCCAACCCCATATTACAAAAAGGCCCACCACACTCTATTATTTTGTTTATCACTAAATGATTGGAACTACCAAGCATTAAGTTTTTTTTTTCCTTCTACTTGGTTATATGCTGTCAAAGAGGTCACACAATGTTTTATCAAAATGTATACATAGCATTTCAATATATGAATTCATTCGTGTTGGAAGAAATTTGGTACTGGAACAAGAAAATTGATGGCATTGGATCAATTTCATGAATTACTTGTGGTACCAAAATTTTATGGCCTATTTCAATATATGAATTAATCTATGTTGGACACATTTGGTAAACTAAATGGGGATAACAACATGAATGGTAATCTTTATTATTTGGAATAAAATGTGTTGTAATGGAATAACTAAACATATTTATAAGTTTGTTGTTGTTGTTGTTTTTTTTTTTTTTCTTTTTTTGAGATCATATGAATAATTATTACATTACAGTGTTTATTATAGTCTACCAAACATACACTAGATGTATTATTAATGACTATTGTTTCAATAGAAAGGACAAATTTACACATAAGCTTCTATATATATATATATATATATATATATCAAACAAACTTGGATTGATGTGGGATGCAGAAGCTGTAAGAAGCAGAACACGTATTTGCTTATGAAAGATAATATCTAATCCAGGAGAGTTCCTTGAATCCACTAGGGTCCTTTAGGGCTAGCCTAGACATTTTGAAGCCTAAGGTGAGAACTAAAAATGAGGCATTTTTTATACTTATATATTAATTAAATTAATGTCTATTTAATATTTTTATATTATAATATATTTCATTTAAAATATATTTTTCTTGCCTTTTGAGATGCAAATTGACTAATTAAAATTTTCTTTTCAAGTTCTTCTAACATCTCTTTTTCAATCGATAATATAGTTAATCCACTTAATCTTTCTTGGGATATTGTCAATCTTAGATATGATTTTATTAATTTTAATTTTGCAAAACTTCTTTCTGCAGAAGCTACTGTAACAAATATTGTTAGTAAAATCCAATAAGCAATGCATGTATTTGGAAATGAATCTAATTTTTGTTATATAATTTAGTATGTCAATTGGAGTATAATCTTTTATTTGTAAAATTTCTCTTAAAACTTTTAACTCTGAAAATAAATCTAAACCATCAATATCATAATAAATATCATGTTTGAGAAAATCTTCAAGTTTAAGACAGTATTTTTGTAAACTATCACTATCTAGTGACTTCAATTTTGTGAAGTTAAATAGAAAACCAAAAATATCTTCATATATTTGAAATTGTTCAAATCTATTTTCAATTGAACTAATTGCTTTATCTACTATATATAAAGACTAAAATAAAAAATAACTTTCAAGTGTAGAGCAAATGAGAAATAGAACTTGATTTATATAAAAAGTATTGTTGTAGTTTCACCAAACAATAACAAATTTTTAGCAATCTCAACCTGTATAAATAAATACTTTTTTAATATATTACCACTAACTAAAATATATATATATAAAAACACAAGATTAAAATTAAAAAAAAAATTAAGCAAAAGCATAACAAAACTTTATGCACAACTATAACACAAGGCTTATTAATAGAACCCACCCACAAAAAAATACAAAACAAATCCTATCAAATCTATAACCCAAAAAAAAAAAAAAAAATCAGGCTTTAAAGCACCGACTTTACAGCCTAATCTCTTAGCGCAACGCGGCAAAAGGAAGAGAACACAAATGCGGGTACACTAAAATCTAATAAAACAAAGGACATGTATCTTTATTACATAGTTCCTATCTAATCTATATCCCGAAAAAAAAAAAAAAAAAAAAACATAGGCTTTATAAAATAAAAAAATTTGAAGGCCCAAAGGCCAAAACTAATAAACAAAACTAGGGGTCCAGGCGGAGAAAGGAGAAAGCTTGCTGCCTTGCTTGAGCTGTTGAGCAAATGATAACAGGGGGAGAGAAAGAGAATCAGAGAGAATGAGAGATAGAGAGAGGCGGAGAGTAGAGACTAGAGAGAAAGGTAAAATTTTTAGGGGTTTGAGTTGTTTTATTTGTTTTGATTTGTGATTATTTTGTGATTAATATCTTAGACCGAATTTGTAGTTATTTGGTTGATTTTTGGTTTGTATAGAGGATAATAATGTTTGATTTACCAAAATTTTTGTTTTTTGGTTAAAAGGATGTGCCAGATTTTTATAATTCAACTGAAACTATTTTTTTTTTTTTGGCCCCCACTCTCTTATTTTCTAAAATTTTGGGGCCTCCCTTCCACTTGAGGCCTTAGGCAATTGCCTAACTCGCCTAAGGGAAGGGCCAGCCCTGGGGTCCTTGAATCCACAAGGGAAAAAAGATTCTAAAGTCCATCAAAGAAGTCAATAGACAAAATTTTGAGTTTTATTTTGATTTCTACAACTTGTACTAGTTTGTGGTGCAAGTCATCGGCGAGCATGTGTAGCACTTTGCTCTTGATGACCTTCAAGATAAACATAAATATATTTCCCAGTGGTTAACGCAGCTTAGGAAAGATCCGTAAAACTTGATAAACAACAAAATATATTCTAAAATATATCCTAATTAATACCTAACCGTAATATAAACTAAGTTTGACTTAAAAAGTATTTAAAATACCTTAAAAACAAGGAAATAAAAACCATAAACCTAAATTAACGAAAATTACATTAAAAATACCAAAATTAATAAATTGAAAAAAATAAAATAACAGTTTCTATCCTACATCAATAAGTCGAGCATTCTTCAAAAAAAAAAAAAGGTCAAACATTCATGGAACATCCAAAAGTGTTTCAACTATTTATATTTGAACCACCGCACACCCTTGGTGCGGTGGTCACTCTACAAGTATAAATAATTGTGGGGTGTGGGGGGTAAGGGACGAGGTTCAAGTCTTCAAGAAGAAGCTTCACACACGTATACATTTAAATTAGGTTAGAGTAGAAACATTATATATATTTGTCATTTATTTGAGCTTTGTTGACAGTCAATTAGTTACCTGATACTTACATAGAAGTTAGAACTCTCACCAAGTTCACGTAAACAATGAGTTCTTTATTTTTGTTTGAAAGAAATCTTGATCGAGCTTCAGATATGCTAAATTCATGTAATCTTGAGCTTCCGATATTGTAACAAATTCATGTAAAAATGAAAAATAAACAAGTCATTGCATACCTGAATTTAGTACAATATTTGAAGCCAAGATTTGTTTTAAACAAAAAAAAAACTTATATAGAACTCCCATCCAAAAAAAAAAAAAAACACTTATATATATAGAACTCAAGTTAGGGAACTTATCTTGAACATCGATCAAGAACAGCGATTGCTTCTTTCGGTCTTGAGTGCTAATGCAAAAATCTTTACGGCCACAAAATCATATCTTAGCTTCAAATGTTGTACCAAGTTCATGTAAACATGAGTTGTTTATTTCAAAAATAAACAAAGTTACATGAACTTGGTGCAACACTTGAAGGCAAGGTTTGTTCTAAACAAAAATAAACTCATATAGACCTTAGGGGAACCTCTCTTGAAGATCTATCAAGAACAACGGCCGCTTCTTTTGGCCTTGAGTGCCAATGCAAAATTTTTACGTCCAAAAATCATTTTGAACAATGGAAACCCAGTCATAAAGATGATGAATTTCACAAAAGATATATGCTTCATATCTTTCTTTTTCTCTCTCAAGAAATCACTTCTTCTATGGTCAAAATGACTGTAAACCTCAATCTTTATATAGGTGTGCAAATTTTAAAGGCTTTCAATGCAGCATTTAGATAATATAAAACATGTTACACGTTGTTATGTTACCAAGACTCGACCATATGCTCAGAATTTGAAAGTAATCGTGGTGTTCCTTCTTGCACAAACCCAAGTATGGAAAAACATTAATGTTCTCATTCACTTCCAATGTTTTACAACATCGATTTTGCTAAGATTCCCTGCGAAAATTATAGATCTATATTAAAATTAATAATTAATATTTCATTTTTGGCTTGTTTAGGAGTCAATAATTAATATTTCATATTGTTTCATGTTTTTCCCTTTTAAGCAAAACGCAAGGAACAAGTAACGTGGTTTTGGCAGGTAAAGGAGAAGTAATCATGACTGTAAAATTGGACAGCATAATTGAGTGAGCGATGCCATTACTCGCGCATTCACCTTGTACAGAAAGAAAGAACAAAAGAGGGAGAGGGGGAAGGAAAGAAAGAAATTTCTGGTTAGTTAATTTCATAAAAGACACGAAATCCATTGTTTAGATCTCTGATTTTGAAAGAAATTAAATAATTTAAAATGTAACATGTAACATGATATTATAATAATATCTATATGCAATGAAGTACTGAATTAGTTGTATTTTCGATATTGCATTATAAACCTCTATATACGATAGTCACTGGATACAGAATTTGTACTCAGGGCCACTTGTGCCATGATACCATAATAAATTGAGATTGATCCCAAAAGCTTAATCTATTACAAAATGATGAACTTAATAGTTAATCATGATTCAAAAGTATATGATAATATAGCTCAGAACCGTATACATCAAGGCGAAACAGCTGGGGAAAAAATGTAGCAAAAAATGACCCATATGCACTAATTGATGGGGTTCCTCTTCTTATTGTAACAACAAATGGAAAATGAGAAAGATCGGGTAGTGTCATTGAACAAACACTACTCGAGACCTTGGTACATATATAATTTAAAGCAAACAATACTAACTCAAATTGTTCATAACTCAAACTGTCTGTTGAAATTGTGATTGAAACAATTTGTGAGGTCAATGAAGGCTTAAGAAATTCCGTGATAGAAGGACCCATCTCTTATGTATTTCTTGATATATGGGAGGAAATGCATACAACACGGATTATGCATGTGTTTCATTTGATTCAAAATTTTAGAAACATTGTAATATGGCATAAAAATTATTTTAAAAAAATATAAATAAACAAGCGTACATCTATATTACAAATTTAATATAATCTTAATTTAATTTATGTAATCTAAATATAATTTTATAAGATCTTATAAGAAATCTATTAAGAACTTTTTTTTAAAAATATATATCAATAGTTGGGGATATGATTTAAACCATATATGTATGTATCCATTGGAAACACTATATCAGAGTATAAATGAAGCTAACAGGATTAGTAGCAAGAGCAGAGGAGAAGCTAGCAAGATCAAAGGCCATAGCAGTGATCACAGTGCAAACACATCAATAGCAGAGCATAAACAAAACGACAATAAGAAGTAGTTTTTATAGGGCATGTAGTTTAGTGTAGTTAGGTATTTACTTAAGTGACAACACGTGAGAAGGTTTGTTAATCTTGAAGCTAGCACGTGTGATAGGTTGTTAATTCTGTTTGGTTAGTTATTTTTTGCTTTCACACTTGTAGAGACTAGTATAAATGTAGTTCCTGTAATCACTATTAATAATTAATGAGAATATTCAGTTTTTAATTCTTTGTTCTGTGATATGGTATCAGAGCAAATTCCAAATTCCTGTAGGGTTTTGTTTTTTTTTTTTTTAATTTCAGTTTTCTTTTCCAATTCTCCTGAGAAAATCTCTCTTTTTCTTGAGAAAATTGTGCTTCTTGAGAAAATTTTCCTTCGTGTTTGTGAGAAATTTCTTCTTTGTTTGCCAATTATGGCTTCCGCTGCAAATACAAATGGTTCTACAGATACTTCAATGTTTGTGACTCAATCTTCTTCCACACAAGATTCTCCAATGGACGACCCTCTGTTTTTGCATCATGCAGAAAATCCAAGCCTGGTTCTTGTCACACAGCCTTTGATAGGTGGAGAAAATTATGCAGCTTGGGCTCATGCAATGAGAAAAGCTTTACTCACCAAGAACAAATTAGGGTTCATTGATGGGACTTTGACTCTCTCATCACCATTGGTATCTACTCCTTCGAATGTGCAAGCTTGGATAAGGTGTGACAACATGGTTGGTACATGGCTAACCAATTCAGTCTCACCAAAGTTACAAGCAAGCATCATTTATGAAGACACTGCTTTGGAAATTTGGAATGACTTGAAGAATCGTTTTGCTCAGACTAATGGACCTAGAATTTTCAATCTTCAAAAGGACATTGCAAAGCTTCACCAAGATGAGATGTCTGTTACTAATTTCCTTACTCAGTTGAAGGTGTTTTAGGATCAATTGCAAAACCTTAGTCCATTTCCTTCATGTACTTGTGGTAAATGTGTTTGCAATATTAATAAGAGGCTTACTGATCTACAAGTGAGAGAGTCTATGATAAAATTTTTAATGGGATTGAATGATTCTTTCTCCCAAGTTTGATCTCAAGTCTTGCTTATGGATCCTATCCCATCTCTTAGTAAGGTGTACTCCTTGTTAATTCAAGAAGAGATACAAAGATTAGTACCTAATGCCTCTGTTGCTAAGGTTGATTCCACTACTCTAGCTGCTAAATTGTTCAATGAACATCTTGGTCCAAATCTTGGTAATTCTGGTGGCAAAGGGAAAGAGAGACCAACTTGTACTTTCTGTGGCAAGATTGGTCATACAGTAGATAAGTGTTATAAAAAACATGGTTTTCCACCTGGGTTCAAGTTCAAGAATAGATCTTCTATGGCTCATCAAATCTCTTCAGATGTATTGCCCACTACTTCCCCATTACATCACTAGAATTCTGTTTTTACTCCTGAGCAATGCCAGCAGCTTCTTGCTTTGTTTGGGGCTTCCAATTCATCTCTTGTAGCAACTTCAGCTTCACCCAAGGAGAGTCCAATGGCAAATGTAGCATCATCTTCTGCCTCTACCGGTGTTCCAATGTCAGGTATTGACTTATCTCATAGTGTTTTCTCAGCCCAAGTAGTGAATAGAAGGGCTTATGACAAACAAACTTGGGTGTTGGATACTGGAGATACTGACCATTTTATTTGTTCAGTTGATAGGTTGACTTCAATTACTGCTACCATGCAGTCTTTGGTTCACTTACCCAATGGGGAATCAGCTCAAGTTACTCACATTGGGACTGTTGTTCTTTCTTCTTCACTTACCCTTTATAATGTTCTTTGTGTCCCATCCTTTAGTTTAAACTTGCTATCTGTTAGTTCACTTACACTTTCTCAGCCTTATTGTCTTGTTTTCCTCTCCACTTATTGTTTTATGCAGGACCTTTTATCTTGGAAAACGATTGGGGTGGGCAAGGCTGTTGATGGGTTGTACTTGTTGTAATGTGATACTTTCCAGCACATCTCTTCTTCTTCACTTGCAGACTACTTGATCAATCACAAGTCTCATGCTACTACTTTTCCTCCTTTCTCTGCAGCCACTTCTGCAACTACAAGTTCCTCTTCTTCTCATCTTTGGCATGCAAGATTATGTCATCCTTCTGATCTCAAGCTTAGACTTTTAGGTCCTTATATACCTTCTTTACAGTCTCCTTGTAATAAGGCTTGTCAAGTTTGTCCTATGGCCAAACTTAAAAGATTACCTTTTCCTTTTAATAATAACATTAGTGCTTGTGCTTTTGATTTGGTTCATATGGATGTGTGGGGTCCTTAATCTATTCCCACTTTAGATGGTTTCAAATATTTCCTAACAATTGTTGATGATGCAACCCATGCAACTTGGTTATTCTTAATGAAATCTAAATCTGATGTCAGATTCTTGTTTCAATCTTTTTACACTATGGTTGTTACTCAATTCGGCCACAACATCAAATCCATTAGAACTGATAATGCCAAAGAGTTTTTCATGCCTGATTTCTTCAATTCTCATGGTATTATACATCAGCACAGCTGTGTTTATACTCCATAACAAAATTCTGTTGTGGAGAGAAAACACCAACACCTTCTTTCCATTGCAAGGGCATTGCAAATTCAATCACAAGTACCCCTCCAATTCTGGCGTGATTGTGTTTTGATTGCTACATACCTTATAAATAGACTTCCCTCTCCCTTATTGCATGACAAAACACCTTTTGAACTCTTGTTTCATAAGACTCCAAATTATGATCATCTCAAAGTCTTTGGCTGCCTATGTTTTGCTTCTATGATCATCCACTCTAGGACCAAATTCTCACCAAGGGCAAGAAGATGTGTTTTTCTTGGTTATCCTTGTAATGTCAAGGGTTATAAACTTTTTGATCTTGACACTCATTCTGTCTTTATCTCAAGGGATGTAGTGTTTCATGAGTTTGTCTTCCCTTATGCCTCTTCATCAAATAGTCCACTACCTGCCATTCCTTTGCCCTTGCCTTGTGTTCCTTCTGTTCCTCCTTTGCATGATGATCCTTTTCTGTCCAGTCCTTCTACCCCTATTGTTTCTTCTGATTCCATCATTCAAGTCCATCACACTCTTGCTGATGATTTCCTTGATGACCTACCAGAAGCTCCTCCTGAACCTATTGCAGACCCTTTTCCTCTTAGAAGATCTTCTAGGTCTGTTAAAAGACCCTTTTATCTGCAAGAGTTCCATTGCAATCAAGTTACTGCTGATCAGCCTATGCATTCATCTCATTCAGGTACTTCTCATCCCATTTCTTCTCATATTTCTTATCACCACCTCTCTCCTTCATATAAGATCTTTTGTTGTGCTATTTCCTCTCTTGTTGAACCCCAATTTTACTACCAAGCTGTGTCTGAACCCCAATGGCAAGCTACCATGGCTGCTAAAATAGTAGCTCTTGAGTCTAATAATACCTAGACTTTGACCCATTTACCTGCTGGTAAGAAGCCAATTGGCTACAAATGGGTCTACAAAATCAAATATAAAGCTGATGGTTCAGTAGAGAGATACAAGGCCAGATTGGTGGCTAAGGGCTTCACTCAAAAGGAGGGTGTTGATTAATTTGAGACATTTTCTCCAGTAGCTAAAATGGTGTTTGTCAAGGTTCTTCATGCAATGGCTGCCATCAAAGGTTGGTTTTTGAGTCAACTAGATGTGAATAATGCCTTCCTCCATGGAGATTTGGATGAAGAAGTGTATATGGCTCTTCCACAGGGGTTTCACAGCCAGGGGAGGTAGTTTGTAAGCTAAACAAATCTTTGTATGGGCTTAAGCAAGCCTCTAGGCAGTGGTTTGCCAAATTTTCAAGTACTTTGCTTCAGCTTGGTTTCATTCAGTCTAAGGCTAATTACTCATTGTTTACCAGAAGACATGGTGATATTTTTATGGTTCTTTTGATTTATGTAGATGATGTGTTAATAGCTTGCAATGACAAAGCTGAAGTAGACAGGTTTAAGGTCATGTTAAAGAGAAGTTTAAGCTTAAGGACTTGGGTGACTTGAAATATTTTCTTGGCTTGGAGGTTGCCAAGTCAGACAAAGGAATTGCCCTTTGTTAAAGGAAATATACCCTTGAATTACTAAATGATGCTGGACTGCTTGGCTATAAGTGTGCTAAAACACCCATGGAGCATAGTCTGAAGTTAAGCAAGTTTGAGGGAGAAGAGCTCAAGGATCCTAGTCATTACAGAAGACTTGTGGGCAAACTCTTGTACTTAACAATTACAAGACCTGATGTAACTTTTGCTGTCCACAGACTCAGTCAGTTCATGGCCAAGCCTAGAACACCTCATTTGGATGCAGCATATAGGGTGTTGCAGTATCTGAAAGGAGAACCAGGCAAAGGTCTTATATTCTCTTCTAGTATAGATTTACATTTAAAAGGGTTTAAAGGATGCAGATTGGGCTGTATGCCCTGATACTAGGAGATCCGTGACTAGCTATAGCATCTTCATTGGTGATTCTCTAGTGTCTTGGAAGTCCAAGAAGCAATCTACAGTTTCAAGGTCTTCAGCAGAAGCAGAGTATAGGTCCATGGCTGTAGCAACGTGTGAAATTGTGTGGATCTTGTATTTCCTTAAGGACATAGGAGTGAATCATGACAAAGAAGCCTTGCTGTTCTGTGACAGTCAAGCTGCACTTCACATTGGATTTTATCCAGTTTTTCATGAGCGAACAAAACACATAGAGATAGACTGCCATGTGGTGAGGGACAAGGTCTTAGAGAAGGTGATTAAGCTGAATCATGTTAAGACTAATTGTCAATTGGCTAACTTGCTTACCAAAACTTTAAGTTACAATCAATTCTCAAATCTCACTTGCAAAATGGGAATGCTTAATATTCATACACCAGCTGCTCTTGAGGGGGAGTATCAAAGTATAAATGAAGCTAACAGGATTAGTAGCAAGAGCAGAGGAGCAGCTAGGAAGATCAGAGGCCATAGCAGTGATCACAGTGCAAACACATCAATAGCAGAGCATAGACAAAACGACAATAAGAAGTAGTTTCTATACGGCATGTAGTTTAGTGTAGTTAGGTATTTACTTAAGTGACAACCCGTGAGAAGGTTTGTTAATCCTGAAGCTAGCACGTGTGATAGGTTGTTAATTCTGTTTGGTTAGTTATTTTTGCTTTCACACTTGTAGAGACTAGTATAAATGTAGTTCCTGTAATCACTCTTAATAATTAATGAGAATATTCAGTTTTTAATTCTTTGTTTTGTGATACAGTATAATATGTTAGTTGAGTTATAAGGCTTCTAGCGACTATTTTCAAGCTTAATATATAAAAAGTAATTAAAGGAGATGATATTTAATATATAATAAAGTCACTTACTTGAGGAAAAAAACGAAAGCAAAAGGTTTTGTTGTCTCATATTATTATAATAAAAAATAAATTTTCTTTTGTTTATTTAAAATCTATAAATAATATAATATGTAATCATTTAAATTATTGATAAATCTTCATAGATGAAAAAAAATTCAAGATTATAATAAATATATGAAAATGTTGGTGTTTAATATAAAATAGTAAAACATGGAAATAAAAATTTGGATTTTGATAAATTCTTTGTCATATATAATAACATATCCTAAAAGTTAATTAATTAAATTGTTGATAACAATATTGATGTTCAATAAATTAAAGTATTTTGGTAAAAGTATAATACAAGGAGCGTTTATTACATATTTTACACGTTTGAATATACAAATTATGTAGTTTTTAGAGTAATTTTATTTTATCCAATATATAAGAGTTGTTTAAAAAATGCATGTGTAATATATAGTATAATCTACATTAATTTTATTGACTATATAATATGTATGACCGTGTTTACCAAAAAAAAGAAAAGAAAAAGAAAGCTATGCCTGATTGCTTCTCCTCCCATACTTAATTGAAATTAAAGTAAAAGAATGAAATTATATAAATTCAATTGAGTGTTTTCTCTTACAATTACAAATGAAATTCTATGAACCAAACATATCATTTTATTTGTGAGAGCCTAATACAAAGTCATCGACTCACCAACCAATGGCAGAAATTAATAATGGGTAAACCTATACATGTTTGTCTTATACGACTGGTGTATATAACATTACCCTTCATATACGCAAGATCAATACACGTAAATCCTACCTACAAGTGAGAGTATTATTATTACATATATTCTTTGCACAAAACTATCACCCCTTTTGATACACAAAATATTATTGCATATATTCTTTGCTACACAATATCACCTTCTTTAATTTTGTTTACGTAGAAAGTTTAGGTGCTTTTCTTTTCCTGAATAGAAAGTTTATATACTTGCATGAAGAGAAATCTGTAAATTAAGTAAGCCATTGCTTCACTAGCAAAATACAATGGGATAGGTTAGAAGTCTTAAAAGAAATGAGAATACTCCATGGGGCAAAGAATATAATATTTGACTCAAAAAACACCCGTCCTTAGGAAATACATATAAAGCATGTTGACGTTGATTTCTTACTTTAAGCTATTCTGTGCCTCCTAGCCCTAGGGTCATGGAAAGTACATATTCTTGGATTGAACAAGGTGAATTCCAGAAGTAGATACCAAAAGTACCATAAAATCATACGTAATATAGGCTCACTTTTTGGTCATCTACTTCATCATACAAAATCAACCATCATTTCTGCAAAAAGAAGTAAAATCTTTTGGCAAAAAATTAGCAAATATGATGCAACTTTTGTTTACGCTTGTATTGGCGGAAATGGCACTGATTATGACCCTTCTGATTAGAACCCCGCTAAGGAAGCTAGTAATCATGGGGTTGGACCAGTTGAAGCAGGGAATGGGTTCCTTGGTAGCAAAGAGTGTGGCAGGGACAATGGTGGTGGTGTTTGGGTGTAGCATTTATAGTGTAATGAAAATCCAAAAACGTTCTGCGGATGCTGGCATAGTTAATCCAACTGATCAGGTTCTTATGGCCTATCGTCAGCTAGAAGTGTGTCTTATAGGTAAGTTTCTATATGTATAGCCTCAACATTTTTTTTTTTATCCTTACTTTTTGATAGATATGTTTTGTTTCCATTCTAATGTTCAGGCAATTGTGCCTGTCATGAATTAGGATCCTAACTATATTCATTATTGAATAGGTAGTTAATAATTTATTATATAATTTTTAGTTTAAATAGATTCCAAAATAATACTAATAAATGTTTGTTTAGATACCATGATGTGACAAAATTTTAACAACTGTAATTTAGATTTTAAGAACTCAATGTTAGGGTTACCTAAATAAATCTTATGTTTTATTATTGTTCTTGTATCTTTAACATTTATTATTCTATCATTTGTTTTATGTTTTTTAAACATCAGGACTAATTTTTAATGTGTACACAACCTGAAGATGAAGCTTTCAAAGAGTGCATATTAGAACTGAGCCCCAGTTATGGTTGAAGAGGATAAAAATTGTTACTAGACAAGTAGAAATTTTTTTGGTCTATAGATTTATCATGTGTTTCTCTTTTTAAACTTAAAGCTTATTAGTGAAAATCTTGTCCCTTGGATTGCACAGGGTTTTTCTTTTTCCTTGCGTTGATGATAGACAGACTACAGTATTATATTAGAGAGCTCCAACATCTGAGAACAAGCTTGGAAATGACAAAGAAATTAATAGAAATTTGGATTGGTATACACATTTAGCCATGCAAAGAGTCATGTCCTCTTATTGGAACCACAACAGGAAATTTATGGCATTGGATTATTTTCTTGTTTACATGTAATACCAAAATTTCAGCCCTATTAATTACAAGGTGTGTCAGTGAACGCTGCTTCAGTCAAGAACCTATTAATGAATCTGTAATGACCCTATTAATTAATGAAAAGATGACTTCACACATAATATTCTACATCAAGCAAACTTGGATAAGTTGAACATTCTTGGGCCAGCCAAAATGTCCTTAAAATACTTGATCAGCCCCATGAGGTTACTTTGGGGTGCCCTGCCAAGTTTCCATTTGAATATCCTAGCATAGCTCAAATCCATGTTATACAACATCCAAATTTTGGCCAAAATGGATATTTATTATTTACTCCTAATTTGAGAACTACGTAACAAAATGCCCATCTTTTGAAAATATTTAATAAAATGCCTTTGTTTTTGGAACTCTATTTTAATAAAATCGAGTTACATGTATAACTTGATTTAACTTTTTGAAAATTTAAGTGAAACTCAATATTGCTAATATTGAGTCTTACTTAAAAATATACATAAAATTCAATTTTGAGGATATTGAGTTCTATATAGAACTCAATTGTGTTAAAATCAAGTTCCAAAACATAGGCATTTTACCAAATAATTTCAAAACATGAGCATTTTTTTTTTTTACATAGTTTTCAAATTAAGGGTAAATACTCATTCCCCCCCCCCCCCCCCCCCAAATTTTACCTCCTATTCCTACAAAAAAAAATTACCTCATGTTAGTAGGGTCAATTTTAAAACCTCATCAATCAAAATTCTTAGACCACGATTATGTGCACAACTAACTCTCTTTTTTTCTTTTTTTTCTTTTTTAACTTAACATATTAGATTTTCCTCTCTTCAAGACTTCAACAAAACCTAGATTTGGCGGGAAAAAAAAAACTAGAAATGTATTTTTTATTTTGTAGAAAGTTGTATTAGGGGCACAAAACTCCCCGGCCGCTTCTATGGACTTCCGAAAAGGTAATTAATTGGTAAGAAATATCATTAATACCTTTCATAAAGACGATGATCTTTCTTTCTTTCTTTTTCTCTCTCAAGAAATCACTTCTTCTATGGTCGAAATGAATGAAAATCTGAACTTTATTTATACAGGCGTGCAAATTTTAAACGCTTTCAATGCAGCATTTAATTTAGATAATATGTAACATATTAGTATATTACACGTTGTTATGTGCTATGGCTACCAAGACTCGTCCATTTGCTCAGAATTTGAAAAGCAATTGTGTTGTTCTTTCTTGAACAAAGCCAACTATGGGAAAATTAAACATTAATGTTCTCATTCATCACTTCCAATGTTTTACAAAATCAATTTTGCCAAGATTCCCTGCTAAAATTATATATCTAATATTAAAATTAATTAATTATTAATATTTCATGTTGCTTCCTGTCTTTCCTTTTTAAGCAAAAAAAAAAAAAAACACAAGGGACAAGTAATGTGGTTTTGGCAGGTAAAAGGGAAGTAATCATACTGTAAAATTTGGCAGCATAATTGAGAGAGTGATGCTACATTCACCTTATACAGAAAGAAAGAACGAAAGAGGGGGGAGGGGGGGGGGGGGGGGGGGGGGGAAGGAAAGAGAGAAATTTCTGGTTAGTTGTTTAGATCTCTGATTTTTAAGATATTCACTTGCAATGTTGTGTTGAAGACTCATCTAGCACTATATGACCTTACCGGTCTCAGATGTAATAGATAATGCACTGAACCCGGCCTTAGGTCAACATATACCCTTAGCTTCTAGAAGTGCTGCTATAGGTCTTCTATAGCAACGGTTTTGAAAAGCATAGGAAAAAAAAAACCCTTATAGGACGAGTTTTTTGTAGTGTCCCTGTTACCACAAAAAAAAAAATAATAATAATAAAAAATTGGGTGTTTTGTCTTTCCTAATACTATGAACCGAACATATTATTTCATTTGTAGGAGCCTAAATACAAAGTCATTGACTGACCAATCAAAGGCAAAAATAATGGGCAAACCTATACAAGTTGTCCAGAGGATATTCTATTTTTAAAAAGGTAAAAATGCAAAATTGATTCTCTAACTTTCACGTTTTTTTATTTATTTCAATTCTCTAACTTTTAGTTTTGTCATTTCAGTCCTCTAACTTTCAATTTTTATCAATGCAGGACTCCGTTACAACTCAATTAGTGGCTACCGTTAGAACTCTTAAAACGACGCTGTTTTGCATTTTTTTTTAATTTGAAATTAAATGAAAATAAGAAAAATCTGGAAAAAAATAAATCAAAGGAGGCAAGTTATTCGCAAAGGTCGCTAAAGGTTGATTCATCGAAGATCTCAGTTGGAAGTATTTTCAGCAGCTCATCTCCATCGTCAGATTCTGCCATTCGCGCGGCATCTTCCACCACGATCTCAAGCTGGAGAATCTCCTTCTCGACGAGAGCAGCAATCTGAAAGTCTCCGATTTTGGACTCTCTATCGTCAAGGAGTAGATCCGACCCGACAAGCTTTTGCACACCCTATACGGCACGCCTACTTACATGGTGTCAGAGATTTTGACGAAGAGAGGCTACGACGGTGCGATGGTCTAGTTTGTTTGATGACTCGTGTAACTCGAGCGATAGTGGGCTACAACGATTCGTGTCCACCGAGTCACCGAAGAAAAAGATCGTGGAGAAAATTGAGGACTTTGCAAAGGTGGAGAAGTTGAAGGTGAGGAGCAAGAAAGATTGGGGTCATGGAGTATTGGCTGAAGAGTGCTGATCTGCTAAATTAAAACAGTCAGGGATTTTGGTATTCTTTAGATCTTTGGTCATTAGATCTGTTAAAAAGTTTTTTTTTTTTTTTTCCAGATTTTTCTTAATTTCTTTTAATTCCAATTTAAAAAAAAATGCAAAATGGTGTCGTTTTAGGATTTCTAATGACAGCCACAAACTGAGTTGTAATGGAATTCTGCATTGACAAAAAATTAAAAATTAAAAGACTAAAATGACAAAACTAAAAGTTAGAGGACTGAAGTGAAAAAATATGAAAGTTAGAAGGACAGATTTGCATTTTTGTCTTTTAAAAATTATCTTATATGATTGATGTGTATAACATTCCTCTTCGTATACTCAAGATCAACACACATAAATCCTACCTACAAGTGAGAGTATTATTATTATTATTATATTATTATTATTATTATTTCTTTGCTAAACAAAAATATTACCTCTTTTGATATACAAACTATTATTGCATATATTCTTTGCTACACAAACATCACCTTCTTAATTTTGTTTACAGAGAAAGTTTATGTGCTCTTCTTTTCCTGAATGGAAAGTTTGTATACTTGCATGAAGAGAAGTTGACCTATAAATTAAAGCCATTGCTTCACTAGCAAAACACAAAGGAATAGGTTAAAAGTCTTAAAAGAAACGAGTACACATCGGGCAAATAATATAATATTTGAATCAAACACATATTTAAGAAATAAAAAATGCTAGAACCACAATTTTTGTCATAACTTGCTCAAATGACAAGTTGTGAGTGGTGGAGTAAAAGTGGTGAGTACATAATCTCGCCAATCATGACTTGCCACGTAAACAAATTATGACAAAAATTGTTGTCGGCATGACTCCTTAGGAAATACATATAAAGCATGTTTGACGTTGATTTCTCACTTTTAAGCTATTTTGTGCTTCCTAGCCCGAGGGTCATGGAAAGTATATATTCTTGGATTGAACCATGTGAATTGTAGAAGTAGATACCAAAAGTACCATAACATCACACGTGATATAGGCTCACTTTTTGGTCATCTACTTCATCGTACAAAATCAACCATCATTTCTGCAAAAAGAAGTAAAATCTTTAATTTGGTGAAAAATTAGCAAAGATGATTCAACTTTTGTTTACAATTGTATTGGCGGAAATGGCACTGATTATGACCCTTTTGTTTTGACCCCGCTAAGGAAGCTAGTGATCATGGGGTTAGACCAGTTGAAGCAGGGAAGGGGTCCTTTGGTGACAAAGAGTGTGGGAGGGACAATGGTGGTGGTGTTTGGGTCTAGCATATATAGTTTAATGAAAATCCAGAAACGTTCTACGGATTCTGGCATAGTTAATCCAACTGATCAGGTTCTTATGGCATATCGTCATCTAGAAGTGTGTCTTATTGGTAAATTTTTGCATTTGTAGCCTCAACATTTTTTTTTCCTTAGTTTTGATAGTTTTTTATTTCTATTCTGATTTTTGGGAAATTGTGCCTGTCTGAATTAGGATCCTAACCATTCATTATTAAATAGTAGTTAAGATTTTATTATATATTTTAGCTTAAACAGATTCCAAAATAATACTAATAATGTTTGTTTAGATACCATGATGTTGTGGACGACTAAATTTCTTGGTTCGAAATAAATCAAACAAGTAAAATAGTTTCACAAATACGAATTTGTATTGATAAATGTGTGGTACATTCTCTGTAATTATAAAAGAGTGATCCTCTGATTCGATCTCCTTAAAAGATTTGTTGATTTGAATTGTGGTAATGTGATTTTGATTTGAACATAAGATATTCTTCAATTTAGCTGAGGAATGGATCGAAGATCTTTGAAACAGAATTACAATGAATCTCTGGCTATGAGCTTGTTAGAAATTCTTTGTTCTTCGTTTCTTCGGTGTTCTTCGTGTTCTTCGTGTGTTTTCTTCGCGTTTGAGGTTTGTGGTGGAAATTCTTCGGTGCTTTAGAGCTTGAATCCGTAGAGCTTCACCGATTTGTGGTTTGTTGAGGTTTCTGGAGGCTTTTGAGCTTGATTCCAGTGAACTTTGAGATTTAGGAATATGATTTGGATGATTCCTCTTTGATTGTTCTTTGTGTGTTCTTGGCGTTCTTCGTCTTTGAAGGTTTGTGGTGGAAATTCTTCGGGCTTTGGAGCTTGAATCCGTAAAGCTTCACCATTTGTAGTTTGTTGAGGTTTCTTAGAGGCTTTTGAGCTTGATTCCAGTGAACTTTGAGATCTAGACAGGTTGTTTGGATGACTTTACTTCGATGTTGTTTGTATTCAGTTGAAGTTCTTGGAGTTCTTGAGGCTTCGGGTTTTTCCGGCAGAGCTTCGTTGATTTCTGAACTCAAGATATCTTCTTCCTTCTGTCTCCGTCTGTGTCTTGTGTGTTGTTCTCCTCCTTCCTCCTTCCCCTCAATGTCTTGGGAAGGCTTCTATTTATAGGAGTTTAGGGGTAGGTGAGCGACATGTGGCGGAGTCTGATTGGTGACACTTGTCATAGCTTGATTGGTCCGCTTATGTCATCGCTTACACGTGCTGAGTGCTTGTGTCACTGCTTACACCGGCGAGGCTGCTTGTGTCATCGCTTACACCTGCTGATGCAGCTTCATGCCTTCATTTCAATGACACTTGGCGAATTTTCTACTGGTTTCTGAATAATGATGGCAAAACCTAGCGGCAGTACGTGGCGCTTTGTAATTGGTTGTATTTTGTGGACTTTGGTAGTATGATGTGTCAGCTTGTGATAGGTCGGGAATTTTCTCTCTCTACAGATGTGACAAAATTTTAACAATTGTAATCTTAGATTTTAAGAACTATGTTAGGTTTAATTACCTTAAGAAATCTTATCTGTAGTTGTTTTATTAATGTTCTTGTATCTTTAACATTCTTAATTCTATCATTTCTTATATGTTTTTTAGACATTAGGACTAATTTTTACTGTATATACAATCTCAAGATGAAGCCCTCAAAGAATGCATATTAGAACTGAGCCCCAGCTATGGTTGAAGAGGCTGAAAATTATTGCTAGACAAGTAGAAATTTTTTTGGTTTATAGATTTATGCTGTGTTTCTCTTGTTAAACTTGAACCTTATTAGTGAAAATTTTGTCCCTTGGATTGCGCAGGGTTTTCCTTATTCCTTGCGTTGATGATAGATAGACTACATTATTATCTTAGAGAGCTCCAGCATCTGAGAAAAAACTTGGAAATGACAAAGAAATACAGCCAGGATTCTGAGCAACTGGAAATGAGGAAATTTGAGGAGACGAATAAGCCACAGGTTAAGCAGCTGGAATCTGAATCAAAACAAAGCCAAAACAGACAAATGTCCCAGAAACCAGCGCAGGGATGATAAAAGAAACAATCAGGAAGAGGTTGTGGAGGGCCTTATGGTTTGCTTGATGTGTAATATATCTCTCATTAAGACCCAATGTGGATGTATGTATGTTTACTTATCCAAAAAAAGAAAAGAAAAAGGCATGTATTTTATTTATGATAGAGATGCAACAATGTTGTGCATCATATTAGCTTATTAACTCCTTGGTATTCGATCACCTGTAAATATACGTGGTGCTAATTGCTGTAACTCTCAATTGCATTTTCCTCTTTCAATTTCTCAAATTACAAAGATGGGAATCAAAAGTATTATGGTGCTCCTATAATCTTGTGATTTTCTCCAGTCCTGTGAAGAGAGGTTTTACAATTACGTACTATGGTTAGGAAGGGCCACTCCAGAATTCAATCAACAGCCTATTTGCTTAACCGGTTGACATTGATCACTTAATTAATCAAATTAATTTTCAAGGGAAGGTGATTGTTCAAAATGATCATTAGGAGTGGACCATTGAAGATCTTGATTCCCAAGACAACTCTGATCTACTTGAACATCTATATTAATTAATTTACGTCATTATGTAAGGGTATAATCAATTCATGAACCCCAGATCAAAAAAGAAGTGAAGTAACCCTTTATTTTCCCTTTTTTTCTTTGAAACAGAATCATCAATTCTCTTATCTTTGGTCCAAAAATGCATATGGTATGTTTGGATTGAAGAAAAGAGAAAGGGGGTAAATTAGAGTAGAGTAGATTTAGTACAAAATTAGTTTATTTTTAGCCAACTCTACTTTTTTCCCCTTCAACTCTCTCTCTTTTCCCCCTTCATCCAAACAGGTCATTAGTCTAAAAGGAAGACACAGAACATCTGAATATTTTAAACTTTTTAGGAGGTTCCTTTAGTTATGAAACGACAAAGCAAATAAAAATAATAAAATACAATAATTCAATCAAAGAAATCCATTTTATTTATTAATGCACAGTCACGCATAACAATAATTAGACACCACCGCTCCCCTTGGTGCGGTGGTCACTCTACAAGTATAAATGTTTGTAGGGTGTGGGTGGCAAGGGTCGGGGTTCAAGTCTCCATGAGGGAGCTTCACACACATATACACTTAGATTAGGTTAGAATATAAATTCTACCTTGTATAAAAAAAATAAAACAATAATTCGACCAAGGAAATCCATTTTATTTATTAATGCAATCACATTTGCTATATATATATATATAGAGAGAGAGAGAGAGAAGGGTTCAAGTTACACCTGGTGTAACTTGACAAGAATTACACCTTTTGTAGACCGTAGATTTATAATTGATCTAATGGTTAAAAAATAGTATTAAATGCTAATTGACTTACACCTCATTCACTTAATTATTAGCAATTTTGTTTCTCTCTCCTTATTTATTATTTAAAACCTTTTACATATATTTCTTTTATTGCCAATGACTTTACAAATATATTTGCAATACTTTTTTTTTTTTTTTGAGTTTGTACTTTTCTTTTTCTTTTTCTTTTTTTTCTTCTTTTAAGCCGGTCATACTCTTATAGTCTTATTAATTGTGAATATATATCATGTCTCTTTAAAAATAAATAAATGGCTAAGTGTTGTTTAATGACTGACCAAGCTTGTAATTTTTTGATTTGAGATAGAATTTAATCTTCACAGAGACAATGCGAGACCAAGGTACTCTATATTTCCCTCAAAAAAAAATTATTCAATGTTAGACTTGACATTGAACATTTATATTTGAAATTATTTGTTAAGTTGATGACAATGCATTAATATTTTTTTTTTAATAAAATACTATTAGTATTTTAATCTATAATATACAAAGTTTAATATAACTTAAATATACAAACACACTTACACCCGTTAAAAATAAGTTAAAATATTTATATTAAAGACTTTATGAATGGATTGGGTTAGATATGTAAAAAGTTTTAAATAATAAATAAGGAGAGAGAAATAAAATTGCTAATAATTAAGTGAATGAGATGTAAGTCAATTAGCATTTAATGCTATTTTTTAACCATTAGATCAATTACAAATCTACGGTCTACAAATGTGTAACTTTTATCAAGTTACACCAGGTGTAACTTGAACCCATCTCTATATATATATATATATAATATATATATATATATATATATATATATATATTTTTTTTTTTTTTTTTTTTTTTTCTCTAAAGCCAAATGTATAATATATAGTAAGGAAAGATCGTTCCTTTCATGCTTGCTCCTCTAAGTTGTATCTACTATCAGCAGATGCACCTTCCATCCACCTTCAAAACAGATAATTATACTGATTAAATTCAAGGAATAAATAATGATTACTCAAGGGAAATAAAGGATTATGTCCAATAAAATTTTAAGAATTGATTTAACAATAACAAATGTACAACTTCCACTTGAAATAGTCTTGAACTTTTTACATACCTAATATTAACATACAACAAGAGTTAGAGGAACCTCTCTGGAAACTCTACCATGAATATCGATTGCCTCTTTCACCCTTGAACTTGACTGCCAATGCAAAAATCTTTACGTCCAAAAATCATTTTAAACATGGATATCCAGTCATAAACAAGAAGAATTTCACAATTGATAGGTGTATCACCTCCAAGTTTATATAAGTGTGTAAATCAAGGTTACCGATACCGTACTGGTACCGGCCGATACATACCGTACCGGCCAGTGCACGGGTACCGGTACACTTTTATTTTGTACTGAAAAAAATACCGGCCGTACCGGCCGCATACCGGCCAATTTCGGGCAATACCGGCCGATATAGAAAAAAGCTTTTTTTTTTTTTTTTAGTTTTGTAATTTTTGAATTTTTGTAAGGGCATAATGGTAACTTATTAGTATTATTTGTTTTCTTAGTATGCAATGAACAACTAAGTTTTCTATTTTTTATATTGTGTTTTTTTTTTTCCTTTTAATTGATACTAAAGTCTAAAACTATGAATAATTTGTTCTTAATTGAGGTAATGTTTTATGATAAACTTTTATATTTACTATAATATAAGTGAAATATTATATGCTTATAAACATGGTTCTAGAGATTTTGGTGTGTGTGTGTGTGTGTGTGTGTGTATATATATAAAATAGTGGTAAATCCGAAACAGTACACCGGTTTGACCGGTATCCGAAATATATCGTACTGGTGGCCAAACCGGTACAGCCTTTGGTACGGTATTGACTTCTTTGATATAAATACTAGAATGTTTTCATTACAAAAATATACTCACATTACTCATTTTTACGTACCATACATATACTTGTCAATATGCTCATAATTTCAAAAGTTGTCATATTTGATATTACTGATCCTCCTCGTGTAAAACCAACTAAGAATTTTATTTTATTTTTTATTTTTCCCATTAACTCCCATGTTTTACAAAATAATATTGCCAAGATTACTTGCCAAAATTATCTATGATTGGCAACGATGATTAACTTTTCCAAATGCATGTCCTTCATGCTTTTCCTTTTTAAGCAAATGCAAGGGACAAGTAAACTATATTTGGTAAGTAAGGAAGAAGAATTAATGATTGTAGAAATTTGGTAGGGTAATTGAGTGAGTGATGGTTACTTGTGCACTCACCTTGCATGAAAGGAAAGACTCGATAAAAAAAATTAAGAAAAAAAATTCTTTCTTCATTTTTTAATAAACATAATTCATTTCTCAGATATCTGATTTTTAAGGCATTAGTTGCAACAAATTGATGTTTTCATAATTAGTGATGAAGACATGAATTTTTTTTAGGAATCGAAGCTATTACACACAAAGTATTTCTATAACAAGATCTCACATATATTATTTTCTTTTATATATGTATAACACAAATATTTCGGTCATTTTAATCTCTACAAAACTTAAAATAAATTTTTTTTTTCATTGAGTTAGTTTGTAAACTATGAATTATCTTTTAAATAATATTAATTACAATTAGTATTTTTAAACATTTAATATGAAGGTATTTCGTCGAATGATTTATAGATTACATGATTAATTTGTATACAATTAAAATTTTAAAAAGTAAGAAACATATAAAATTTAATCAATTTAAATAATAAACATCATTTTACGTTCCCAACATATACAAGTCGATATAATATATATATAATAAATAATAAAACAATAGTACACCCTAAAGAAAAAACAACTTTTTCCCTATAGATAACAAATGCAATATGGATAAGTAACTCCTAACAAAGAAATTCGCAGTTGTCATTTCTTCTTAAAAAACAGTGTCTATATCTCTAATTCTCCAATTAAAAAATAAATAAAAGGTTTAATTTTTGAAAAACATAGAAGACAATCCAAAATCATTGTAATAATAATAATAATTTTTTTTTAAAAATCATTCTAACTCGTCGTTTTAGGAAATAGCCTTGTAAAGGGCAGATAGTCATGGGCCTTGCTTTCTTCTTTTGTGGGCTTGGAATTTTTTGTTTCATACCTTAGCAGCTTGGGCTAGCTGCGCTGATTGTAATGTCTACGGGTCCACTCACATCTCCTCCGTACCCTATTAAAGTTTTTGAAAAATAGTGTGATAGGTCAGTTTCTCTTGGGCCTTCTGTTTTCTTTTTGTTTAATATTTTCCTTTAAATTTTTTTAAATGGTGCTGAATCGAAGGGGTAACGAGTAGGGCAAACCTCATTTCTTACCAGCCCAAATTCAATTATATTAAAAACCCCTTGGTATTCACCTCATCACCTGTAAATTACATATACGTAGTGTTAATTGTTGTAACTCTCAATTGCATTTTCCTGTTTCAATTTCTCAAATTAAAATATGGGAATCATAAAGGATTAAGGTGCTCCTATAATCTTGTGGTTTTTCTGCAGTTCTATGAAGAGAGATTGCGCAATTACTATGGTTTGGAAGGGCCACTTCAAAATTCAATTAATCACATATTTGGTTAACCGGTTTACAATGACTGAATTCATCAAATTTTGTAGGGAAGGTGATTGTGTAAAATGGTCATTCTGAGTGGACTATTGAAGATCTTGATTCCCAAGACAACTTTGAACTACTTCAACATCTATATTAGTTTACCTCATGTTGTAGTAGTATAATTCAACACATGAACCTTAGATCAGAACATTAGTAAGCCTTTATTTTCCATTTTTCTTTTGGAACAGAATCATCAATTCTCTTATCTTTTGTCCAAAAATGCATATTAGCATCCTTTATTTAGTCTAAAAGGAAGGCATGGAAATATTCCAAACCATTTAGGCGGTTCCTTTAGTTATGAAACGACAAAGCAAATAAAAATAACAAAAGTAGTACTAGTATAATTCACCAAAGAAATCCATTTTATTAATGCAAATACATTATTATCATCATAATATATATATATATATATAAAATTTCTAAAGCCAAATGAATAATATATTTTAACGGAAAATTGTTCAATTCATGCTTTCTCCTCCAAGTTTTATGTATTCTCAGCAGATGCACCTTCCATCCACCTTCAAAATAAATATGATGAATGATAAATCAAGGTAAAAATAGGTTATGTCCAAGAAAAATTTAAGAATTGATTTAACAATAAAAAAAAAAATACAACTTGCACTTGGAGTCTTGAACTTTTCACATACCTAGTATTAACATACAATCAAAGTTAGAGGAACCTTTCTTGAAACTCTACCATGAATATTGATAGCCTCTTTAGGCCTTGACCTTGACTGCCAATGCAAAAATCTTTGCGTCCAAAAATCATTTCAAACAATAGATATCCAGTCATAAACAAGAAGAATTTCACAATTGATAGGCGTTCCATCTCTCTTTCTTATTCTCTCTCAAGAAATCACTTTCTTCTATAATGGAAATGGTTGTAACCTCCAAGTTTATATAGGTGTGCAAATATCCAATGCTTTCATTACAACAATATGCTCACATTACCCATATTTACATACCATACATAGACTTGTCAATATGCTCACAATTTCAAAAGTCGTCATATTATTGTTCCAATCCTCGTGTAAAACCAACTAAGAATTTTATTTTATTTTTCCCATAACTCCCATGCTTTACTAAATATATAATAGTGCCAAGATAACATGCCAAAATTATCTATGATTGGCAACGATGATTAATTTTTCAAATGCATGTCCTTACATGCCTTCCTTTTTAAGCAAACGCAAGGGACAAGTAATCTTTTTTTTTTTTTTGAAATGAAGTAATCTATATTTGGTAAATAAGGAACAAGAAATAATAATTGTAGAAATTTGGCAGGGTAATTGAGTTAGTGATGGCTACTGTGCATTCACCTTGCATGAAAGGAAAAACTCGATAATTAAAAAAAAAAAATTCTTCCTTCATTAATAAACATAATTCATTGTTTAGATTAGAGGCAGAGCCAGGGGGGTCGAGGGGGGCAGTTGCCCCCCTTGGCTCCTTGAAAAAAATCCTTGAAGTAGGTATGTTATGAACTATTCTTTGGTACTTTATCAAAAAAAAAAATCCCACTTTAATACATGTATAGACCTTTAACACCAAGAAAGTAGAAAAAAAAAAAAAAAATCTTCTCCCACATACCAAATCATACCACTTTTTCACCAAATTTACCATTCTTATTAGTTTTATCTCACCACGTACATCTTTACCCATTTCATTGTTTTTTTTTTCTCAACCATTATTTTCAGTTTACTATTCACAACACTTTTCTTGTGGAGTAATGCTATGAATACTACAAATTTTACAAATTGAAGTATTATCAATCATAAAAAATTCATTCAAACATTTATTTATTATATAGTTTAAGTGGCATACATTCTTATCACATCAGTTTGTGAGCTTTTTATAGTAGAATTTATAGTCGTTTCAGCTTTGGGAAATTTTATATCCATAATGTTTTAATGACACTTTACAATAAATCTTAAGTAACAGATTGTTACTGGTTGTTATTGTTGAGAAAAAAAATTAATTTCAGTGGTGGGCTGAAATTTGAACCAGTAACAACTTACTACTTATAATTTGTTGTGAAAGTTGTGGGGAGTAAAAAGGTCCTAGTGGGTATATGGGCCGTTGGGCCATGCCAAAGAAGGCCGACCTACTCTTGAGTTCAGAACTTCTTAGCACCTCGGCTCAGCTCATGTGCCGAGGATCCGAGGACCCAGCCGAGGTTGATTTTACCCTCGGACGGGCATAGAAGAACCAGGGACGTCATTGTAAAGGTCCAGGTACGGCACAGCGGAGACCAACGGTTAAAAGGGGTGAACCCCTGGATGTCGTAGAAGCACCGATGTTTGAAAGATGCCAAAGGCTGCCACCTCCACATTAAAGACCCTGCACCTACCACCCTGGTCGCATTAATGGGGAAGTGACACCTGAACAGTGGAAGGGAAACTTCTGGTTACTATTCAAAGGCACTAAGGGAAGAAATATCTAAATAGAGGGGGAGATGGGGCAACACGTGTATTAGGGATCAGAAAGATGAGTATTTAAGGGGAGACCCAGAATAGAAAAAGGGGATCTCTCTGAAGAATAAAGAAAAAGAAAGAAAAGAAATAATAGAAAGAATAGAAAGATAATATAAGAACAGTCCTCGGCTTACGTCCGAGGAGGTTGAGTTACAATATTTCTTGTTATTCTTTAAGTGCTGAAGATATTTGACTTGCGATATAACCTTTAAACTCTTCTAACCTGGATTTCAAGCCCACACTCTACAAATTCATATTGTTTAAGGCTCATTGGGCCTGGGCCCATAACTGTTCTTGGAACCAGGAGCGATTGTGCACTTACAAAAGTATTGTAAAAATTTTGCTTATCACATTTTTTTTCCATAGCAATTCAATTAGTGGTCCTCATAAATAACACATAATTATTAAGAAAAAGAATATTTAATGCCCTTTTAATACTATTCCCCCCCCCCCCCCCCCCCCTAACTAAAATCCTAGTTTCTTTATTGGTTTAGATATTTGGTTTTTAAGGTATTAATTGCAACAAATTGATGTTGTTATAATAAGTTATGGAGACATGATTTTTTTTTTCAAGGATCAAAGCTATTACACACAAAGTATTTCTATAACAAGATCTAATGTATATTATTTGGATAAAATTTACTTATAAAATTAGTTGTAGTCTAAGACTACAAATTTATTTAATATCTTTTTATTGGAAGTGAATTTTGACAAATTCACTATTGGATTGCATTTTCTTTTTATATCCTCCATACTTGCAAAATTTCAAGAAAATTAACAATCAATAGCTATATCATCAATAAATTTTTTAAATTGCAAGTTTTTATAATTTAAAATTATGTACAAAATATAAGCTTATAAATCATATAGTAAATAATATCTGATTGACACCAAATTTAAGATGTGTACAAAAAGTGTAAAGAACATACAGTTCAACGGTTAGATTTTCAAAATATGTTATAATATTTATTTTATTGAGTGAGTTTGTAACCTTAAGCTACAATGAATTTTGTATCTAAACTTCATCTATATTATTTTCTTTTATATATGTATAACACAAATATATCAGTAAGTTAGTCTTTACAAAATTTTAAATAATATTTTTTTTTTCTTTGAGTTAGTTTGTAAACTATGAATTATCTTTTAAATAATATTAATCACAATTAATATTTTTAAACATTTTATATCAAGATATTTCATTAAATGTTTTATAGATTACATAATTATTGATACCCATTTTCACGACACATTTCTATAAACCCGATCCAACCAAGCTCGACTTCCTTGTAGACTCAATTCATTTATCATATTATATTTTATTCTTTTAAATATGCCTCAAGCCTATGAGGAAAATTAGGGGTGTGTGGTTTGGAGGGTATGGGTCGGTTTCTTTCAAACCTTTTGCATGAGCCTAACATATGCGTGCTACCAAGTGGGTAAGAAACACTGGTAGCACCTCAAGCTTATGAAGGAGGTCTTGTATCCAAAATTTCCACTCAAAAACATCTTTTATGTTTTGGATGACTGTGGACCAAAGTTTCTGTCCAAATCCCTTTTTTCCTTTAAACATAGTTGGCTCCCATTGGCCAACTCCATATGCTAGCCCTCACTTAGGTGAGCGTCCCAATGGTTTGAAATTTTTGACCAAAGGCAACCAATTAGAGAAAACCCACTTTATTTCTAAAATCATACTAAAAGCATACCAAGCTCTTCCCTAAACAAAAACAACTTAAGCCAAAACACCAAAATAGTATCATAGGGAATAAAAGCCTCTTCCATTACTCAAAAACTAGTCAAGAGCAACACCCCAAACTCTATATAAAACCCTCTTTTCAACTCATAAAAAAACCAACCACGTTCTACCTAGAGACCTAAAATTTCAGAGTAAAAACTCATTCATCCAGTCAACAATCTCACAATTCTGAATCTTAGGGGTGGAAATATGGGTACAGGGGAACCTTCTTTTTCTTCCTCACAGCCTCTTTCAATTTCCTCTTCTCGATGACTGTGAGTCGAAGTTTCAGACTTGTTGAACCACGTTTTTCCCATAGAGCTGAAATTTGAGAGCAAAAACTCATTGAGTTAAGAAACATTCTCACAATTCTGAACTTTAGGGGTGGAAATATGGGTATAGGTGAACCTTCCCTCTCTTCCTCACAACCTCCCTCATTTTCCTTTTCTCGGTGACTTTGGGTCGAAGTTTCAGATTTATTATGTTTTTATACTTTTTCTACACTTTTATTTTTAGCATTTTGATTCTCTCTTGTAAAAGCATCATTATCCTTTTATTCATTATACATTTGAAATTTTGGGCTTGATTTTCCACAATAAACACTTCTAAAGAACCCAATGGGAGATTTGGGTCATTCTCACATTTTTTTGCCTTTGTCGCAAAACGTCCCCAACAATGATTAATTTGTATACACTAAAAATTTTAAAAAGTAAGAAACATATAAAATTTAATCAATTTAAATAATAAACATCATTTTACATTCCTCAAGATATACAAGTCAATATATATATATATAAAACAATTGTACAGCCTAAAGAAAAACCAAATTTTTTTCCCTGTAGATAACAAACGTAATATGGATAGGTAAACTCCTAACAAAGAAATTCGCAATTGTCATTTCTTCTTAAAAAATAGTGTCTATATCTCTAATTCTCCAATTAAAAAATAAAGTAAATGGTTTTAAGTTTTGAAAAACGAAGAAGACAATCCAAAATCATTATAATAATAATTGTTTTTTTTTTAAATCATTCTAATTCATCGTTTTAGGAAATAGCCTTGTAAAGGACAGATAGTCATCGGCCTTGCTTTCTTCTTTTTTCGGCTTGGAATTGTTTGTTTCTTACCTTAGCAGCTTGGGCTAGCTGCTGATTGTAATGTCTACGGGTCCACTTATATCTCCTCCGTACCCTCTTAAAGTTTTTAAAAATAGTGTGATGGGCCAGTTTCTCTTGGGCCTTCTGTTTTCTTTTTGTTTAATATTTTCCTTTAATTTTTTTTTAATGGTGTTGAAATGAAGGGCGAACGAGTAGGGCAAACCTCATTTCTTTAGATTTAGATCTGGTAGATTTTTTAGGGTACTTTACTGAATAAATTTTTTTAAATTTTAACCACACGTTAATAATTTAATGGTCTAAATTTTGCTATGTTAATATTTTACTAACAATAATCTTAATTGTTTTGTTTGCAACATTATTTTATTATTTTAAGAATATTTTTAGTGAAATGCTTACATGATAGAATCTAGACCATTAAATCATTAAAATGTGGTTAAGATTTAAGGAAATTTATTGATAGAGTAACTTAAAAAATCTAGAGGACCTGAATCTCATTTCTTTACCAGCCCAAATTTAATTATATTAATTCAAACAAAATTATATTAAAGTCAGTAAGACACTATGGTTATTAAAAAAAGGCATTTTTCCTCTATGCCATAAAAATTGGTATAAGTAGGAAAGAGCTTTTTCCTCCAATTTGATGGATGAAACTTAAGTTTACCAAACTCGAATTCCATTTGGGTAAATTTTTACGGTTCAGAACTCGAGTTTAGCAAACTCGAGTTCCACATGGTTTTTTTTTTTATTTTTTTATAATTCTAAGTTAGACCTATAAAAGTTGGACTTCGAGTTTGTTAAAGTCAATTTTGAGTTGAAACGTGAGTTTAGTAAACTCGAGTTCTAGAATCAATCTACTTAACTAAGTAAGTTCAGATGCACTTATTCACCTAGAATTTTTCCAAAAATTACTATTCAGCAAATTTTGCCAAAAATTGTGCATGTTGTGAATTAGGATCCTAACCATTCATTATTAAATAGTTAGTTAAGATTTTGTTATATAATTTTTAGCTTAATAGATTCCAAAATAATACTAATAAATGTTTGTTTAGATACCATGATGTGAAAAAAATTTAACAATTGTAATCTTAGATTTAAAGAACTATTTTAGGGTTAATAACCTTAAGAAATCTTATCTGTAGTTGTTTTATTAATGTTCTTGTATCTTTAACACTCATAATTTTATAATTTGTTTATGTTTTTTAAACATTGAGACTAATTTTTACTGTGTACACAACCTCAAGATGATGCCCTCAAAGAATGCATATAAGAATTGAGCCCCAGCTATATATATATGGTTGAAGAGGCTGAATATTATTACTAGACAAGTAGAAAATTTTTTTGGATTATAGATTTATGTTGTGTTTCTATTTCTAAACGTAAAGCTTATTAGTGAAATTCTTGTCCCTTGGATTGCACAGGGTTTTCCTTATTCCTTGCGTTGATGATAGACAGACTACATTATTAAATTAGAGAGCTTCAGCATCTGAGAAAAAACTTGGAAAGGACAAAGAAATTTGAGGAAATTTGAGGAGACGAATAAACCACAGGTTAAGCAGCTGGAATCTGAATCAAAACAAAGCCAAATTAAAACAGACAAATGTCCCATAAGCCAGCGGAAGAATCATAAAAGAAACAGTTAAGAAGCAGAGATTGGTGGAAGGCCTTATAGTTTGCTTGAAGTGGAATATCTCTCATTAAGACCCAATATGGATGTATGTGCACTCGTCCCAAAAAAGTATACATATGTCATATATATATTTTATTTATGTTAGAGATGCAACAATGCAGTGCATCATATAATTAGATTAATAACTCCTTGGTACTCACCTGTAAATTACATGTACGTTGTGCTAATTAATTGTTGAAACTCAATTGCATTTTCCTGTTTCAACTTCTCAAAGTACAAAGATGGGAATCATAAAGTATTAAGGTGCTCCTATAATCCAGTTCTGTGAAAAGAGGTTGCACAATTACTATGGTTTGGAAGGGCCACTTCAAAATTTGATTAACAGCCTGTTTGGTTAACTGGTTGACATTGACTGAATTCATCAAATTTTGTATTGGGAAGGTGATTGTGTAAAATGATCATTCCGAGTGGAACATTGAAGATTTTGATTCCCAAGACAGCTCTGATCTACTTGAACATCCGTATTTACCTCATATTGAAATGGTCTAATTCAACACAAGTACCTCAGATAGATTAGAACAGAAGTAACTCTATTTTTTTTTTTTTTCTTTTATCGAACAGAAGTACTTACAGATAACAGAACCATCAATTATCTTCTCTTTTAGCCAAAAAAAAGGGGAAATAGAAGCAAAAAGCTAAAATGTATGTTAGCATCCTTTATTTGGTCTAAAAGGAAGGCATGAAGGGTCTGATTTCAAACCATTTAGGCTCTTCCTTTATTGTTTCTCAAAAAAAAAGAAAAAAAAAATTTTCCTCTGAAGGAACCTCTTTTGAAATCCATTGAACCAAAGAAATCCATTTATTTATTTCCAAAGCCAATGGAAAAATATATAATAAGGCGAAATTGCTCAATTTATGCTTGCTTTTCGAAGTTGTATGTACTTTCAGCAGATGCACCTTCCATCCACCTTCAAAACAGATACAATACTAATTGGATACAAGGAGTAAATAATGATAAATCAAAGGGAAAAAAGGATTGAGTCCAAGAAAATTTTAAGAATTGATTTAATAATTACAAAAAATACAACTTCCACTTGAAATAGTCTTGAGCTTTTCACACACCAAATGTTAACATACAACCAAAGTTAGAAGTACCTCTCTTGAAACTTTACCATGCATGAATATCGATCGCCTCTTTGGGCCTTGACCTTGAATGCCAATGCAAAAAATTTTATGTCCAAAAATCATTTTAAATAATGGATATGCAGTCATAAACAAGAAGAATTTAACAATTGATAGATGTTCCATCTCTCTTTCTTATTCTCTCTCAAGAAATCACTTTCTTCTATAATGGAAATGACTGTCAACCTCCAAGTTTATATAGGCGTGTAAATATTCCAATGCTTTCATTACAGCAATATGCTTACATTACTCATATTTACTCATATATATTATTGTTCCTCCTCGTGTAAAACCAACTAAGAATTTTATTTTATTTTGTTTTAATTTAATTTTCCCATAACTCCCATGTTTTACAAAATAACATTGCCAATATAACATGCCAAAATTATCTATGATTGGCAGCGATGATTAAATTTTCAAATGCAAGTCCTTCATGCCTTTCCATTATAAGCAAACGCAAAGGACAAGTAATCTATATTTGGCAAGGAACAAGAAATAATAATTGTAGAAATTTCGCTGGGTATTTGAGTGAGTGATAACTACTTGTGCATTCACTTTGCATGGAAGGAAAGATTCGAGAAGAATAATAGGAAATTTTTTTTTTTAATCTTCCTTCATTTTTTAAAAAACATAATCCATTGTTCATATATCTAATTTTTAAGGCATTAATTGCAACAAATTGATATTTTTATAATAAGTGATGGAGACATTAATTTTTTCAGGGATCCAAGCTACTACACACAAAGTATTTATGTAACAAGATCTAATATATATTATTTTATTTTATATATATATATATATATATATATGTATATGTATATGTATGTATGTATGTATATGTATATGTATGTATGTATGTATATGTATATGTATGTATGTATAACACAAATATTTCGGTCATGTTAGTCTTTACAAAACTTAAAATAATATTTTTTTTCATTGAGTTAGTTTGTAAACTGTGAATTATCTTTCAAATAATATTAATTACAATTAGTATTTTTGAACATTTTATATGAAGATATTTCGTTAAATGATTTATAGATTACATGATTAATTTGTATACACTAAAAATTTTTAAAAGTAAGAAACATATAAATTTAATCAGTTTAAATAATAAACATATTTTAGGTACCTCAACATATACAAGTCAATATATCTAACAAATAAATAAAACAATAGTATAGCCTAAAGAAAAAACACAAAATTTTCCCCATAGATAACAAATGGAATATGGATAGGTAACTCCTAATAAAGGGGTGAGGTGTATTCAACCGCGGCTTTAGAAATTTTTTTAAGGTGGTCACTAAAAATTTAATTATACAAAATCTAATAAAAAATAACTTAAACATTTGCTACAATTATGAGTCAAGTCACTAAAAAGAGTAAATTTTTTGTGACTACAAAGCCAAAAAGAATATAACTGTTATCACAATAAAGGAGAACTGACAGCCACAATATTTTTCTTGGTATCATTTTTTAGGGAAAAATTAAATTAGAGATTATTTTTATTCAATAGGTTGAACAAACTACAAATTTGAATGTTTAGCGATTTTTATCTTTTTGTTTTATAGTAGGCTTTTTGTTGAATAATTAGATAACTTGTTGTTGTTTGGTCTTATCTTGTTTATGCTTGTTGTTAGTTGGGCAAATATTTATTGTTATTATTTAAGTTTTTTTTTTTGGCAATTTTATCAAAGGGATTAAGGATTATGTTTGGTGGGGAAGAATTAATTTTGGAGTAATGCTATGTCTAGAATGTTTTTACAATAAATTTTATGCAAAAGCTTTTATTGGTGGGTAAAAAAACAATATTGGTATTGAGTTAAATTAGAATTAGTAACAACTTATCACATTGGATTTGTTGTAAAATTATTGTGAAAATGTTGTAAAAGTTGCATTATTCTTATTTGTTGAATCCAACTTTTTGTAATTCTCAAGTTGGGGTGTTCAACATTTTTGTTAGGGTGGTCACTATAGGTTAGTTTATCATATAATTCTTTTTTGACAAATGTATAGATGCAATTTTTTGCAAGTTTATGACCACCCAGGCTTGCAAAGTTGCATGTAGAGCCACCGGTGGGTGTATTCACCTATCCATTGTTGGTGCATTGTTCATGCTAAGTAAAGAGACTTAGGGTCCGTCCGTTTGGGTGGAAAATAGAGGAAGGAAAATAGGGTGGAAAATATTGTTTCTATTGTCATGGGAAATGAAAATTAGAAAGAGAGAAAATTGGGGAGAAAGTTTCTCTTCGGGGCCACTTTTTTTTTTTTTTTTTTCCTTCCAAATCGAAAGGAAAATCTGGAGAGAAAAGTATTATGGTAACACTTTTACAAAATACCTTCTCCCACCTTTTTTTTTTTTTTTTTTTAATGTTCTCTCTCTCTTTCTCTCTCTCTCTTTTCTTCATCCTGACCTGAAACAACGTTCTTTTTTTTCTTTTTTTCAACGTTACCTAAACTCTCTTCTTTTTTTCACGTGACTTGAACGTTCTTTTTTTTTTTTTTTTCAACGTTACCTAAACTCTTTTCTTCTTCTTCTTTTTTTCACGTGACTTGAAAGTTCTTTTTTTTTTTTTCAACGTGACCTGATCTAATTTTTACATTATAATAATAAAAATAAAAATAATAATTTATATATATGATGTTATAAATTTAGATTATGTATTGAGTACAAATAAATCTATTTTTTACATATTATGTAACAATGACATAATAGTTAATTTATATAAATTACATTTTTCATCATTCCATTTTTCTCTCTAACTGAACAAAAGAGTTTTCCACCCTCCCACTTTTCTACCCCTCCAACCAAACACACAAGAGGGAAAACTAAATATTTTTCATCTTCCCACAATTTCCATTCTTCCACTCTTCCAACCGAACGGACCCTTAGGTACAGGTGGAAATGGTCAATGCTCAATGGTACGGTGAATTAGAAAACCATAAATTAAAAAAGAGTTATAGTTTTCATCAAAAACATCTGTTCTCAAATAGGCCACCAAAGGTTGTGGCAGGCAGCCTTTCTTTTCACTGGTCACTCTAGGACATTTTAATTGGGCTGCCAGCAATTTTGTAGGAGTGGAGAGAGAGAGAGAGAGAGAAATTAGGGAATGATACTACATAATTCTTATAAATGGGTACTGGACACATTTATTGTTGGGTTGGTTTATAATCCTCTCTTAGTAAAATTAGTAATAACTTTATAAAATAACACCATGCGTTGTTAGCATGATGGTTACGCCATTGGTCACTAATTTTTACAGTGTATACAGCCTCAAGATGATGCCCTCAAAGAATGCATGTTAGAACTGAGCCGTAGCTATGGTTGAAGAGGCTGAAAATTATTGCTAGACAAGTAGAAATTTTTTTGGTTTATAGATTTATGTTGTGTTTCTCTCGTTAAACTAGAAGCTTATTGGTGAAAATCTTGTCCTTTGGATTGCACAGGGTTTTCCTTATTCCTTGCGTTGATGATAGACAGACTACATTATTATATTAGAGAGCTCTAGCATCAGAGAGAAAACTTGGAAAGGACAAAGAAATTAAGCCAGGATTCTGAGCAATTGGAAATGAGGAAATTTGAGGAGACGGATAAGCCACAAGTTAAGCAACTGGAATCTGAATCCAAACAAATGTCCCAGAAGCCAGCGCAAGGATCATAAAAAAAACAATCAGGAAGAGGTTGTGGAGGGCCTTATAGTTTGCTTTGTAAAGTTGTGTATTTTACAACTATTTTATGTTGACTTTAATTCTGTACCAAATTTTATTGTAATTTTGTTCAATTTTTTGTACCCTATATTTTATGTGAGATTTATTTGTAAGGGTTTTGTGTAAGAGAGAGAGAGTGAAGACTCAAAAGTATCTTTTGAAGACAAAAGAAGTTTTCGCAGGTAGCTCCCGACTAGCCATCCCACGAAGTGAGGCATATACCCAGCACATGACTGGAATACGAAGAGTCATGACAGATGGTGACAGTTTTCGCGAGTGGCTCGCGGGTAAGGCCTTCCTATGAGATACTCGTAAAACAATCAGTTTTGTTATTTTATCTTATCTGCTTCACTACATCCTCATACACACTATATATATTATTATTACCTACATATTGAGTAAAGAGTCTTTCAGAGAGAAAACCCTAGTATCAAACCCTTAAGAGTGTGAGATTGTCATACCCACAATTTTCTACACCATCCATTGTGGTTTTCTTCTACTCCTACCTCTCCATTTCCAAATCCTTAAGAGGTTGATAGCCCAAACACTTACCACACTTATACTGAATGTCCAGTGAGGTTTTAGTGTTGCTAGGAAGTATTGGAAGAAGTCAAGTTTTGGCGGATGCAATCGGGCGCATTGTGGGATCTGGAAAGCTAGACAAGATACAGTTCCAAGAAGCCTTGTTGGAGTAAGAGCTTGGAGGGCTTAGGTGCACTAGGTAGATTAGGCTTGAAGGGTTTTTTTGTTATTCGTGTATCCCAACTTATTGTCTAGTGGATCGATTTACTGCTTGGAGGGCGGCAGAGAGGTTTTTTGCCGAGTTCTTCGGTTTCCTCTTTGATAACACATTGGAGTGTTATCTTGTATTTGCATCACTCTTCCCTACTCTTTTAGCTTTCATTTTACTGCTGTGTTTTAATGAATATGGTTTAGAATAGTTGTATTGTTTGTTCGCTCGCATTTATTCTATTCCGCACTTAGTTTAAGTTAAAGTAAAATCAACCGAGCCGTAATTTTTAATTTGGAATCTAAACAGCTCTTGTATTTTTAACACCAATCCGAGCTTTCATGCTTGAACGGTAATATATCACTCATTAAGACCCAATGTGGATGTATGTATGTTTACTTATCCCAAAGAAAAAAGGTATCTATTTTATTTATGATAGAGATGCAACAATGTTGTGCATCATATTAGATTAATAACTCCTTGGTACTCACCTGTAAATTACATGTACGCGGTGCTAATTGTTGCAACTCTCAATTGCATTTTCCTGTTTCAATTTCTCAAATTACAAAGATGGGAATCATAATGGATTAAGGTGCTCCTATAATCTTGTGGTTTTCTGCAATTTTTGTGAAGAGAGGTTGGACAATTACTATGGTTTCGAAGGGCCACTTCAAAATTCAATTAACAGCATGATTTGTTAACCGGTTTACAATGACTGAATTCATCAAATTTTGTAGGGAAGGTGATTGTGTAAAATGGTCAATCCGAGTGGACCGTTGAAGATCTTGATTCCCAAGACAACTTTGAACTACTTGAACATCTATATTAGTTTACCTCATATTGTAATAGTATAATTCAACACATGAACCTTAGATCAGAACAGTAGTAACCCTTTATTTTCCCTTTTTCTTTTGGAACAGAATCATCAATTCTCTTAACTCTTGTCCAAAAATGCATATTAGCATCCTTTATTTAGTCTAAAAGGAAGGCATGGATCGAAATATTTCAAACCATTTAGGCGGTTCCTTTAGTTATGAAACGACAAAGCAAATAAAAATAACAAAAGTATTATCATATATATATATATCATATATATATATACATATATATATATATATATATATATATATATATATAATTTCTAAAGCCAAATCAATAATATATTATAACGGAAATTGTTCAGTTCATGCTTTCTCCTCCAAGTTGTATGTAGTCTCAGCAGATACACATTCCATCCACCTTCAAAACAGATATGGTAAATAATAAATCAAGGTAAAAAAAAGGTTATGTCCAAGAAAAATTTAAGAATTGATTTAATAATATCAAAAATACAGCTTGCACTTGGAGTCTTGAACTTTTCACATACCTAGTATTAACATACAACTCGAGTTAGAGGAACTTCTCTTGAAATTCTATCATGAATATCGATCGCCTCTTTCGGCCTTGCCCTTGACTGCCAATGCAAAAATCTTTATGTCCAAAAATATTTTTAAACAATGGATACATTGGTTAGCCAGTCATAAAGAAGAATAATTTCACAATTGATAGGTGTTCCATCTCTCTTTCTTATTTTCTCTCAAGAAATGACTTTATTCTATAATGGAAATGGCTGTAAACCTCCAAGTTTATATAGGCGTTTAAATATTCCAATGCTTTCATTACAGCAATATGCTCACAATTTCAAAAGTTGTCACATATATTATTGTTCCTCCTCGTGTTAATTTAATTTTCCCATAACTCCCATGTTTTACAAAATAATATTGCCCAGATAACATGCCAAAATTATCTATGATTGGCAACGATGAATAAATTTTCAAATGTATGTCCTTCATGCCTTTCCATCTTAAGCAAACGCAAGGAACAAGTAATCTATATTAAGTAATCTATATTTGGTAAGTAAGGAACAAGAAATAATAATTGAAGAAATTTGGCAGGGTAATTGAGTGACTGATGGTTAGCTACTTGTGCATTCACCTTTCATGAAAGGAAAGACTCAATAAAAAAAAGATTAAAAATCTTCTTTCATTTTTTAATAAACATAATCCATTGTTCATATATCTGATTTTTAAGGTATTAATTGCAACAAATTGATATTGTTATAATAAGTGATGGAGACATGAAATTTTTTCAGGGATTGAAACTATTACACACAAAGTATTTCTGTAACAAGATCTAACATATCTCATTTTCTTTTATATATGTATAACACAAATATTTCGGTCATGTTAGTCTTTACAAAATTTGAAATAATTTTTTTTTTTTTCATTGAGTTAGTTTGTAAACTGTAAATTATCTTTTAAATAATATTAATCACAATTAGTATTTTTAAAAATTTATATCAAGATATTTCGTTAAATGATTTATAGATTACATAATTAATTTATACACACAAAATTTTAAAAAGTAAGAAACATATAAAATTTAATCAATTCAAATAATAAACATCATTTTTCGTTCCTCAACATATACAAGTCAATATGTATAAAATAAAAAAAATAGTACAGCCTTAAGAAAAAACATTTTTTTTTTCCCTATAGATAACAAATTTAAATGCAATATGGATTGGTAACTCCTAACAAAGAAATTCGCAATTGTCATTTCTTCTTAAAAAAATAGTGTCTATATCTCTAATTCTCCAATTAAAAAATAAAATAAAAGGTTTTCATTTTTGAAAAACAAAGAAGACAATCCAAAATCATTATAATAATAATAATTGTTTCTTAAAAAAATCATTCTAACTCATCGTTTTAGGAAATAACCTTGTAAAGGACAGATAGCCATGGGCCTAGCTTTCTTCTTTTTTGGGCTTGGAATTGTTTGTTTCTTACCTTAGCAGCTTGGGCTAGCTGCTGATTGTAATATCTACGGGTCCACTCACATCTCCTACGAACCCTCTTTAAGTTTTGAAAAATAGTGTAATGGGCCAGTTTCTCTTGGGCCTTCTGGTTTCTTTTTGTTTAACATTTTCCTTTATTTTTTTTCTTATTTAAATGGTGCTGAACCGAAGGGCTAACAAGTAGCGCAAACTCCATTTCTTTACCAGCCCAAATTCAATTATATTAATTCAAACAAAATTATATTAAAGTTGGTAAGACACTATGGTTATTCCAAAAAAAAAAAAAAGGCCCTTTTTCCTCTATGCCATAAAAATTGGTAAAAGTATCAAAGAGCTTTTTAACTTAACTAGTTTATAATTTTTAAGGGTTTGATTGGTAAGAGGATTTTTGTTTTTGTTTTTAAAACAATATAAAAACAATTTTTTTTAAATTGAATTTGAAACTAGTTTTTAGATAATAATTTTTATATTTTAAGTGTTTAGCTCCTACTTTTAAGAACAAATTTCAAAATACTAAAAACAAAAAATAATTGTTTGGAAGACCATTTCTATTTTTGAGATTTAAAAAATATATATTTACAAAAAGTAATGTGTAAAATCGGTTAATTTTTTGTGTGGATAATAATAAGAGAATAGAGCTCATCATTTTTTTTTAATGATAACTTTCAAATTTGAAGTATGGGGATTCTTTTTGTGATAAAGATAAGCCTCTTAATTTAAGAAATAAAAAAGTTTAGACAAATATGTGAAGTCTAGTGTTTTCAAATTATTTACAACTATGTCACTAAAAACATTTTTTATATCATGAAAACACCCCTAACTGTTTTCAAAATCATGTTCTAAATTAGGAAAATAGGTAACAAGTTTTAGAAAACTGTATTTAGAAAATATTAGCCAAACAATAAATTTAAATGTGGGACCCACCATTTTATGGATTGCAAAACAAAAACTATATTTAAATAATTTTACCAAACAGGTTAAAGTTCAAATCTCCCCACCTCCATATGATCAATAAAAAAGAATGGTAAAAAAAACATTGAGAGAGAGAGAGAGAGAGAATTCAAAAAATCGTATATACAAAAAAATAAGTTAAAATGCTGAAAAGAAAAAAAAAAAAATCCAACTTCACACTAATCACCCTAGAAAAAAGGAAATAAATAAATAAATCCCCTCCCTAATCCCACGGATAAGGTCAATAAAATTGTTTTCAAGTGCCTTGTCCCTAATCCCACGGATCAGGTCAACCAATAAATCTAGATATATTCCTAACAGGCTAATAAAAAAGACCTCAACTCACCAACCAATGACCCAATACCTAAACATGTTTTTTTCGAATATCCACTTGCCTTCCCAAAGTCACTCTTGGATTCCACATTTTTCTTTAGTTGCATGGAGACTTTGACCTGCAAATTAAAGTGAGCCATTGCTTTGCTTCACTATCAAAAACAAATAAATTAGTATTGGATAAATAATGATAGAAATATATTTTATTTAGTCAAATAAATTAGTTTGGATTATGATTAGTTTTATATATTAATAGATTATAGGATGTTAAAATTTATTTTTATCTATTTGGAAGTTAATTTGGTATAAATTCAAACTGTATTTTGATTAAAAAAAAAAAAAAAATGAATAGTAGTCATAAATTTTAGAGTTTTAAATTGTTAACTAGTTTAACGTAAAGGTTCAAACTTCCTTTTAAGTAGTCAAATTATCAAATTAGGAGGCATTGGTTTCTTCAAAGCAACAAACAAAAAATGTTGGATGACTTGTCCATAACAGTTGCACTACTAAAACTATTCCCAAAGTGCTGTACACAGCGTAGAGGCAGGGATATTGGTCGATGATAGTCTTGAACCAAAAACAAAAAGGATCTTGGTGGAATTAGCACACCTTGCTGCAAATCCTAAACCTAACCAAAATAGCTTCTAGAGAGTAGAGACAATGCGACCATCGTGGAGGATGTTAGGATCCAATTCCAAACAAAGATGTCCCATCATATATATTACTGAGTTGCTTGTGAGTCGTGACCACCATTTAAAGTTGTGCAAGAGCAAGCAAAAGTGACGACCAAATGCTTCATCTGCAGAGTCTAGGCCTTATTTACTTATTTTTGCCACCAAAAAAAAAACCTTTGCTACAGATTTTTGGATAAATTTAATCATGTGATTGCCCAATCTACCCCTAACAATAACTAAAGGGAGCATACCACCTAATAATAATTAAATTATCTGCTTGGCATATTGGCCAATCTTCCCCTAATAATAATAATTAAATTCAACTATGTTACTGATTGTATCCAAATTTTGATGTGTGGGTCAAGACTCCTTTTTAATAAGTGAAGTCTAACACATGGTATTTTTAACATTTTTTTATTTTTTATAAATGGGAAATAGAGTAGAGGCATGGTTTGAACTCATATCACCTACTTCAATATATACCATAATAAATTACTGATTATCCTAAAAGCTTAATTATTAATAATTAGGCTTGAATCAATACTTAAGGAGAAAGAGAAACTATTATAACAGAGTATTGGAAGAGTTATTAATTGGAGGCTCTCACTATCAAATTTGTTGTTGATGGTACTGATTAGGCAACATTGTGGGGGCATCGGTACAAGATGGTAGAGAGGGCCAAAATAAATAAATAAATAAATAAAGCGAGAATGGGTATTGTGTAATTTTCACACTCTAAAAAATTGGTTGATTATTCTAATTGAGATTGATATTATTATCTTTTTCCAACACCGAGTCTAAGAAGAAGAAAAGACTTGAGATGTTATTTTCAGAATTATTCCAACCACCATTTACGATGGAGGCCTGAAAGTTACAAAAAAAAAAAAAAAAGACAAGAGGAAGAAGATGATGATATGGACAAAAAAAAATGAGTTAATGTTGTTTTTTTTTTTTTTTTTCCTTTAATAAAAAAAGTTAATGTCTAAATCACTAATTTCTAAGGAGTAATAATGATACTACTATGAGTGTTTTTTGACTCTTAGATTTACTAGTAATTAATGGTTCACAAGATGTGTAACTCTTGTGAAATTACACCAAATGTAACTTGAACCTCTCTCTCTCTCTCTCTCTCTCTCTCTCTCTATATATATATATATATATATTATATATATATATATATATATATATTGGCAACATTTGCAACTATGGCTCCGGTCAATGAATTTATTCATAAAATTCCATATGTAGTACAAACACGCGTTTTTAATTTTTATAGAATTCCTAACTCAATTTTTAATCTCATGTTTAGGTCAGACATACCTTTCACAATTGACTTTTAGTCTAATCCCGATTACAACATGTTGTAATTACATCTTCATAATTTCTCATTTATTCCTAAGTTGCTTGTATTTGTATTAATTTATCTCTTTTTATTATTATTTTTTTTTTTTGGTTGAGGAAAGTATAAATTTATGTCTGTTATCCTAAATATTTCGGAAAATAAGGATTTCATCATTGGCTCTTGCCCCTTTTTAAATGGTACTGTGATAGTAGTTGATTCTTAATTCTGTCTTTGTTTGTACATGATACATGCGGTCATCATTGATCACACCTAAACAATATTTTATTGTTGGATTTTTTTCTTTGTAAACATATGCTTCTTTTTCTCATTTTTTTATCATTTTTTGGGGCCTCAAGTTATGCATATTTTGCAAACCAAATAAATAATTTGTACTTTTTGAGTTTTTTCTCTCTCCAAATGTAGGTGTTTAACTCTTACAGCCCTTTTAGTAGCTTATTTTTACTATTATTTATGAGTTTCACTATACTTTTTAGTACTATTCATGGATCCTATTGTACTATTCAGCTAACTTTTATCTTTATTTACTGTACTTACAGCAAAAAGTTTCTAATTTCAACTAAATAAATTGTTTCCAAACAAACGCTAAATATATGTAATCTTTCCATTTCATACATAGCAGTATGCTTATGAAGTGTCCACTAGAAGGCTTAAATTCAAGATTTTATGAATTACATGAGACTTCAAAATTACCAGACTAACTTTTACAATTACTTATACACATACTTATTGTTATACTTAAATTTGTTGTTTAACTAGATTACTTTTATTGATGAACCTATTAGATTACTTTTAAATTAAAGGTCAAATACTAGACACCTCTATATATTATAAGGTCAGTACAATATACTAGTAATTACTTAACTTGAAGACATTGGAATCTACCCCAAATTTCTCATGAGTCATAACCCAAATTCATTTTTGCATAGATGAACTTGACAACAATATTTATGTTTAGCTCTAGTGAGTCGTTGGTGAATATAAATAGTTTGATAATACAATAATAATATGGATAATATAAACCAAATCACTAATAATAAAAATCTTATGTTAATAAGTATTCTTAGGATATTTTTTAATTGAGTACATTAAAAAAAATTGAAATAATTTTTATGAAAAATATAAAAAAGTTGTTATAAAATTTCTAACATTATGTAAAAAAAAGAAAGTCAACGAACTGGTTGAATTCTTGAGTGCCGTCCACATAATTCCACGAATTCATCCATTCGAAGAACAAACGACAAAGTATTCACCAACCGATGACGAGAAAAGTGAGCCATGTTGACCTCCAACTTTTTTTATTTTTTGGCTGAATGCGTGTTGACCTTCAAGTTGTGCTGCAAAAGTCTCTTCTGTTCACATTGGAAGCTTCTTTACTTATTAAAAAAAAAAAAGAAAAGAAGTTGACCTGTTAATTAAGATGACTTTGTTTAAAGTCTTCTTTCAGTTTATTTTAACAATGACTTTGTTTAAAGTCTAGTCCTACAGATCTAAATAAAACTTGAAGGTTCATACTCTGCCATTGCTTCACTTGCAAAGGACAAAAGGACTAGATTCAAAGTTTTTTTTTTTTGTTTCTATGGGAATAGAGAGCCAAAATTTTACTCGAGGCATTTTTGGGGAGATCTCTATAACACTCCACATGTCAAACACAAGGCCTCCGGAAAACCAATATGTTTACAGTATTTTACAACATAAACTGAAAATCTAAAGAAATAGCAACAATTTTCTTTTCTTTTAAATGATAAGATTTGAACTCACTGTTGCATTATATGTATAATTTACTATTGGGTTAAGATTTATGTGGATAAATGCAACCATAAACGGAGTTATCATGCATTCTTTATGATTGATTGCTTTTCTTTTTAAGCATTCTTTATGATTGGTTGAAGAAAATATCAAATATGTTAGCATTAGTTAGCAGCCAAGTCCCATTTACATTTCCCACCAGACTCAACTACTTTTACTGCAAACTTTTACCAACTAGAATTTCCTGTATAACTCAGGAAAATCACAAGGGGCTGAACATTAATATAATCAACAAAATTCCCGGTTATTCAGCCAAAAAAAAAACACTACATGTGTTGTGATTATCCTGGGAGCAATACTTATTATTGAGTCTCATCATGTATTGCACCATTCATGTAAAATGAGTACAGATTGCTCTTGAATTATTAAATAATTTTCTTTAAATTAAAAAAAAAAAAACTAGCCCAGCTATGGATACATTAACCACCACACACTCTTGGTATAATGGTCACTCCACAAGTATAAGTATTTGTGGAGTATAAAAGGACAATGGCTAGAATTTAAGTTTCCAAAAAGGAGTTTCATACACATATAGACTTAGATTAAACTAAAATAAATTTTCTTTTTTGTATCAAAGAAAACTATGGATACATTAAAATTCAAAATAAAAAAAGCTATGGATACATTAATGAATGTAGACAATGTACAATAAGAGTGACGGATTGGAATTATGTGAGAAAGATGCTTACAACCCACTATTCATAACAGTGAGGAGACAGCTAGCTAGTTGTGAAATTTGTATAACAAGATACTTCAATATTGGATCCAAAATAAAGGGGGTGACGTGCATTCACCTATCCATTGTCTGGTGCATTGTTCATGCTAAGTAAAGAGACTTAGGTATTGGTGGGAATGGTCAATGCCTCAATGGTGAATTAGGAAGCCATGAATTAAAAAAGAGTTATAGTTTTCATCAAAAACATCTGGTCTCAAATAGGCCACCAAAGGTTGTGGCAGGCAGCCTCACTTTTCACAGGTCACTCAAGGACATTTTAATTGGGCTGCCAGCAATTTTGTGTGTGTGAGAGAGAGAGAGAGAGAGAGAAATTAGGGAATGATACTATATAATTCTTATAAATGGGTACTGGTCATATTTATTGTTAGGTTGGTTTATAAACTTCTCTTAGTAAAATTAGTAATAACTTTATAAAATAACATTGTGCATTTTTAGCGTGATGATTACTTTATAAATATAAGTATTTGTGAGGTGTTCAAAGTAAAGCCTGAAGTTCAAGTATATAGAAGAAAGTTTCACTCACATACTTAAAATAGACACGGTCTATTCTAGACACGGTCTCAAATGAGCCGCAAAAAGAGGGAATCACTCAGGAAGGGCAGGAACTCAATTGAACTCTCAAAGTCTCCACCTAAAGTCTCTTTTGTTAAATATAGAGACAAACTCCAAAAAATAGAAATTGACCCATTATGGACTTGCTCAAAGTCAGTCCTCTACACCAAAAGAGGGATAGAGAGGGTTAAAAAAAGGGCTGTTTCACATCGGAATAGATAAATCAAACCCTGCAAGTTTACCTTGACTTTCCAGCAAAATTAAAGGAATTGAGGGATTGTAAAGAAATTCTATTTGCAGAAACAGGATAAAGATCATATTGAATGAATTATGATTCAAATGGAAGTAACTTAGATGCAAGAATACGAAAATTTTCATTATCAGATTCAAAATTTAAATTTACTAATACAATATCATCTTTGACACCATCATATTCCATTACAAAGTCTCTCCTAACACTAATGGCACTAATACTGTCAACAGAGTATTCAAACAAATCCTCATCAAACACTAAGCCTCCAAACTCTTCCATTTGAGTAACTTGATCCAGGGCTAATTCAGATTCAGCTGTAATTTCATCCGCAAAGAACTCGTCGAATTTTTCAGCTAATTTCTCATTTTCCTCTATGCCATTGCTTCTCACTGTGATCCAATCTTCATCCCAAGTCCAGTTGGGCTCACATGAAACTGATGAAATAGTCCCTCCAATCAACCTCTTGATCCTTTCAGCTGGAGAATTGGACAAAATAACTTCATGGGGTACATTCCTAGGACATTCCAATACTTCCATTGAATCCCAAAGACCCTGTTCCAATACACTAATTGGAGAACTCGTAGTAAAGTCCTTAACTTCCACAGAAAGAGAATCCAATTCTGCAATAAATGGATGCTCAAGAAGCTTTTTAGCTGTCCACCTTTCCCATGGATCCCTCCTCAAACACTTGCTCAAAAAGTCTTTAGCTTTACTTGACAACCACCTTGGAATCTCTGGCACCTCATCGGAAAAACCGATCCGATAAAGAGCTGATACCGGATTAGTCATCTCCGGCCATGGGATACTTCCAGTAGCCATTTCAATGATTGTGCATCCAAGAGCCCATATATCAGCTGCAAAACCCTGCTCTTCTCCACGTGCCACTTCCGGCGACATAAACATCGGAGTACCGGAAATTGCTGATGTGGCAGAACCTCCATTGCCAGCAACTCTTCCCACCAATTTAGCACAACCCAAGTCAGCAATTTTTGCACCATCCTTGCCAATCAATATGTTCTGGCTCTTTATGTCACAATGCGCCAAGCCATTCATATGAAGATATTCCAAGCCTTGTAGAACTTGCTCTGTGTATGATCTAATCATAGGCTCAACTAGACACCCTCCTTGCCTTTGAATTGCATCTTTAAGCGTGCCACCAGGTACATACTCCATGCAAAGATTGTACATAGGCTTGTTATTTTCATATGAAATGTCATAGCCTATGTACTTAACTATGCGAGGACAACATAGTTGAGACAAAAGATGTTGTTCTTTCTGCAAGAACAAAGAGCAAGAGAGCTCGGAGGTCTTGACCGCAAAGAGCTCACCGGACGGGGCGGCCGTGGCTAGTGAGACGGTGGCGGTGGAGCCGCGGCCTATTGCTGGTCCTCTAGTCCACTCCATGAAGATAGAGAAGCAGCAGAGAGAGAACAAAGGAAGAAATATGAAGATCTATAGAGAGAGGTTTTGGTTGTTGGGCTTTAAAAAATGAGGTAGTATATGTACAAATTTATATATGTGACTTTGTCCCTTTTGGCTTTGGTATAAACACACAAAATTTTACACGTTTAAATATTCTTTATTGTGGGCTTGGTTGTTGGCTAATGTTACTACACTTTAAAAAAAAAAAATTAAAAATTAAAAAAAATATCTTAAGGATTGAAGATTCTTAGAAACCCACGTGACAAAAGGAGGGAGAGGGATTAGAAATTTACACAGCTAGAGCTAGCCGTCTTCGGACGGCGGTAACTTGGGTTTGGAATAAAGCCATCCACATGGTGACGCATAAGCATGTGCAAAGATTGCGCTGTTTTAGAGGGGTCATGACAACATGAACACTCTGGTGATTATTTGTGATTACCAAAAAGAATAATAGTATTACTTACACAAGTGATTTTGCGGCGGCAAAGGGGCAAAGCTAAAGGCAAGAAAGAAAGAAAGAAAAATGTGACTGTGTGTAATGTATATTCCAACGCGGAATTGGTGAATGTGCTATTATTTATTTATTTTTATTTTTTTTGAGAATGAGTGTGCCATTAGTTGGAAATTGCTTTTGTTAAATCAAAATATGCGAACCAAGCTAAGTAAAATACCAATGTTAATTTATGTACTTAGTGACAAAGGGAAAAGGTTATAGGATCTGAATTCTGAAAAGAAAAGGGAAGTGTCATTGAGAGGCTTTTTCCAAATGGGTTTGGGAATATATTGAACTGTAAAGTAATTTTCAAAAGAAACACGGTTTCATATTCATGTTTTATATGTTAAATGTTTTTTTTTTTTTTCTGATTAAATTTCCTTGGAGACTCCAAGTAGGCTCCTAGTTACTCTATCTTGACGAGTTAGTTTATGTTGGAGGTCAAAGTCTCCTGTGTGTATTATTTATTGCATGATCAACGCTAGAAACCAGAGAAGGGTAATTAGCATGAATTTTTCAATGTGAAATTGGAAGATTCTTAGTGGAATCCGGTGGATAAACGCGTAAACGTACTATAGAAGAAATTACCAAGAATTTTTATTTTAAGGTTTTGGCTTTTCAGCAAAGCAAAAACAAAGGCAGAATGTACCTAAACCAAGTCTAGACGTTAAGATTCTGAGTAACTATCTACATCTGTATCCCAAGTCCAAAAAAAAAGGAGTGGATTTTGGTTAATGGGACGGTGTGTATTGCTGCAAAAGGATTCTGGATTTGGATGAGTAAACTCTAAGCAATGCCAAATATGAGTCATGCCTTTTCTTGACCTCCCAACATTACCATATTCTATCCTTTGCCTTTGCCCACATTTAGTAGAATAAAATATACCAATGTTAGCACACAATGTGAAAACTCTGTAAAAATTGAAAGGGGAATGGATAAGTTAAGTGGGGTTCGTTGTGCCAGTAAACAAATCCTTCAATGCATGCTGTGCTTTACACCGCTCTTTGGTCTTTTAGGATCTGTTCGGTTAGAGGAGTGAAAAAGTGGAATGATGGAAAATTGTGGATGGATAGAACATATTTAGTTTTCCATCTTGTGTGTTTGATTGGAAGGGTGGAAAAGTGAGAGGGTAAAAAACTCTTTTGTTTGGTTGAAGAGAAAAAGTGGAAGATGAAAAATGTAATTTATATAAATTGACTATTATACCCTTGTTACATGATAGGTAAGAAATAGATTTATTTGTACTTATTAAATAATATGAAATTTACCACATCATATATATAAATTTTTATTTTTATTTTTATTATTATAATGTAAAAATTAATATCATATGAAAAAAAACCAAAAAAAATCAACAAGAAAAAAAAAAAAGATTAATGAGGACGATAGATCAGGTCATGTTGAAAAATAAGAAAAAAAAAAAAAGAATCTGGGAGGAAAAAAGGCAAAATAAGTTTGAAAGTATTTTTGTAAAAGTGCTACACTAGCACTTTTCTTCCCAGATTTTCCTCCCAATTTTGGAGGAAAAAAAATGAAGGTCCGAAGAGAAAACTTTCTCTCGGATTTTTTCTCCTTCCTATTTTTCTCCCCAACCGAATAGTAAAAAACAACATTTTTTACCCTATTTTCTTCTCTATTTTCTATCCTTCCTATTTTCACCCCAAACGAACACACCCTTAGCTTTACAGCTATACAAGCTGGCCAAACAGAAGTGTTCTCTTAATGCAACCCCAGAAAGGACAGAGATACAACTCACTCAATGACCCCCCCCCCCCCCCCCCCCCTCTTTCCCCTTTATCATATATCCTTTATGTAGAAGAAATCAAAACAACAAGGCAACAAATTTTCTTGGGTAGATCTGAGTGTTACAAAGATAATCTTGCATTTTTCACGTATCAAACATGGAACTGGCTTGAGTTCAGTATTTGTGTGCATTAAATACGTTGGGATTTAGACAAGTATCAAAAAATTGTCACGAGTTCACTTCTCCACAGATCCCAATCCTTGCCTATTAAACATTTCTCAAGATATACTGATACTGAATCTCAAGAATCCAGCCCATATATAATATATATACCCAATGTTTGTTTTGCTTATTTGACTTATTTGTTTCTGTTATTTTTTTAAGCACAATTTTTTAGTACAAACTTTATCCTTCGTATACTTTTTTACCAATTTTCTAACAAATAAACAAAAAGCTAATCCAATCCCTCTGATAAACCTTCCTTCCTTCTAATCCTTTACTTTGATAAGTTGAATAAAAGACTTTACAAAGCGTCTATTTACTGGTCCGTCGTGCATTTAAATCAGTCCTGTCTATTCTCTTCTGATTGTCTCTGTTCTTTGTCTGACATTACCTTGTAGCTTTCAACCTGTGCCCAATAATTCCCTGGTAAATACTAAATACTCCAAAATAAAATCTGTCACGCCACCAACAATTACTGTCAAAATATAACTTCTCCCAATAATTCTAATAATAAATTCTATCCTTTAATATTTTGCCAAATACCCACCGTGAACCAATGAATATCAATTCCAAATCGAATGAATTATTTCTGAATTAATACTCTCATCACTGCACATCCCTCTCTTTATCCACCACCACAAGCAATACAACAAGCAATACAATAGTCATGCCACTAAACCCTGATAAAACATCTTCTAGACATGCAGGCTGTGCCCAATGCATAGTCATTTCAACTCTCTCAAAAACAAAAACTATCCGTGTTTTTTTTTTCCTCAAAATTTATTACTTGTTTAAATATGATTTAATAAATCAAGTTTTTAATACACAGACAATCTCATGAACCACCACATAATGCGTTAGAGAAGATTTCTCTGACCTGGTTTAGAGGAAAACTTAAATCTTTTTTGAAATCTGACCGTTCAACTTGACACTGCCTATCGAAAATCTTACAATTACAGAACTATTTGCAAGGCAATCTTCACCAGTTAAGCCCAATTTGCAGTAGCTTGTTGCTCAGTTGCCTTTAGAAAAAGGAAAAATAATCAAGACAGAGACCATAGATACATGTTTATAATATTATAAGTATGATTCTTTTAACATGATTAAAACAAGTTTGATGTGCATTGACTGAAACAAGCTCCACATTATGCCCACACATATTTACATGTAATTGTCATTTGGAGCTTAAGTTCAACACCAAGGACAATATTACAGTACAACTAGTATTTCAGAATGCAATGTGTTCGGAAGAGATGGATAGACAACGACAAACTGAAACAGTAGATTAGGCAGCTTCAGCAAACCCAACTCTCTGATTGCCATAGTCAAATACTGTATGGTAGCGACCCATGAAAACATCCCCCAGGATCCTGTGATGCACAAGAATTGAATGGATATAATAAGTTCCAGTCCAACTTTACCAGCAGTGAGATTATGCATCTTATTTTGAATATCAATATCCAATAAAATCATTGGATGGACTTATTATGACACACATGAATCTTAAAAGGATAGTTAAACAACAGCAGAAGTTGGGTAATACCAGAGAGGTCCACGAGGAGGTGGCACATCCAGAGCGGTAAATCCACTAATGCATTGAGCTGCTTCTCCCTCACCAACTTTAAGGACATACTGATTGAATCATCCAAAAGAAATAAACTTGAGGTTTGAGAATAATGCACTTCAAAGGTAACAAATGCCCAAAATAACCAAAATGAATTACATTTCCATGTTCACAAACAGGAAATTGGCTATAGTCATCACTGCGCCGTAATACAAGAGGGGCAAACAAATAAAAAAGAGAGAATCTAAGGGGCTGTTTGGATCATCAATTTCCATAACTCATTACTCTGTTTTCATAACTCATAACTTAAAAATAGTGGGACCCATAGCGAGAAGTCCATTTGGGAGCAAATAACCCAATTTCCATAACTTTGTTTTCATCACTCAATTCTCTGATTTTTGAGTTATGGAAACTGAAAACACATTTTGGTTGTTTTCAGTTTTCATAACTCATAACTCAATGGCATTTTCGTAAATAAACACAAATGGGGGACCCACTCAGCCGCAACTTTTGACCGACTTTTTTTTTTTTTTTTTTTCACTAGGGTTCGGGTGATCTGGGTACTGAAAACAAAAAAGCTGCACCATGACAGGTATGGGACCCACAAATAGTGTGAAAAATATTGAGCGATGGGAAGTGAGTGATGGTGCCAAACGGGTGTAGTATTTTAAAGTGATGAGTGATGAGTGACGGATATTGAGTGACCAAAAAAAGCCATCCAAACAGCCCCTAATTCTCCTAAGCCTTGCTACTGAGCATGTTGCAATTGGAAGAAAAAATTGCTCTTAACACCAACTGGAAAAGAAAACTAATAGCATATATAGCATATTTTCGTGACAGGAAAAAATCATATAGGATGCACCCAAAATCAAAGCAACAACTAAGTTCCAGAACCATTTAAGAATATTTAAATAATCATATCAAACCTGCTCAGGGCTGAGATCAAAAACCCTTCCACCAATTGTAAGGGAAACATTAGGCAATGAAGACAAACTGCCACAATCAACTGCTGATTCTCCCATTGGACTAGGCAGCCGGTCACAGAGCTGCAATTATGAGAGAGTATGAGAAAAGCACACAATGGCAGAAAATGGGGAAAAAAACTGGATTGAAGGGTTACTTCACCTCATTGACATAAGTTAGTATACGGTCCTGTGTTTGATTCTGCTTAAGTTGGTTCTGCATCCAAACAACTGTCATCTCACATGTAGAGCACATTGCATCGCGCAAACCATTAGATGCTTTATGAGTGTTATCCACAACGCTCTCAATGTCCATACTGACCATGACATATTTGCAAAAATATTAATTAGTTGAAGAAAGCACCCATAAGAATTGGTCATATTAGTGATAGAAATGTATATTTCCAATTGTAAGAAAGCATTTGACTCTTACCTTACACCTTGAGTCCCATCGAAAGTGCACAAACCAATCTGTGAGCAGATTTTCATTGGTTGGTCCTGGCAAAATATAGTGTTGGTCATTAGAATTGAACAAGCATATATCATACAACAATTAGTTAACAGAATGGTTTTAATAGCATGTCAACTTTGTAAATACCTTTTCTAACAGCATCTTGATTATGGTTTCTCCATATTCTGCAACTACAGCCTTGCACTCTTGACTTACAACCCCAGTGGCTCCTATTGCATGATTGACTTCAGTGATGATAGTCTGCAAATGAGAAAAAACAATATCAATCAAACAAAGACAAACAGGATGAAAGTGTGCATACGTAACACTCTTTTCTGATGCATTTAAATAGCATGACCACTGCATTTAAAAAAGAAAAAAAGCATGACCACCATAGACACATTCAGGGTAACATCAATCACCAAGTAAAAAGTTGACCCATGACCTGAATTATCCTACTATGTAAGAAGCAACACAGAACAACAGCAAAAAGCCAGTGAAATAAAATCACTTTTCCTGTTAAGAGTAATATAAAAAATAAATCTCAAGCAGGAGATAATGCAAAAAAATCCATGATAAAAAGAGACGCACAAACACAATTTTTTTTTTTTTTTGATTGGACAAACACAAATCATCTGCTTCCTCATTTTTAGGTTAGCCCATATGGTAGATGACAAGTGACAAAAAAGGAAAAGAATAGACAATAAACAAACATGCACATCCAAGAACACAGCAGAAAAAGGAATTCTGTGTAACAGGTATGTTTAAGGAATCAAAATCAAGTGTACCACACAGCTTTGAATCTACAAGTGAGGAGAGGTACACACCGTTGGGCCTGCCAACAAAGATGTTCCAGAATCTGCAATTGCTGAACATGTAGTGACACAAAATCCTGAAATAGACATGTTTGAATCACTATGGAACTAGTAAATGCTACAGGAACAGCAACAAAAACTAATAAAAGGCTAAAACCCACGTGTCCTGGGAAAAATAGTTTCATGCTCCATAAACCAAGAAAGCAACCAAAATTTCAATAATTCTTACCAGTTGTTTGACCATCAATCAATACATCGCCCATGTCAAACTGCCAACAAAAGGAACAGGAACACATTTAGAAAATTGAGATTATCTATAACAAGTCATTGATATTACAAGTGCATGAAATTTGGAACACCAACCTGCCAATAGCCTTTCTGTGTCACAGGAACATAAGTATGCTTCCCCTTGTAATGGTTAGGATCCACCCCACCAAAAACAATCTCACCCCCTTCTTCTTCATCAGTATTTCGGTTAAACCAAAATGAAAAAACCGGTTCCTTAACAAGACCTTGTTTAACCATGTTGTACCTGGAGCACTTTAATAGTTACCAAACTTGAAATGGAAGATCAACAAAATCAAAATACAACAAGCAGTAACACATATGATAGTGAAGGTGCAATAATATACCATACAGGTACAGCATTTCCAACTGAAATCTCTTTAAATCCAAGGCCAAGTATGCCATCAAACTTGGCCACCAAGAATGTGATGCTGGGCTCCCTAGTTGCCTCAATAAATTCCTGAGAAAGGCCACCTTTGTCAATAAAGGGAAACCAGCAAGAAGAATTTGTGTGTGTATGTAGAAAATATATGTATGTATAAAATAGTAACAAGACCTTGAAACTACCTGATTCTTGACGACAAGATCACCAACTTTCACATGGTCTTGACTAAAGTACCCAGAAATAGCTCCGGTTCCATAATGGATATCAGCTGGTTTACCTGCACAATGTATTAAAAACAAAATTCTTTCTTTAATTTGTAGGAAAGTGCCACAGATACAAGTAGGTATCCATTTGCCAAAAACCCAAGACACTCAATTCATTCATCCTCTCAATCTACATGCCCAACATATTGCAGGCCTATGGAAACAGAAACACAAAATATTGGTGCCCATTTGTCACTAAACACGAGCATTGCTAATATAAAATAGCTTAACTCATGATATGGGATACCTATCAGTAGAAGAATTGAATGCACACTAAAAGATTGAAAGAATTCCAATAAGAAATACAAGTATTTCAAGACCAGTAAACTGAAAAAGGAAACAGACACAAACCATTCTTCTTGTAGGTACTTGAACTGCTTGACTTGTACTTGGAATGGAAATAGCAAGCAACCTGGACCCAGATGCAATATCATGACATTATCTCCTATTGAAGATTATGTAAAAAGTAATTCAAAGAATAAATCACACTCGAATATCCAAAAAGAAATTGAAGCACAAAAACTCACCGAGAAGTAACACTTAGAAGAGGGCACCCACAAATTAGAACTACCAGTGTCGAATATTACAGTGAACTTCTGAGGGGGAGTACCAACACCAATCTCTCCAAAGTACTGGGCATCCATGTAATTCTTTAGAGATACAATATCAATGTCCTCTGGATCTCCTGAGTTCCCACGGAGATAATATTTCCGAATAGAAGCACTCCGGACCTCTCCATCTTTTGACTCGAGCTGGGCAGCGACCCGGTTATTTTTATCAAGCTTCATCTTCTTCAATCCAATTCTGACCAACCCGCCATTGGAAGCAGAGAACACCAGAGGAAACAAGAGGAAGCAAAGGAAGAAGGTGGCCACAACTGTTTTGAGTTTGGTACCCATCTTGCTACCTGTCAAGTGAGAAGACAAATTCTTATGTGAAGGCAAAACACTAAGAAACTAATTATAGCTTGTAAGCTGGGAAAAAAGAAATCAATTTCTACACAAGTGATTTACAGACCAGCCCAAGTCCACCTGAGCTTGAGGCATTTCCCCACATTCTTAGGCACACACACTTGCTTACAAAAGCATACGCAATCACGTTATTAGACACAAGTTCTCACTAAAAATACCTTCTTCTTTTCTTTCTTTTTTTAAATCTAGGACCTAAATATGCAATTTAAAAGTCCCTAAAATACAGCAAAAGCATAATTAAAGGAAGAACTTCATATTGTTTCATTTTATCATAAAGGGAAATGTAATCTTTGATTCTTGCCCTCTCTTTTGTTCATGAGATCACAGAGAATGAGCATAGATATAAATCAAACTATCACTGATTTCTGGCAATTGATTTCCGATATGATTCATCATCTCAAATTAATAAAAGCCATGCGTTTGTATTACACCTGATTAAATGAAGGTTTAACCGTTTAACTTCTCTCTAGTCCCAAAAGTGGAAATCCAATTTTATTCCCACCCAATTTCTCAGCAACCAAACAGACCTGAACTAAAGAAGCCCCAAGTTCCTAACACGCAACAATCACCCTTGTATAACAACAAAAAAAAGTATCTTACCCAACATGTATAAGCAACACTCTAATGTGAGACCCACACAGAAAACACACGTAGACCACATATGCATGTTATGGTTATATGTTACGTGCACCCATGGCACAAGACACCAACTTGCACAACAGAAATAGCTATACCAAACATGGAAAACTAGAGCCATATCTTACACGCCAAGCTAGAGTTCCAATCAATCAAAAACACACAAACAAACAAACAGCTCGTCGTAGATTATGAGTTTTCAGTAGCAATCAAACCTTATATTTGTTTCCCGATAAAACAGTGACATTTATTCATTAAAAAATTACAAATTTTTTTTTTTTTTTTAAATCCGAAATGTAAATTTCAACTCGATCAAGTCAACGTGGCTGCGATTCACTACAATCAAATCGATTCTACGGACGTACCTAAACCTAGCTTTAAGTTGATCGACTAAAAAATAAAAAAAAAAACCTAAAAATCTAAGAATTCAATCATTTTAATTTCCCACCGTTTCTCAGCAACCAAACAGAATCGCGTACAGAGAAACTCAACCTCATAACAATCAATCATCAAATACATAACAAAATTAAGAAAATAGAAGGTGCAACAATTAAAGCAATATCAAGCAATCACAAAAAAAAATATATACAAATCAGTACAAAAATCAAAGATCGTGATCGATTCAAAAAAGTAGGGAAATGAATTTCAATTCAGAAGAAGAAATTACAGAGAACGATGGAGAAAGTTTGAATTTACTCACACGGGTCACACAGCTCTTGACTCTTTGAAGAAGAAAACCAAACAAAAGCACCGAACAATTTAGAAATGGTAAAGCTCAACAAACTGTACCGAATGGTTCGGTTAGTTTTAAACGAGGGAGATATTTCAGTGTAGGCTGGTATCTTTTAATCTGGACCGTACACGTTGATTCGATGCCAGAATGGACGTACGACAAAAAAAGTATATTCTTTTCTGATTTATCAAGGAGAATTTAGAAATGGGGCTGTGGTTCTGTGAAGTGATGTGCATGGAACTCAATAAATAACCGATAAGCATGATTAAGATTAACCCAATCCAATCCAAGGTGATAGATTAGTTTTGAGAAGTGCTAAACTTCACAACATTTTCACAATTAATTTTATATAGTAAATTATTATTGATTCTAATTTAAGCTCACCACTAAAACTATTTTTTCGCCCATAAGTAACAGTCTGTTACAACCTACTTTTAAAGATTTGTTATGAAAATATTGTTGACTACAACAAAATATATTTTCAGTGACGAAAATTTTCTTCACTAAAAGTCCAGTTTTTCGTCGCTAAAGACCTTTAGCTACAAAATCTACTAATTAGCGACAAAACTCATTTCGTTCCTGGTGATGAAAAATTTCGTCACTAAAAGTCTTATTAGTTTTTTTTTTTTAAAAAATAGCAACGAAAACATTTCATCGCTAAATATTTTCCTCATTAAAAACACTATTCAGCGACAAAAATATTTTGTCGCTAAAAACGCTTTAATTTATTAAATAATATTTAGTAACAAACAATTTCGTCATTAAAACTATTTTTTAAGAAAATTTTGGTACATATAGGCTGCGTTTGTTTCGGCAGTAAATAGTTTCCGGAAAAAGTTTTACACCACTGGGCGTGTTTGGGTTGTCTTGGAAAATTCAGTCAAACGGAAAATGATTTCCGTTGACTGTAAATCATGCCCCAAAACCTTGTAAAACCATTTCCGTTCTTATTTTCACTTCAAACCATTTCCGGGCTCACATACTTGCAGAGAGAGAGAGAGAAAAAGAGAAAGAAAAGATCGCGCCAAGCACCGGCAAGTCGCACCCCAGCACTGGCTCCAACCCCAGATCGCACCGGTCTCGTCACACTCCAGCACCGACGAGATCACGCCTTCGCCATCGCCGATCTGATTCGCGCCTTCACCTTCGCCGATCGCACCTTCACCTTCGCCTTTGCTATCGCCGATCACGATCTCACCTTCGCCATCGCCGATCACGATCTCGCCTTCGCCATCGTTGATCGCGCCTTCGTCTTCGCCGATCGCGCCTTCACCTTCGCCATTGCCGATCTCGCCTTCGCCTCAACGTCGAACCCAGTCGCCTCTCTCTCTCTCTCTCTTCGTACTTCTCTAACCGGATTTGATGAATTTTTTTTTTTGGTTTTGTTTCTTTTGTGTTTATGTATTGAGAAATTGTGTTTATGCACTGAGAGATGATATTATTTATTTGTTTGGATGCTGAGAATATGTGAGAAAATGTGAGCAACAAATAGAAAATGTGTTTTCTATAGTATTTTTAAGAACACAACCAAACACCTAAAAATATTTTTCAAAATATTTTTTAAAATGCCACCAAACACCTAAAAATATTTTCCTTTTCCGAAAATATTTTCCCCTAAAAATATTTTACACTTGGAAAACATTTTACATCCATCCAAACACAGCCATAGTAACGAAAATTTTCGTCACTAAATCTATTTCTTAAAAAAATTTGCTACATTTAGTGATGAAATATTTCATCACTAAAACAATTTTTTTTTTTTTGTTGCTATATTTGGTGAAGGAAAAATTTGCCACTAAAACTATTTTTCATTTTTTTCTTGTCTTTGACATTAACCTATCATTACATTATTAAAACCTCACATTTGAATAACCCATTTATTTTAACAAAACATTTATAAGAAAATGATCCATACATTCCACAAGTAAAAATAAAACAAGTATCCAATTCAATCCATTCATACAAATTGTTTGCAACACATACAATAATACAAGATGTTTTATAATAATACAAAAAGTTTAGCATAATATAATTAGGTTCAAAAGATGTCCTCAAATGTCTTCAAGTAGTGCCAAAAGAAAATGCTCTAAAAGCCACCAATAAGAAATCTACGCAAATATAAAAACAATACTACATTAAAATCGTAAAGTAAAAACATTAACTATGTTATAACAATGCATTAAGAGTAGCTACACCAATGAATAAAAATCACAACTCCTAATATATAAGTTGTAGAAAGCAAATATAGATTTTCAAGTGTAATATAATATAATTAGTTTCAAATAATACATTAAAAGTAGTCACACCATGTAATGCAACTCAATTGCTAAGATAAAATACTAACCAATAAGTCTTTTAGCTTGAAGACAAACCACCCCCATAGGTAAGAGTGTCATCATAACCCTTACTCTTCAAAAAGTTAAAGATATTCTTTTGCACCACTTCTTACTTAGCTTGCGCCTCTTGATCCCTAGCTCTTGCCTCTTTGAGCTCAATTATCTCACTTTCTAGATGATGGATTTATTCTACCGAAGAACTAGAAAAATTGCCTTACCCAAAAATGAAAAAGAGAAATAAAGTTGTGTTTACTTACACTATCATTAATCAAACTCCAAGCAAAACCCCAAAAATATAACTTTGTACTTTGACACTTGATAAAGTTGCTTAAAACATTAAAGACAACAACTACACAATTTTTGAGTTTGCCTAAACAAAATTTGTACTTTGACATTGTATTAGGTATAGCTTTGTGTATTCCTGGGTCCTATATATCCAAGAAATCAATATATAATTTTATAATTTCAATTCTTACCCTAATTTTTCTCATAAACCAAATGGAGCATCGCAGATCAAAATTAAAATGGAAAAGGCAAAGTTTTATTTATACAAATATTTTTCCCAAAGTACAAAATTCTACACCACATACTGCATTTAATGCAAAAAAAAAAAAAAAAAAAACAAACAAACAAACAAAGTGGGCATCCTCTAAAAACCAACAAATTGTCAATCCACCTTCTCAAAAAAAAAAAAAAAAAAAAATTGTCAGTCCAAGGCTACAAAAAGAGTTAGAAAAGCTTGTAACTTTAACCAAATTGACAAGGACATCCTTGACATGTGCTATTTTATCACAAAATTTACAATACAGGAAGGTACTAACAAATACGTCAAAAGTAGTCAAAGTGAAAATTAATAAAATAAAATCCATTACCGTTTCTTTGAGATTCTCACTGTGCAAAGCTTGAAGAATATCCAGGAACCTATCCAACAACAAAGCATCATACTCCACTAGCTTGTCATCCTTAAACACCTTTTTGGTGCCAGAAGCCTTAATTGAGCCTCAATTGGTAACTTTAACCAAATTGACAAGGACATCCTTGACATGTGCTATTTTGAATGCATTTGGATCCAACTTAATTGTGACTGCGTTTTGTGTTTTGAGTTTTCTGCCTTTTTTTTTTCGTTTCTGCTACGAGGGACAGTGCGCACTGTTCACGTACTTTTTCACCAATTTTTTTATTAAAAATGGGCCCTGCAGTACTATTCACACATTTAAAAATTATTTTGCTACAATGTTTTCAGTTTTCAGTAATAAGTTCTATCCAAACGGACCCTTTATCACAAAATTTACAATACAGGAAGGTAATAACAAATACGTCAAAAGTAGTCAAAGTGAAAATTAATAAAATAAAATCCATTACCGCTTGTCTGAAATTCTCACCGTGCAAATCTTGAAGAATATCGAGGAACCTATCCAACAACAAAGCATCATACTCCACTAGCTTGTCATTCTTAGACACCTCTTTGGTGCCAGAAGCCTTAATTGAGCCTCAATTGGTGAATATTACTTTAGCAAAATAAGGACAACTCATGTGTAATGTATTCCAACATCTAAGTCTATAAGCTATTTAGATAAAGTCTTATCCCATTCATTAATGCACAAGTCTATATTAATACTTAAACAAATATACATTGCACAACCAAACACTCCCAATATCAATTTATACCACCTTATAACACCATGCAAGTCACCCGCTTACTCCATTTCAACAACCCACCACAATACTAATCATCAACATCACAATATAAAATGTTTACAAGTATTGAAAAAAATGTTAATATAACCATACAAAAGTAACTCAAAAATATCCATCCACAATTCCAAAAAATAAGAAATGCTCCTAATATGATTTTGAACCACCTTATATCACCATGCAAGCCACCCGCTTGCTCCAACACAACAACTCACCACAAAATCAATTATCAACATCACAATATATAATGCTTACAAGAATTTAATAAGAAGTTACTTATTATGCTCAAGCCAACACACACCTCTACCAAAGAAATCCAAAGTGACCACAAACAAATAATGTTTAACCTGCCAAATCAACTAAGTAAATGACAAAGTCTAATATTTTAATCCTTTTGAATCTAATCATAGGACCCTACATTAAATTTCTCAACAATCACACCAAAGTTAGGCAAATTCAAACCTAGAAGCCTACATAGAATAATAATAATAAGATTTTAAAAAAAAAAAAAAAAAAAAAAAACTCATACATGTTCTTTGTTGATTCAGGCCTCCACTAATATCAATTAACAAATACCAATGTGAAATTGCTTTCACATTAGCCCCTGCAAAATCAAAAACCCAAAAAAAAAAAAAACTGTCTTTAGTGTCCAAAATCAACAAATCCACATAGTGACAAAATTTCACAATAAAAAGATAAAGATGGATAACAAATAACATGAACTAAATTGGCAATACAAAAATAAATTAAGGTTGATTAGTGATGCATCTACACACACAAGCATAGTGACATAAATACCCCACAATATGACTGCTTAACAAACCAATTGTTCAAGAGATGTTCCACGTCAAAGTGTACCAATATTTACAATATGTCCACGTCAAAGGTGAAGAACTACAAGTGGAGGTGGCCAAGAGTACATTAGATTGAAGAGGGACATAAGTGCATGAAAGGCATGGCCTTCTCTCTTCAACAGTCCCTCAATCAAAGCCACTGCATTCTTAAAAACCAACTCACTCATACCAAAAATAGAATTAACACACCTTAACAAAGTTTTAGCAATCAAAGAGATTAGAATTGGTAAGTTATATTGTGTATTCTGGCTCTCTATATTTCTTTTGATCTTTTGACAATTTTTAAATGTAGGGAGAATAAATAGGTAACTTTTATACCCTTGGATTGAAGTTTATAAGCAATAGCATAATCCCCAACCACCTAAAAAAGGTACTTTTAACTTGTAATGACACAATTTTTTTTGCTTTTTCACAATTTTTGTTTTTGATACAATCAAAATGAAGGGTTGGTACAAGTTTTTATTACAAGGCCAGGAGATATTCATACGTGAGTCAGAAGTGATCCATACCCTTGAAGCCACAAACACATTCAACTAAGCCCAGCTTCAAGCTTCAAACAAAACCAAACTCCAACTACACAAGCCTAATCCGATAATCAAATAAGACCCATTCCAATCTTAAAAACTTAAAACCCACATTGAAACAAAACAAAATTTCTTATTGAACCATTAAAAAAAAAAAAAAAAACACTTCAACCACCACCAAAATCAAATCAATCGGAACTACCAAATCAAAACTACAAAATAATAATAATAATAACAAAAACATAATTAAGAAATATAAAGTAAAATAAAAAAGAGAGGTTTATACAAACTAAAAAAGGAAGAAACATACTGTCAGATCTTCGTGAGGCGGTTCAGATCTTTGGAGGAGATGGAGGTGTCGCCGGTGGCTATCGATGGAGGCGTCAACGGTGGCTGTCGATGGAAGCAAACGATAGCAGTGGTGAGGTTATCCGCGAGGAGAGGTGAGGTTAATGGCAAGATGGTCTTAACAGCGGCGAGATGAGGTGAGATTAACGACGAGGTGGTCTTAACAACGGCGAGGCGAGGCGAGGTGGAGTGTGACAGCGAAGCAAGGATTGTTGGTGTGGCGAGGTGGAGTGCGACGGCGCACAGAGAGAGAGAGAGAGAGAGAGAGAGAGATGAGGTGTTTTCTAAAAAATGACTAAATGAGGGTTTGTTTTGCTCTTTTATATTAACACTTTTAGTGAGGAAAATGCAGAGAGAGAGAGAGAGAGAGATGAGGTGTTTTATGAAAAATGATTAAAAGAGGGTTTGTTTTGCTCTTTTATATTAACACTTTTAGCGACGAAATTATTTTCGTCGCTATTGACTACTTTCAACAATGAATTAGAATTTTGTTGCTATAGACCACTTTCAGCGACAAATTAGATATCCGTCGCTAAAATGCCTTAAGGATAAGCAGACCGATCTTTTAGCGATGACTTTATTTCGTAGCTATTGGGGTCTTTTAGCGATGAAATTTGTTTCGTCACTGATAATCTCCCAGCAAAACCTACAGCAATGAAATGATTTTGTTGCCAAAAACTTAAAAATTCAGCAACGAAAAATTTCTTCGCTGTAGACTAATTAAATTCGTGCCTTACTTTTCCTGTTTGGCACCCTTGTTTCAGATCAACAAATAGCGACGAAATTTGAATTTCATCACTAAAGGTTATTATTTTTTCATTTATAGCGATGAAATTCAAATTTCGTCGCTAAAGGTTATTATTATTTTTTCATTTCTAGTGACAAATTATGAATTTCGTCGCTAAAAGTAAGTTTTTAGTGACAAAAAAATTTTCCTCACTAAAATTCGTAGCTAAAAATACATTTTGTTGCAGTACATAACATTTGTCATTAGTTTCAGGATCGAATAAAATGAATCAATTTCTTCTATGATTTTTAAAATTCTATTCTTATATTTTGACATCAGCATATAGAAATTCGGTAAAGTGGTTATCATTATTTTAATATTATTTTAGTAAAATTTTGTATGGGAATTTATTTAAATTATAAAAAAATGTGACAAATTCAATTCGACCATCTTAAAAAAGAAGGATAGAATTTTGAAATTTTATCTTTGAGTTATTTTGAGAACTTTATACAATGTTGACCCCTAAATTAGGTTGAACATTTTTTTTCTTGGAATAAAAATGGGCAGTTTTAATTTTAGAATAAAGTAAAATTGCATAGTATTAGAATCCAAGATCATCAAATTTTTTTTCAAGGAATAAACCATCAAATGTATTAAGAAAGTTGGATTGCCAATCCACACTTATTGGCCTTTATGTGAGGAGGCATGATGAGCTAAACTCTTTGCTCGTGGTTTTTTAGACATTTGTTTCAAAAAAAAAAAAAAAAAAACTTTAAACCCCATACTTTCACAGATATACCAAAAACCCAATTAGATCCCACATTCACACCCTTAACCTCTCTGTCTCTCTCTCTGTCTCTCTCTCTCTCTCTCTGTCTCCTCTCTCTCTCTCTGTCTCTCTCTCTCTCTCTTTATATATATATATAGTTGCTCTCTCTCTTTCACCCTCTAATTTGATATGTTGTTGGCTCTCTCTCTCTCTCTCTCTCTCTATATATATATATATATATATATATATATGTTAGTACAAACACAATGATAATGGAAATAACACAAAGAGAAACTGAATAATACTTCTGAATTTTATTAATTTAAAGAGAGAAAATACACAACACTATTTGGACTGAGGCATGACACTTACTCTTTTTAAGGAGATTCAAGCTCTTGGTTGGCTAAACTTTGTAACCGGTGCAGATCGTCTCTGACTTGTCTCTCCCAGGATACAACAACCCAACAAGTGTTGTATGGCTAGAATAACCTCTGCACAAAGTGTTCAAGCTTAAAGTTCCACCAGAAAGAACATCCTTCTTTGCCAAGAATCTCTCTATTTTTTTTTTAGTGTATATTGTAGCAACTTGGGTTGAATTTGATTGAGTCTATTTATAGGCTTAATGGGCCTCACGAAATTATTATCCAAATAAATCCGATTAATTAGGTCCATTATTTTGATGTAGTGGGTGTTACAAGATTAATTGTTGGATATTAGTTTGATAGACTAGAGTTACATAATTAATGGTGAGATAAGGAATGAAATGACCCAAACGGATAGTCCATTAAGTGGGTTAATGACTCTTCATTTTCTATAATAAAAATGAAATATTAATTCGAGCCATTTACTCACCAATGGATATGGTAATTACTTTGAATAGGCTGTCAAGTAGGAGGATCCAAGAAACTGATTCATTTATATTTTTGACACCTCCACCCTTCACATCCCTCTTGCGCACGTATGTTAGCCCATTAATCACTAAAATTAAAAAGAACAAAATAGTCTCTCTCCTTTTTAATGTAGGATTAAACATTTTCACTAATTCTTCATCTTCCATATTCACTCTTATATCTTTACATTTATTCATTTTAATTATTTAATATTAAAATGCTCTAACAATCCCCGACTCATTTTAATATTAAAATTTTTAGTTAAAGAGAGATTGCTAGGCAAAGATGGGCCACTATGCATCATGAAAGTGTGCTCTGCATTGAACTTTCACTTAGTAAAACAGCAATCTCAACTCCAGAGTCGTAGTGGTCTCCGACTTGAACTAAGACTGTTTTAGGGAAATTAAGCGCCACTGCTTACACATAACAACCCAGGTGTTGACATGAGCTTTTATAGTTAGCACTTTACGGCCGTGTGCTGATCCCTATTTCATGAGTGTATTTGAGATTAAGTCCAAATCTTATAGGGAGCGTCCCCACCCCCACACTCACATAGGTGAAATTTCGTCAAGGGTGCTCCTGTAATTTTGACACCCCACTCATACGAGTTACAAATTTCATTAAGAGTGTTTTACTCAACCTCTCTACATTACAGGATAAATGTATTTACATTATAGGGATGAACAATTAAAAAATTATTTACAAAATAAATAATTAAAAATAAATATATAGTGCATTTCTTATGATCATCGTATGATTTATTTTTCCCATTGAACCCAATTCTCAGGATCTTTGATCCTTGAGTTGAGTATTCTCATACATGGCTCATGATTCTCAGGATCTTTGATCCTTGAGTTGAGTATTCTATAATGGATCTGCAAGATTATCATTAGATTTAATATAATCCACAATTATGATGCTACTACTCAAATAAGATCGCATGGTACTGTACTTTCTTCTTACAGGTTTGGATTTACCATTGTAGTAACAGTTTTTAACTTTACCAATTGCAGCAGTGCTATCACAATGAATTAATATAGGTGGAATTAGCTTTTTCCAAAGTGAAATTTCATATAACAAATCTCTAAGTCAATTTGCCTCTTCACTAGCTGAAGCTAATGCTATTAATTCAGCTTCCATTGTTGAATTAGAAGCTAAATTAGCAATTATTGTTTACTTTTTAGATTTCCAACAAATAGCACCACTACCTAAGGTAAAAATATAACCAGTGGTAGAGAGAGAACCACCTGACAAAGTATTCCAATCGACACCACTAAAACCTTCAATCACAGCAAGATACTTTTATAAAATAAACCATAGCTTTTGGTACTAATTAAAAATCTCATGACTCACTCAATAGCTAGCCAATGATCTTTACTAGGCTTGCTAGTAAATTTGCTTAGCACTTTTTCTGCATATGCAATGTTAAGTCTAGTACAATCAGTAGCATAACGCAAACTACCAATGATGCTAGCATAATCCTTCTAATTAAAAATCTCATCATCATTATTCATAGGAAATAAATGAACACTAGAATCAAAAGGAGTAACTACACTTTTGTGATCATGAAAATTATATTTTCTCAATATTTTTTCAACATAATGTGATTGATCAAGATATATTCCATCACATGCTTTTGTAATTTTCATGCCCAAGATAAAATTAGCCCCACCAAGATCTTTCATATCAAAATGGCTTTTAAGAATATTTTTTGTCTCATTTATAACATGCATATTTAAGCCAAAAATCAACATATCATCCACATAGAGGCTAATAATAACATTTAAATTATTCCATAATTTAGAATAAATACATTTATCACATTTATTTGATTTATAACCATTCTCAATCATGTAGGAATCAAACTTTTCATGCTACTGTTTAGGTGCTTGTTTTAAGCCATATAGGGATTTAGTTAACTTACATACCTTGATTTCTTGTTCAGGCTCTATAAAGCCTTCGGGTGAATCTATACAAATCTCTTCCTCTAGGTCCCTATTTAGAAAAGCAGTTTTTACATCCATTTGATGAATTTTCAAATCAAAGATTGCAGCAATAGAAATTAACAATCTAATAGATGTAACTAGAGAAAATGTATCAAAGAAATCAAGATCACCTTTTTGTTTAAAAACCTTTTGCAACAAGTTTAGCTTTAAACTTATCTATTGATCCATCCGGTTTCAACTTTTTTCTAAAGACCTATTTACAACCTATGGTCTTACAACCCGGTGGAAGATCTACTAATTTCCAAGTTTTATTAGAAATTAGAGATTCAATCTCATCATTTACGGCCTCTTTCCAAAATATAGCATCAGATAATATTAAAGCCTCTTTTAAATTTTGAGAATTTTCTTCAATGTTAAAAACATAATAATTAGGACCAAAATCCTTTTCAACTCTAGCTCTTTTATTCCTTCTAGGTTCTATTTCAAAATTTTCTTGATTTTGTAAATGTGAAGTAGAAGAACTAGGTTGTGACAAAATATTTTTTTCACCCCCACTATTTTTCATTTTAAAATGAAATTTTTCTTTATGAAAAATTGCATCACCAGATTCAAAAATTATTTTGTTTTCAAGATCAAAAAATCTATAGGTTGCACAATTAATCGCATAACCAAGAAAAGCACAGGTAGTAGCTCTTATACCTTATTTTGGTATTTTAGGGACAGTAAGCCTTACATAAGCAAAACAATCTTATACTCTCAAATATTCCAAATTTGGTTTATGTCCTTTCCACATCTCAAAAAGTGTGGTATGTGACTTTTTATGTGGCACTCTATTCAAAACATGACATGCAGTTAAAATAGCTTCACCCCAAAAATGTAAAGGTGCACTAGATTCAATTAACATGGCGTTTGTTAACTCAATTAGAGTTCTATTTTTTCTTTTAGCCACACCATTAGAAGCATGTGAATATGGTGCAGTAGTTTCATAGATAATTCCCAAAGACTAAACAAATGAGTTGAATGCACTTGATTCATACTCACGGCCACTAGCACTTCTTATTATTTTTATTTTTCTACCGAATTGATTTTCAACTTCTTTTAAAAAATCTTAAAATTTTTCAAAAGTATCACTTTTATTTTTCAACAAATAAATAGTTGTATATTTTAAGAAATCATCAATAAAATTTATAATATATTTATTTCCCCCACGAGTTAAAATTTTCTCAAATTCACATAAATCGGAGTGAATTAACTCAAGCAATTCGGTATTCCTTACAACGCTTTTATAAGGTCTTTTTGTAATCTTAGCTTGACTATAAGTTTCACATTTTTCAAAAACTTTTGACAGTCTTGAAATTAATCCTAAACTACTCATGATTCCCACATATTTACTATTCATATGACAAAAACGAGCATGCCAAAAATTAATAGAAGAAAGCATATAAACTGAATTGGTAAATGCTTTAGTATTCTCAACATTCAATTTAAACATTCCATTAGAAACATAACTCTTGCCCACAAAGAATCCATTTTTAGTGATTACATAATTATCAAATTCCATAGTTTGCTTGAAGCCAGCCTTGTTAAGCAAAAAACTTGACATCAAATTCTTCCTCGTAGACGGAGTGTAAAGTACATCTTTTAATATTAGCATACATCCAAAAGTGAATTTCAATTCAACCTCACCACTCTTAAGAACATTGGTTTTGCTAGAGTCGCCAAGCATAACAGTTTTTTCTTCTTCAAAAAGAGTGTACAACTTGAACCAATTTTTATCATAGCAAACCTGTCTATTAGCACCAAAATCTGCCCACCATCCTTCAACATATTGCACCATATTGATGTCTGTAATCATAACCACCAAAGCCTCTTCAATTACGTTAGCCTGTGGGATAGATTCATGTTTCTGAAATTTGCAAAATCGAGTGATATGCTCACTCTTGCCACAGACAAAACATGATCTATTAAATTGATCTTGTGAAGGGGGTCCTTGGTTCTTATTGTAATTTTTATTCGAGTTTCCCTTTCCTTGAGGTCTATTATTATTATTTTTAAAGGCTCTCTTTTTAGGCTTCAATTGACCATTTTTAGGAAAATGATTTTTTGGGCATGTTATTATTAATTGAAATAAGATTTACCTTAGTGGTGGAATTACCATTGCTCTCTTGTGTCATGAGTGCATCTTGTCTTCTAACCTCCTCCTCCACACGGATGCGTGTGATCAAAATCTCTAAGGATGTCTCCTTTTATTTGTGCCGCAAAGTCTTTTGGAACTCCTTCCAAGATTGTGGTAATTTATCAATTATGACAGCTACCACCAAATTGTCTCCAAACTTTATGCCTTCGGATCTCAATACTGCTACAATCATTTGGAAGTCTTGTGATTGATCCACCACCGATTTTTCATCCACCATTTGGTAACGGAAAAATCTACTAGTAGCATACTTCTTTGCACCTGCCTCCTCAGTATCATACTTGCTTTGTAAAGCTTTTCAAATTTTCTTAGCAGAATTATAAGTTGTATCATAATAATCATAAAAATGAATGGCAAGACAATTCAAAAGATGAGAATGACAATTGTATTCATCTTTTGTATATTTATCTATTTTTTCTTGATGGAGACTATATTCTTCCTCACTCATCTCATTGGTAGGACCTTTGATGGGTTCTTGTCAATGAGGATGTAGGCGACTTTGAGAAGGCTCAAGTAGAAGAGGACTTTTCCTTTCCACCTCTTGAAGTAGACTCTCTTAAAGCGGAAGGGCTTGTTAAGATCTTCAACAGGCTTATTTGGTTTCTCTTGTGTAGGCTCCATGTGATGAATCTCCTTAAAATTGTTGGTAAAAACACAATGATAATGGAAATAACACAAAGACAAATTGAATAATACTTCTGAATTTTATTAATTTAAAGAGAGAATATACACAACACTTTTTGAACTGAGGCGCGACACTTGCTTTCTTTAAGGAGATTCAAACCCTTGGTTAGTTAAACTTTGTAACTGGTGGAAACCCAAAACAAGTGTTGTATGGCTAAAACAACTTCTGCACAAAGTGTTCAAACCCAAAATTTCACCAGAAAGAACACCCTTCCTTGCCAAGAATCTCTCTATTTTTTTTAGTGTATATTGCAGTAACTTGGGTTGAGTCTGAATGAGTCTATTTATAGGTTCAATAGGCCTCACGAAATTACTACCCAAATAAATCTGATTAATTAGGTCCATTATTCTGATGTAATGGGTGTTACAAGATTAATTATTGGATATTAATCTGATGGGCTGAAGTTACACAATTAATGGTGAGATAAGGAGTTTCTGAAGAATGAAAAGGCCCAAACAGATAGTCCATTAAGTTGGTTAATGGCTCTTCATTTCCATTTTTGACACCTCCACCCATCACCTCCCCCTTACGCACGTATTTGGCTTAATATCTGAGACAATTCATGTTAGCTCATTAATCACCACAATTAAAAAAAACAAAATAGTCTCTCTCCTTTTCAATGTAGGATTAAACATTTTCACTAACTCCTCATTTTTCATATTCACTCCCATATCTTTACATTTATGTCATAACATTTATTTATTTTAATTATTTAATATTAAAATGCTCCAACAATATATATAGTTGCTCTCTCTTTCTCCCTCTAATTTGATATGTTGTTGGGTTTGGGTTTTGTTTTGGTTCTATCATTAAGAGGACTAACATGTGATGGGGGAATTTGTTTGGGTAATTTTTTTGTACATTTATGAAAGTTTGGAGTTTAAATTGTCTTATTTAAAAATCCAAAGTTTGATGTGTCCCAAGTATAAAAATACTAGGTTTTTTAGAAACTTCTTCCAATATTTTTTTATTACACGTGTCTAGTTTTATTTAGTACCTCTCATTTCATTTCATATACTTACTGTGGGGAGTAAAAAGGTCCTAACAGGTATATGAGCCTTTGTGCCACTCTAAGTAAGGTCCTA